>CM037866.1:22100912-22700912 GCA_021292105.1 Anadara kagoshimensis
CCCCTGTCCCTCACGAGAGCATTGATCACAGGAATATCTGCTAAGGAGACAATTATAAAACCCTTAACCCCAAAAGACAGAATTTTACTCCAAGTGTACATGACAAAGGACAATGTCTGTGTAATTTCTGATTTTAAATGACAGATCTCAACGTGTATTAATCATTTTCCGGAAAACACATTTTATTATCATAAGGTTATGTAGTCAAATATTATTGAACCGTTCGCTTCACCTTTTATTAAATATTTATTATAGGTCAGTGAATTTACGTATAAGATACACAGGTGGTTGTTCTTCTATCTCATAGGAGACGTGAGTAAATTATGTACATGTATTAGCTGCATATACTACCACTATCCATGTATCAGGTGTATCATCATATATGAATTTCCTGTTGCAAAGACAAGCGTACAGGTCAATGATGTATTCTTTTACTCAGTAATCTACCTACACATCGCTGTTATTTACATCCAGTCGTAATTTAAAATCTCGAGAATCTTAAGAAATTACTTGTCGATAAAATTTTTTTTATAAATACTCTTTTTACTGATAAGCATATATTATGTACATTATATTACAGAACCATATCTTGTTTAACGATAGATCAAAATAATATCTCACTTACTTTTCAAGGACATTTAATAATACGTCTTTTGAGCTATGTGTATATTGCGTCGTATAATCAGTGAATTAATGTATACTATCACGGTCCAAGGACATGTTCTTCTTGATTGTTGTTTTACGTCGCATCGATATTTCTCTAGATATCTAGATGTTCGAGGCAAGTCAAGATTCCTTCATCATACTTAAATCTAAAGTCGTGTCCACATGATCATAATCAAAGAGGAAGTGTTATAGTCAAACAACATTGACATCTTGAAATAACATTGACCTGCCCGTTTGATCTTTAATCAAACTATTAATTATAGGTGAGTTGAATAACGTATTAGTTACACAGATGACTGTTTCTTCTATTTCATGGTAGACGAAAAAAGATTATGTATTAGCTGCGTTTCTTATCACTACCTATGTGTTAGGTTGACCGTTGTAAATAAATTTCCTGATTAAATACACGCAGACAGGTCTATGTTGTTTGACGATACCCAGCTATCTACCTACACATTCGTGTTATTTACATAGTGTCACGTGACAAATACTTGACTGATAAATGATTGTGGCATTTTTAATAAAAGTAATCAATCATTACTACATTAAATCGAACAATGTTTAACTAATATTACATTTGATTTTGAATTATAATAATATTTATATAATATAAACAAACTGCGCAATATCTTCTACCCGGAATTAAAAATGACGAGTCTGTTGAAAAAGTATATGTTGATTTAAATAGATGCCAAAAGTAACTTATAACCATATATGTATAGTATACTAAAGAATCAAATCCTGTTTAACGACCAATAAAATCAATACTGTACCTACTTTTCATTGATATTTGAGACGAAATAAAATCCAATTTCTACCCATGATTTTTTCACAATCCTGTCTGGGTTGTCCATGGTTATGTGCATAACGAATGTACGACGGAAAGTTATTCGTTTAAGCTACATCTGGTGTGTGTTTATGTGTGTGTGTGTGTGTGTGTGGTGTCCAACACTTTATAAACCAATTTAACGTTCAGCAACTACCACAACTATTATGTAAAAATATCATGCAAGGTTTCAATTGTAATTTACTAAAAGAAATTTTAAGTATTGAAACTTTATTGCCTTGATATAATTTTTTTTAAAATCAATTTAAAAATAAATAATTGTATTTAATTTCAACAAACATAATTAACTGTATAATATTAATAATCCACATTCTCTCATTAACTCGGAATTTAAAATGACGAGTCTGTTGATTTATATAAAAGCTAATTTTCACTTATAAAAATAAAAAACTATGCTTATATTTTTCTAACAGAAGCACATCTTGCTTAACGATAGATAAAAAGAATACCTTACATATGATTCAACGACATTTAAGACGAAATTAAATCTAATTTCTACCTAAGATTTTTCTTCGTAGTTGGGCTTTTGACGGAAGGGTAAGCACCTCCTGTTTAGCTAGCTACACCCGTCACGTGTGTAATCAAAATTGTGTGAAAGGAACATGGAACGATGAGACGTTAAATATATCCAAGGCAATCCTGGACACAGAGACATCAAACTTATCAACAATACTGTGATGACGGCCATAAAACTTTTTGAGGGCCTTGATAAGCCTAGGCTTGCAATATCCCTGAGTCAACAATGATTTGCAAGCAGCCTACTTCGTTGTACAAAGTCCCCGTAGTGGGAACAAGCTCTACCATTGCGTATTAATTGGGAAACAAATAAACCATAAGCAGGAGAAGCATGTATTACCTTGATATAATGAGAAGAAGAAATTCAATTTCTATATTAAATAGGACAATTTTTAAATAAATAATTATATTAATTTCAAAGAAACATAATTTACTGTATGATATTAATATTCCTCACCCACTCATTAACCCGGAATTTGAAATGACGAGTCTATTGAGAAAGTATATGTTAATTCATATAAATGCTAAATTTAACTTCTAAACATATACATTTTACGTACATTATTTTAAAAGACGCATATCTTGTGCAATGATAGAAAAAGAGAATACCTTACTTACATTTCTAAATTTTTATTCTAATTCTATATAATAGACCAGAACGCGTATGGTTTATTTTCGGGACAGCACGTTTATTTGTAATAAGGTTAAAAGTGAAATAATATTAACCTGTCAGTTTGATCTTTATTTAAACTATTTATTATAGGTCAGTAGAATAACGTATAAAATACACAGATGACTGTTTCTTCTATCTCATGGTAGACGAGAATAGATTATGTATTAGCTGCGTTTCTTATCACTACCTATCTGTTAGGTTGATCGTTGTAAATAAATTTCCCGATTAAAGACACGCGGACAGCTCTATGTTGTTGAACGATACCCAGCTATCTACCTACATATTTCTGTTATTTACATAGTGTCACGTGACAAATACTTGACTAACAAATGTTTGTGATATTTTTCCTAACAGTAAACAATTATTTGTACATTAAATCTAACAAGTTTAAACTAATATTACATTTGATTTTGCAATAAATAATTGTTTATGTAATATAAACAAAACGCGCAATATCTTCAACCCGGAAAAAAATGACTTGTCTGTTGAGAAAGTATATGTTGATTTATATAGATGCCAATTGTAATTTATAAACTTATATGTATATTATACTAAAGAATCATATCCTGTTTAACGATAAATAAAATGAATACTGTACCTACTTTTCATTGACATCTGAGAGGAAATAAAATCCTACCCATGATTTTTCCTCCTGTCTGGATTGTCCATAGATATGTGCATAACGAAAGTACAAAGGGAAGTAATTCGATTAAGCTACATCTGGTGTGTGTGTGTGTGTATGTATGTCTAACACTTTATAAATGAATTTAACGTTCAGCAACCACCACAACCATTATGTAAAATATCATGCAAGGTTTCAATTGTAATTTACTAAAAGAAATTTTAAGTATTGTAATTTTATTGCCTTGATATAATGAGCAGAAGAATTTTAATTTCTATATTAAAATCAATTTTAAAATAAATAATTGTATTTAATTTCAACAAACATAATTAACTGTATAATATTAATAATCCTCTCTCTCATTAACCCGGAATTTAAAATGACGAGTCTGTTGATTTATATAAAAGCTAGTTTTCACTATTAAAAATAAACATTATGCTTATATTTTTCTAACAGAAGCATACATTGTTTAACGATAGATTAAAAGAATACCTTGCATATAATTCAACGACATTTAACACGAAATCAAATCTAATTTCTACCTAAGATTTTTCTTTATAGTTGGGCTTTTGATTGATATGTTCTTAACGAAAGTACAAAGGGAAGTAATTCGTTTGAGTTATATGTATATTGCGTCGTATAATAAGTGAATGATTGCATACCACTAAGATCTAATGACATATCCTACTAGAACTTGGAACTGACAAGTTAGGTTAGACACGTGAACTTCCACCAGGGAAGTGAGGCCGGGTGCTCCGGAAGGGTAAGCACCTCCTGGTTAGCTAGCTACACCCGTCACTTGTATAAAATTGTGTGAAAGGAACATGGAACTATGAGATGTCAAATATATCCAAGGCATTCCTAGACACAGAGACATCAAACTTATCAACAATACTGTGATGACGGCCATAAATTGTACATTGTACATATACATTGTACGTTCAATATTTTAAAAGAAGAATATCTTGTGCAATGATAGAAAAAAAGAATACCTTACTTACATTTCTAAATTCTAATTCTAAATGATAGACAAGAACGCGTATGGTTTATTTTCAGGACAGCACGTTTAATTGTCATAAGGTTAAAAGTGAAATAATATTATCCTGTCAGTTTGATCTTTATTTAAACTATTTATTATAGGTCAGTAGAATAACGTATAAAATACACAATATACTATCTCATGGTAGACGAGAATAGATTATGTATTAGCTGTGTTTCTTATCACTAACTATGTGTTAGGTTGACCGTTGTAAATAAATTTCCTGATTAAAGACACGCGGGCAGGTCGATGTTGTTTGGGGATACCCACCTATCTACCTACACATTTCTATTATTTACATAGTGTCACGTGACAAATACTTGACTAACAAATGTTTGTGACATTTTTACTAAAACTAAACAATCATTTCTACATTAAATCGAACAAGTTTTAACTAATATTACATTTGATTTTGCAATAAATCATTATTTATGTAAAATAAACAAACTGCGCAATATCTTCAACCCGGAATTAAAAATGACTAGTCTGTTGAGATGTTGATTTATATAGATGCCAATTGTAACTTATAAACTTATATGTATAATATTCTAAAGAATCATTTCTTGTTTTACGATAAATAAAGTGAATACTGTACCTACTTTTCATTGGCATTTCAGAAGAAATAAAATCCAATTTCTACCCATGATTTTTCATCATGTCTGGGTTGTCCATGATTATGTGCATAACGAAAGTACAAAGGGAAGTAATTTGTTTAAGTTACATCTGGTGTGTGTGTGTGTGTGTGTGTGTGTGTCCAACACTTTATAAATCAATTTATCGTTCAGCAACCACCACAACCATTATGTAAAATATCATCCAGGATTTGAATTGTAATTTACTAAAAAAATTATAAGTATTGTAATTTTATTGCCTTGATATATTGAGCAGAGAAGAAGCGTGTGTGTGTGTGTGTGTGTGTGTGTGTGTGTGTGTGTGTGTGTGTGTGTGTTTGTAGAGACGTCCAACTGAGGTCTCAAATGTGGTTACACAGCATCAAGTGAAGACCAAAATTCAATTGAGTACCAAATTTTTGGTCCTCACTTCTTTTTTTATTTAAAAATGATTAAATCGATGGTATAAACCATAATTTTAAAAAAAAGAGATGTGTTTCAGTTGGCGCTATTTTCGAGACATGTGTATGTCCGTGTGTATGGTTTGCATACGTTGCACCATGATGCATACACAAAAAACTAAGTTCGCGCATGCGTAGACATCGTACGTAGATCTAGGTACAATGAACGTTTGGAATTAATTGAAATTTTAAGCACTTTTACGACAACGACTAAAATGGCGGCGAAGATCCTATGGATAACCCACACCACTTTGGAATTAGATTACGTAAGTATTTACATATAAATCATTGTAGCATATTTCTTAGTTGAAGAATTATTTCATGATTTTATAATTCCAAGTTCAAAAAAATTCACATAAAAGCGAATTCTAACTTTTATTTATTATTTATCAACTTTTATATCAATCGAACATGCCGTTCAAATTTTTTGGGACAAAGTTCAGCTCAGCAGACTGAATTCCTTGTAGCTGCGACAAGTTTTCAAAGATTTCTTTAATTGTGGGAATTGCTCCTGCCTTCAAGATGCACCAATGGAACCAGGGCGACTGTTGCATAAACTCCACAAGCAGGTTTTTTCGCAATCGAAAATGAACAGTATAAACGGAAATTTCTCCTCTGTTTCTGTTCCAGAAACGTGATCATTGTCGACCTATTTCATAATCATTTAAAAAAAAAATTAAAATCTGTCCCGAACCATTAGGCCCATCAGGCCGGAGCTTATCCCGGTTTCGGTGGCGTTAAGCGACTAAGAGTACAAGACTCTCCCCTGAATGGGACGCCGGTCCATCGCAGTGTTAACCCCAGCATTTTGCTGGTACTCATTTATTTTTCAGCTGAGTGAACTGAAACAACGCGAAATTATGTGTCTTGCTCAAGGACACAACACATCATCAGGTCCAGGGATCGAACCCAAAACCTTCAAATCGTGAGTCCAACGCCTTAACCACTAGGCCACGCGCTTCCACAATAATCATATTTGTTGCTATAAGGTCGCACGCAGAATGTTGATATCCAATCACAACATTTCTTTAGCTTTGTTTGTCCAATTGTGAGAGGCCGTAAAATCAAAAGTAGTAATTTTTAAGCACTGGTTGACATACCGCTTTTCCTAATACTGGTGTAACAGGAGGCAGGAAACACCAGAAAAAAACCACCCTCACAGAGTGCCCCAGATTAGGATCGAACCTGGTCCTACCGGTTTAAAAGCAAGCGTTCTACCACAAGACTAAAAGATTCGGACCAGAAAGTCTGGCAGTAAATCACTATTATATCTACTACATGTATATACAACACAACAATACCACGACGAGCTCAGTCCCGCTACACTGGATTTGTCAATTAAAGTTCCAAGCGAAATATGAATCAGTTTTCTATTAAGATTTTACAACATGACCGCTTGGGTTTTTTCGTTACATAAAACATAACTTCTATTGGCAAACAAAAAATTGAAAATAAGATTTCTAATTCTATCTTTAAAACCATTTTATTTTGCAAATATATTTAGGCTTGTCTGGTAATTTTATTTAATGCAATAACCACATAGAAATTACACTTCGTAAATACAGTGCTGTCATACTAAAAAACCCGAAAATTAAAACCTGTTTGTTCACTGTCATTGTGATATCTTAATAGGAAAATGATTCATTGATGACTCAAAAAATTTAATTGGCAAATGGTCTATTGCAGTGGGTAGTAAAAGGACATGTTGAAGGTCAATTTCACAGGTCAAACTTCAAAGTCACTGTGTATGTATGCATTGTAAGTTCTGGGCAGGGTATATATCCAACTTTACATCTGATCTTCATAATTCAAACTTGGTATACTGAATTACTAATGGGAAAGGAAAGAACCTTCATGAAGGTCAAGGTCACAGAAAGATCTGTGATCTGTAGAATTGGGAAGGAATGCTCTGCATTGCAGTGCCCTTGTTTACTCTATATATAAGAATGAGATTCATTTGGATTTCTCCTGCCACTATTCAAATTTGTATGTACATGTAGTTATTTTATTTTTTCAGAAATAAATTTAAACAATGGCATCAGTCTCAGGGCAAAGGTGGTCATCAAATGCCACAAGACAGAGAAAACCATTAGATGTTGCGAAATATTACAAAGAGCTTGATGAGGATCCAGACGGGTTCACAATAGAGCTGATTCCTCCAAAAGGTATATACTTGCTTTTTCAAAATGGTTAACCAAATCCAATTTTTGACCATAAAAGTAGAATTTTTGAGTCTCTTGAGAAAAATCTGTAACTTTTAGTCCTATAATTTCTGACCACAATCATTGTGGACAGATTTGCTGGTGCTTTATTTGTTTTGCTGATACAGAATGAATAGAAACATATCAGTGATCAATCTGTATCCAGCTGTGGCCTTGAACAATGCAGGTCCAGTCCTGAAGACATGAAATTCATAACATTGTATCAATCCCCCCCCCCTTTTTATTTTGTGAAGAACCTAGCTGCTCCAAGTTTTGGAAAATACATAAATTGAAAACTTCTGTTAGGTATATGTGTAATTTAATGGTGAGAAGATTGACATTGAACGTTTATATTTTCATGTAGGTCGAGGCATCAGAAGTCTCATTAAAAGGTCAAAAGGAGACATTCTTTTATCTTATCAAGGTCAGCTGATTACTGGAGAAGAAGGAGATACAAGAGAGGAAGATTTGAATTCCACTTTCAGATATTTCTTCTCGTACAAACAAAATGAATGGTGGTAAGTAGTTTAGATCTGTTTTACAGAAATATGGAGGACGTTTCAGGTCAGAAGGTTTCTAATAGTACTTGTTGATTTAGAAACAAATAAACTCAGACTCGAGACTGAACACAAACATTGAAAGTTTACTTACAACCTGATTCAGATAATTCATTATTTATTGTGTGTGATGCAGACTGCATGTTTACATTTATAAAATCCACCTTAGATCCAGATATGGTAAATAAAAAATTGGATATAAAGACCTGACATTATTGTTTGAATCATTATTATAATTTTTTTTTTTCAAACTGACCAATGAAATTTTGTCTTCCTTGCTTTGAAATATGCAGTGAGAGGAATCTGTTTGATGGAATATCATTTACTCTACTCAAGATTTCCAATCGAAGTCGGCCAAAGTGTTCCCTAGCCAAAAATGGCTTGCTTCTTTTCAATTTTTTATTTTTAGCGGAGGAGGAAAATTCATATTTTGACATTATGAGATATTAGTCAGGATATCTTACAGCCATGTGGGAAAAAACGGAAACAAAGTATAAAGTCTTTACACATTTAAGTCAAAAAACCTTGGAGTACTGATACGTGAAAAAAATTATGGTAAAAAATGTAAGCATTAAAAAATCATTTCCAGCATTTCATTTCAAAGTTAGGCGTATGTACACGTTGACTATAAATTCTTATCTGGATATCTGACATGATAGATATATTTTGCTTTTGTATGTCTGTAATGAATTATTTAGGTAACAACTGGTCCAAGTTATGGAAGTTTGGTGAACCATGATAGGGGAAAGTTTTAAAACTCTGTAATGAAAGTTGTGGAATGGAAAGACAGACCATACCTCTGTTTATTTGCCACCAGAGACATTTTGCCTAGTGAGGAATTGCTGTGTGATTATGGAGTGAAAAATTTACCTTGGGAGGTAGTGTATAATGTGTTTTAAAATTTCAAATGAAATATTAGCTTGCAATTTCAGATGTTGTCATACAATAGTGCACCTTAAAATTTGTTGTTGATGTTTGGTAGAAATATAAAAATGTATAAATGGTTCAGATTAAGTTTTTAGAAATATACTTGTTATAATCAGTAACAATATCATCTAGCCCTTTAGATTCAGTGGACAAACTTAATAACATTAAAAGCAAATAAGCATTAAATACTCTTAGCTTTTGTACAAGAATCCCCAGAGTATAAAGTGTCAGTAAATATTCATCTGAAGGTTTACTTGTGTTTTATTTAAACTCACTTTGGCAGCTTTGGGTCAACTTGGAGGTTCGTAGCTCAGTTAGAGTGTCCCACTAGTGTTAGGAAAGACCTTGGTTTGAACCCCAGTGTGGGTCTAAATTTTTCTCTTTCTTGTTATATTTGAAGGCTCATCTTACCCTCACAAGCGAATCATTAGCGATTAACTAATGTTAATCCATGGGTGAGCTTGGTGGTTTTGTCTCAAACTAGTTGAGTTAAAAAAGTAGGAAAGATTGAATGTTGCAGGTATTTGGTTGTTTTATGTTCTGGGTTGTAAAATATTTTTGTTTATTTTTACTTTTTGGTGTAAAAAGTTAAAGATTTTGAGAAAATCTTGCAACTTTTTTGTTTTTGAGATTTGAAACCCAATTTTTCTTTTAACTGTGAGGTCTTTTAATATTTTTACTCAGAACTCAGCTGAATTCAACTGAATTGAAACTCAACTGAACTCAGTTCATTTGAACTCACTCAGCTCAGCTGTATTCAACTCAAGTCAAACTCAACACAACTAACTCAACTGAACTCAATTCAGCCACATTGAACTGAACTAAACTCCACTGAACTTATCCCAGCTTCTCAGCTGAACTCAAGTCAAGTCTAAACTCAACTTGTACTTAACTTAAACTGAACTCGAGTCAAACTCATTTAAGCTGAACTTACCTCAGTTGACTCAACTGAACTCAACTCATATTAAACCTGAACTCAAATGAACTCAACTCAACCCATCCAGTTAAGCTTAGTCAGTTGAACTTACCAAAGCACAGCTCAACTAAACTGAAATCATTTTGTGACCAGCAGTATTATATTTCTGAGTATTTAAAGAAAACAAACTCAACTGAAATCGACTCAAACTCAACTGAACTGAAACTCAGCTCAGCCCAAACAACCCAACCCAGCTCAAAATGTGTACAAAACTCGAATTAATTCAATTAAAGATGTGAAATGCTAGAATTCCATGATCCTGCTTAGTAAAACCTTATGAATGATTTAGATTAACAACACTTTTCAGACAAGACTTGCAATCGGCATATCTTTTGTTTTATAAATAAGGTCACTGCCAACGATCAAGGTCATAACATATAGTGGTGATAAGAAAATTATGAATTTTTTTATAAATAAGACCAGTGTGGGTTGAGGTCATATATGATGATGATGATAATGATATTGTAAAAATGGTGGCAATCTTTTGTAAACCATTTAATATTCTTTAAAATGTTCTTAATTTATTGTTCAGTTGGTTATTATTATAGTAGTTATTGTATGCGTTTTAAGTTCTCTATTTTATTGTTGATATATTTTTTAAAATGCTTTTTATTAAGTCTCCCAGTTTGCTGAGACTTGCTGGTATTGTTTTTGCTGTTTCTTATTATTTTATTAGTCCGCTTTCTTTCATTGTTTCTTATGGTACAAATCAGCAAATAATTTTGAACTTTACGGATTAATTCTGTAATGTGTCAAAATGATCCTTTCAGTGATCAAATTTACAAACAGCGGGGCGTATTATGTTATGACGTTTACGTCCGTAAACATTTAAATATTTTAAATATCTTCTATAAAACTTGTGGACAAGTCTAAACATAATTTGATATATACATGTAATATCTCAGACTTATTATTTTTAAAATTCCATCATAAGTCTGTTTTCTAGATAAAAGGCTAATAAGCATATCCAAAATAGCTGCAATTAATGTAACTAGGAAGACTGATAAATGACTAATATCTGCATATATAGCGAGTTGAGCAGTAAAGGTCCACATATGTTTTTTTTTTTATTTCAGGTGAGAATAATCTTGTAGCAAGCTCCCAGTATAGTAAAGGTCAGAATAAGGTAAATACATATTCTACAGCAGTTTTTAGTTTAATTCAGTAAATATCATCAGTTTGTTGGTCAGTTAATGTCCTCAGTGTGTTGGTCAAGTGTTTCGACTCTATTTTTATATCTTTTTGTGTATTAAAATGAGTATGGTAAATAGATACTTTGTTAATCCAAAGTGACGGTACCATCATCTCTACTTAATTGATGTCATCGGGTTCACAACTACTGAGCACAGTATTTTCTTCAGGTAAACACAACAGCTGATTATCATGTTGTCAATCAGGCCCCAGTTTCACAATCATACTCCGGTTTGAGTGTACACTCAACTCAGAGTCAGAAATTTTCAATTCCCAGTGATGGATAGATAGCAACTAAAATATATATTTTGGGGAAATTTATTTGCAGAAATAACTAATTCTGAATATCAATATAAAAAATACGTTTTCATTATCAAATGCTATGCCAATAACTTATAAGAAATGTAGGAAAATTCCCAATTCCTAGTTGAATGTACACTCGAAGTTAAGTGTAATTGTGATACAGGAGTCTGCAGGTACACACAGCTGAGTACCATATCTCCTCAGGTATAAACATCATTATTAACTTTAGGTACAAACAACAACTTAGTACCATGTTGTTATCAGTTACACACAACAAGAGTACCACATTCTTGTCAGATAGTGAGGTACACAAAACAATTGAGTACTGTGTTCTCATCAGGTACACACAACAACTGAGTACCAGTACCATGTTCTTGTCAGGTACACACAACAACTGAGTACCATGTTTTTGTCAGACAGTGAGGTACACACAACAACTGAGTACCACGTTCTTTTCAGATAGTGAGGTACACACAACAACTGAGTACCATGTTTTTGTCAGATAGTGAGGTACACACAACAACTGAGTACCATGTTCTTGTCAGATAGTGAGGTACACACAACAACTGAGTACCAGTACCATGTTCTTGTCAGGTACACACAACAACTGAGTACCATGTTCTTGTCAGATAGTGAGGTACACACACCAACTGAGTACCATGTTTTTGTCAGGTACACATAACAACTGAGTACCACGTTCTTTTCAGGTAGTGAGGTACACACAACTGAGTACATAATGCTCTTGTTGGGGTCAAGTACCCAGTGTAGGATGCTAGTACATACCCTGTCTCTTGTTAATTCTCTAAAACCACTGCAGTAGCTCAGTTAGTAGAGTGCTCGCTCCGTAAGTGGGAGGTCGTGGGTTCGATCCCGGCCAGGTCTTACCCAAGACTTGAAAGTTGGTAGTCACACTGTTCTTTCGCCAAGAATTCGGCATTACGAAATAAAAGTCACGGTTCTTTCGGATGGGAACTTAAAATAAATGAGGTCACGGTGGGCTTGGCACGCTAAAGAACCCTGCTTTATAATGCCATTAGCGCAATGCACAGGCAAAATTTCAGCACCTTCGCCTATGGCTGGCAATGTCTCGATACAAGTGAAATATTCTTGACTTGGACGTTCAACACCATAACTCAACTCAACTCTTGTCATTTCTCTAGATTTTAGACAATATGGTAGCCGGCAGCCTGAATAATTAGAAGTTGGATTGGATTTAGTATACAGTATTTACCATTCTGTAAAGGGGGCGGTGACCCAGTAGTTAAGGTGTTGGCCTTCAAACCCAAGGTCTCGCATGTGGGTTCGACCCATGGTCGGACCACATGAGAGGGTTTTTCCTTGCAGCAGACCCTTACTGGTTGGCTCGGTGCCATTATAATGTGACCGAGTGACATGCAGTTTTTATTTGCGACATGTGTGTCAATAAACTAGCAATATAAAAGTCACCATAAGTGCGCACTTGTACAAGACACATCAAAAATACCAGCACAAAATCACTCGCTGCATGGAATTGTGTAAAGTCTAATCCTTGAGATTAAGAAAAACTGGATCTCGTCGCGAATGGCTAAAAATTTTCGATGAGACGTAAAACAACATGCAACCAGCCAACCAACCATTCTGTTTTCACTGACCTTTTTTTTATTTTTAAAGGAAGAAGAAAAATGCTGTAGTTTAACTCTGTCAGGATTCAGCATTATAGAAAAGGTAGTTTGCTGTTCACATTTCATAAATAAGTTTATTTTGCTAAAATCAAAAACCTATGTACATTTAGATTTCTTTCTATGTGGTCAAGATAAGATTATTTTCAAGCTTGTTGAAATCACAGAAACTGATCTTATGGTTTCAGGCATGGTGGTGGTCTAATATAAATTGTACCATATGTTTCAACATTTTCAGCAGATTAACCTGTAGTCAGATTTCATATTTGGATCACACATTTTGCTTTTGGATAATTATGTTGTAGTTTTAATTGAATTTTCTATTTATATATTAGAAAGAAATAATGGCAGTAGTAGAATCCTCCCAACTTCAAATCCAGATAAGCCAAGAGTTTAATAAAGATTTGACACACCTTATAATAAAACAGGTACCATATACATGCATGCATTGGAATGTTAGACTCCTTGATGTAATTTGAATTTGAGACAGATGCATTAATCTTGACAATAGTTACTAAAATGATGAAATGATAGTAAGACAGGATGACATCTGTTCACAATCTTGGTAACAGTCATTGATCAATATTTAGTGCACTGAAAATTTTCCAGGTCACACACATGTATTTCAGTTTGTATATAGTGTGGTGAAAGACAAAAATTAACATAGTAGCCTAGTAAATACTCAAAATTTGTGACCAAAAATCTGATTTTGCGACAACAAATTGTCAGACAAACGCCATTATGTCAAATAATTTTTTTGAGTTTGGCCACTAAAATCAGGAAATCCGAAAATTTTGTTCATTACCCGTCACCCAACCTGACAAATAGTCTCGCCATCAATAATTTCTTAAAAGTGCTTGAATCAAAGCAGGTAACTTTATAGTTTAAAGCGCATAACTGACCGTGATCTAATTTTGCATAATGGCAGCCAAACGGCAAAAATCACTTTTTGATTTGGGTTTTGTTACGACTTTTACTTCCTCTAAATGATCACAAGTTTGATTGTCTTCTCATCGCTAATTAGTGAAATATACTTCATGATGGTGTCAATCCACTTATAAACTGTATTGGTGAAGGTCAGTTGAGGATTTTTATTAACATTTGAGTAAAAATGCAAACTGGAAACCTTAAAGAAAACTGATATTTTCAGTTCAAAATACTGCTCCAGGCAGATCATTAGTCAATGTTTATGATCTATAACGAATTTGTTTGTTATTTAATGATGTTTTTCCTCATTTTCAGTGTCCTACCATTCTGTTAATGATAATAACTCCAGTTCTCTCTATTTTTAATGGCTTTTTATGGTCGTAAGGATGTAAAAGAAGCATTTTTCAGGCACACAAGTTCCGTAAATCAAATATGGTGTCAAAATGTACCTGTCAGTTATTTACCCATGACGCTATTCTATTTCCGATTTAATCTATTGCGATTTAAGTTTGAAAATTTAAGAATAAAATTGATGACTCCATAATTTTTTTTTTTTTTTTTTTTTTTTTTTTTTTGCATTTTTGCATTTTTGCATTTTCTTCTTAGTACCATGCAGAAGGCAAGGTAAATATTTCAGGAATTCTGTTCTTAAAGATGTCATTTTCCAAAAAAACATTCTTGGGTCTGAGCCACATTAATACTTGAAACTTAATTTGTATAAACATATTTCACTTTTTTCATATTTTGCAGTCAAAGAAAGGAAAACCAGAGCTATGGCGATAAAAAGAGCATGGACTGTGGAAGAAAAAATGGCTGTTGAGAGAACATTGGGAAAGCATATTAAGTTGAAGTCATTGCCAGGAAAAGCTGAATGCTTAGCAGCAATTTCAAAGGAGCCAGTGTTAAAAATTCGTAAATGGGAACATGTTAAACACTACATTTGAAAAAAAAATTATCTTAGATTTTGACTTCAAGACTGGTAATTGGAAAATATATAAAAAGTTGAGATATATGTAATATTTGGAACCGGAAAATGGTTTTACAAGAGCTGAATTTGTGTTATTAAATTAGTTATTTTAATTCAACTGGCCAGTAGTTCAGACCTTGTTTAAAATAAATGCTTTTACTATGTATAGCCACAATAATTTTTTTTATTGATATGGGTCAATTTTCAGCTATATAGAGCTTAGACAGTTAGTCATGTAACATTGTCTCTATGAACCTGAAATTTGCACATAAACTAATGGCCAGGTGATGCAGGCCCATGTGGGTCTTTTATAGAATTGTTTTGTGAAGCAATCAGCATGAATTAAAAGCAATTTCAGAATAAATAAGTGAAGCAATAAATGCAATATAAAGGAATATGAGATTGTGTCCACTCTATATCCCCAAAGTATGTAATACATCTTTGTGAAACTTAAGAGATTATATATATAACAACTTGAGGATGTATCACATGCTAGGTCAAAGGTCAGGGTCACTAACTATAAATAGAAATATTTTCTCTCCTACTGTTAGGGTTAAAGTCATGAACTACGCGAGTAGATTTATGCTAATGCTGTTATTGCATTCCAGTAGGTCAAGGTTTAAGATCATTTATTATAAATAGGAATATTTTCTTTCTCAGCATAGAGTCCTGAAAATTCACAAGTGGGTTGTCGATACCTTCATCTGTACACTGTTGTTGCATTCCAGGTCAGTTGGTCAATGTCACTGTTACTAAATTTAGAAGTATTTTTCACATCAGTTTCATGGCCATTATAAGGAAATTAATTATAAAACTATTCAGTGATCCCCAATGTACCATGAATTTCATGAACCTACCCTTACCTTGACAGAGAAAACTAAAACTAAACATTTCTATAGTTGTAATGTCCTTGACTTTTGACCCAATAGCATTGAATTCTATAGCAATGTAAAACTTGAGATCCTCAACCAGGTAACCCTGTTGTGGGGCCCTTTATGACTTTGTCAGTGTTCTAGTTTTAAAGGCATTTATATTTTTGTACAGCGTTTCACGATAGTGAACGCATACTTTGCTATCGCTTTCTTTCAAGATATCGGGCTTCTTTGCTATGAAATTATAAGATATGAGTACACACAGAAATAGTGCGCCTGGTAAATGAGCGTGAAAGAAATATATCTGTTTTATCGTGGGATATGTATTCTGAGACGGGTAATGCATTTGGTTACATAATGCACATTTGGAATAAATTTTCGGGATACATTTCGGAATCTAGTAAAATATTGCGATGGGATGCATCCAATAATTTCTGCAATTTGGCAAACTGATCTCGTGTTTACAATAAAAAGTAGTCCGAGAAGTTTGCGTCCTACGATGTAAAATCATAACTTTTTTATGAAATAAACAGCAATGGCGGGTTGATTTAATTAATTCTTCATGAAATCTACGGTGGTTTAAATTTATTATGAAGGGTATGATAACGTATTTTGATGTTGAGGCAATTGTGTCATATTTAAAACTGTTTATCGATTAGATTTCACTTTCATGAAAGGGAGATAATTTGTACAGTGTTGTATGCAAATGACCACATGTGGATTTTAAATACCATTAACATGAAACAGGAATATTGTGAGTGATAATCAGCAGTTTATTAAAACCAAGATTTAACAGCAAATGATCCAGTTATATACAACCACTAGAATGTACCCCCTCTTTCTCTCTATCCGAAATGACAAAACGATGGTGGTACAACTTTATTATAAATTTTAATTACTGATTGTCTTTTTCATATATTTATGAAATTATTATTTTCTACCATTTAATTTAGCAATACATGGTTTGGTACATTGTTTCTTTTTCCAAAAAACATCCGTCGGACTATGACTATGCATAGATCGACCCAACCCCCCGAATTTTCGGTTATGTTCTGTCTTGCCACAACACCATTTTCCCAACTACGCTGTACAACAGCACGGCAGTCCTATGTTTACCTTCTGACTGTAACATAGGTGAAAGATGATAAAAAGCAGAATATTGTCAATATTAAATTCAGAAATGTATTTAAACTGGGATCAGAATGAGAAACAAATGTAAGGAACCTTGTATCTGCAGAACTGTTGAAAAACATGGGAACCAAGTATGTTTTGACAGAAAGCTTCTTTTTCCAGGATATTAAATATATATGATGTGTTGACATTTGAATCAACAGTGATTATATGGGATAAATTAGTTCACCAAGTTTCTCATGCCGTGTCATAAAAAAGGCAGTAGGAAAGACAATAGCCATTCAATTTATTAGGCAATTCCAAGTTTTTATATGTTTCACATTCAACTACTTATTTACAAAAACCTTTCTAGCTTTGGAGTAAAAACACATAATCAAAACAAAAAGTATTGTAGTCAGAATTTACAGTTATCACATGAGAACTTATAAAAATTTGTTTCCATAAATTACTTTTGTATTAATTAGGTTCATTATTTGCATTCAGTATTACTATCAGAAGTATTTGATAATGAATGTGTGCTTTTGTATTCAGGATGTCAGAACCTTAACTTCTGCAGATACTTAACATAGAAAAACACTTTGAATGGCCTTACTTCCATAATATATGGAATTGTATCAGAAACCATTTGTCTAACAATGCTTTTTAAGTTGTTTGATTATCAGTTGAATAAACTGAGAAATTGTTTGATTATCAGTTGAATAAACTGAGAAATTGTTTGATTATCAGTTGAATAAACTTAGAAGTTGTTTGATTATCAGTTGAATAAACTGAGAAATTGTTTGATTATAAGCTAAATAAACTTAGAAGTTGTTTGATTATCAGTTGAATAAACTTAGAAGTTGTTTGATTATCAGTTGAATAAACTTAGAAGTTGTTTGATTATCAGTTGAATAAACTTAAAAAATTTAAGAATTTTTGTACTTTTTCTATAACAAGAAGTAAACAGAAATAAACATTTAGAAAAATAAGGGTTCAAATGAATTTGTTGACAAACAAAAAGGTTACAACATGTTTGTTTGTGAGTTAGATATGCATTAAGAATTTTGCCATTGGTTTAAATGGGAGAAAAATTAGAAGGTTAAAACTGTACAAAGATTCGTGTGTAAAACATGCCATGTGTATCAAATCTATTTCAACCCTTGTTTTTCTAAATGTTTAAAGTCTATTTTCCTTATTTAAAACAACTCGTTTAATATAACGATGATGTTATATCTCTATTTGCTAAAAAAGTTTCAAAGTTTAGCCTACAAATTGCATTTGAATATATGAAAACACTAGGAAATTATTATTTTGTCAAATATGCCAAAACATATTTGGCAAGTAAAAGTGAAAGGTCCAGTCGTACATCTAATCCCTATTACACTTTGTATATTTGATCTTAATAGAGGAAGGATGACCAATTAAAGGTCAAACTCATTGGTTAAATTTGCATCTATCTTTGTAAACATATTGTTCATAAGGAGAGGATAGACTCTTATGAAGAGCTATGTAATAAATTATGTCACTTGCGATATGTGCAGCTGCGAGGGGATGCTCCGCTTTGATACTGAGATTGAACCAGAAGAAATTACTGGTAGTATTGAGTTGCACTGGAAAACTTTGATGACTAGTTGACTTGAAAAGTATAGAATGCAGAGAGAGAGATTAAGTGTTAATCTTCAGCATTGTATATCAGTGAGCCAGCAATATAAAATCATCTGTTCGCTCTGGTACAAAACACACTGCATTAACTAACACATCATATGAAACTGAGTAGATTTACCCAGAAACCTGCGTTTTTCCAACATTTTATCTTATTTTAGAGGACAAACATAAACCAAAGACAGATTTGTTTGGGTAGTGTATCTCATGGCTTCACTTGAATAAGAGTAAAAATGTCTTCAGTTGGACTTGTGTATGTTCTCACTTGGATTGTGTATCTTATGGTCTCACTTGAATAAGTGTAAAAATGTCTTCAGTTGGACTTGTGTATGTACTCACTTGAATTGTGTATCTCGTGGTCTCACTTGAATAAGTGTAAAAATGTCTTCAGTTGGACTTGTGTATGTACTCACTTGAATTGTGTATCTCGTGGTCTCACTTGAATAAGTGTAAAAATGTCTTCAGTTGGACTTGTATATGTTCTGACTTGGATTGTGTATCTTATGGTCTCACTTGAATAAGTGTAAAAATGTCTTCAGTTGGATTTGTGTATGTACTCATTTGGAGGTGCTGTGTCCCATAGGTCTAAATTTAATTTATGACTTTAACAATGTTATTCTGAGATTCCAAATCTTCTGCTTTGCTCATTTTTAAAATTGCATTCCGATACTACCACAGGAAATGGGGGTCTTCATTTGGAGGTATTATGTCCAGTGACCTCAGTTGGCAGCTCCTACATGTATGTGTGTGTGTGTGTGTGTGCAAGTTGTGTCAAATGCAGACTTCGGTATGAATACACACCTTCCGAGTGCAGACTCTAAAACTAAGTGCGGACTTCAGACAGGTCCGCATTTCGATTTTCATTTTTTTCAAAAATTTAAACCCTTCTTATGTGAAAAAAGGTAAAATTTATTGATGTCGCATTTGACACCGAATTCAAGACATCCGTGTATGTGGATCGTGCTTCGCCATTTACCACGGTTTGAAGTTCTTCACACAAAGATTGGTTGCGCATGACCGGAAATGGGACCGGAAATGGTGTCTTTACAACCCAGAAATTTGACAAAGGAGATTTCCTCCTAGAGTATGTTGGAGAGAGAATATCCGAAGAAGAAGCAATAGATAGAACAAACAGAATGAAGAATGGAAGGTGCTACATCTATTATTTCAAATATTTGGAGAAAATACATTGGTAAGTGTTGTTTACTGAGTAAATCAGTTTTGCACTATTCACTGAAATAGTTAATAATTTGTACGCTGCCAGTAATGCAATTGGGTTGAAGCTACTTCAAGGGACTAGGTAAAAAAATTTTGGCCGGGTTGCACATAGTGCAAATCCGGTTTATAGTATGGTGAATGACGGGCGGGCTGGTGAGCGGGGAAAATAGGGTACCTACTTTGTGAACTCAACTTCTCCTATATATATATATATATATATATATATATATATATATATATAAAGATGTGAACCTGACTTTATGGAAATATTTCAGTATTTTTTTCCCCATTTTTCCAGAATTTGAAACTTTGTACTGTATTTATCAAAAGATTATCAAAGATGTGCACCTGACTTCAAATGATGTAATAAAACCTTTATGCTATTAAATCCTACTGTGACAGGTTTTAAATTTCAAATCTTTAAAAAATAGGATTATTATACATATATGAAAGAAAACTACAAAAATGTTTATGTTCTAAAAATCATTGGTTTATTAGCTACTGGATGAAAGTCTGGAAAGCTAGTGCTGTTACCCTTTTGCCTTTCTGTCCTGAACTGTCCATATCATCCAGTCCATTTCAATGTAAAGTTTCTGGTGCACATTTTTTCAACTTACTGTAGCTTTAGAAAATGTTAAAATGATTGAGATTTTCCTATTACATATATATACTTGTTTCATTACTCTTTCATATATATTGTCATTGTTGGACATATTCCCATTTTATAACTTTCTGTGAAGTATTAAAAAAAAAAACAACTTGTGCACCTTGCTTTGTGCAATTATTTAAAATTCCTTCTACACTTTACACCCATTCAATAGAAATTTAAAAAACAACCCAGCCCATGGCCATTGAGTCTTTGACCCATTTTTATAAGAACGAGTGTTGAATAAATTTTTTTAATGGGCTGATGTGTTCATAAATTTATACAACATACATGTAACTTCAAAACACCTTGATAAGATGGAGATAGAATCTTGAAAACAAGAACAGAAAAATGTAAATATTCAAATATTTGTAATCACAATAAATCAGCACAACATCCATTGTAAACAAAAACTCATAAAGTTTCTGTGTTGATAAATCCTAGAAATTATGGGAGAGGGTCATCACCCTGGCAACCTGAATGAAAAACTTGAATCATGGTGACCACCATCAAAATTTACATTGTTGTCTACAGCGACTAACTAAGAGGACTTGATTTAAGTTGAATGTAGTTAGTTTTGGACTTTATTTAGTGGTTATTCAGCTTTATCCACAATTATTTTTCCAATATAAATTCTTGATAGAAATAGTAGTTGGGCAGTATTTTATGGTGCAGGCTTTTATAATATGAATGATCTGTATGCATTTATGGTGCAGCAGTGTTTCGAACAACTGTCCATGGCTGTCGATCTGCTTAATTTGGGGCCGCAATTTGTCTCCAATCACAATGGCAAAAATTTATGTTCTTTCCCAAAAATGCTTGCTATTTTTTCCCAGTTTCGATCAACTGGTAAAATGCATGAATAATTCCGATACATTAAATGAAAAAAAAAAAAACTTGCGTCAGTAGTCAATCTAAAGTAAATAATGATTGCCCTACTTTACATAATTATATCGATAACGTATTATAGTCATTTAGTCCTCTTGGAGCTATCTTTCTTTAACTGAATGTACCATATCTGACATGTTTCCGATAGTACTCACAAGTTAGTTGTCACAGTTGTAAACCTGTCTTGTCAAAATCGAAAGTAGGAAATGTCGGACAATTCGGTGTACTTCAGACGAAAAATAAGCAAGAAAACAGCTTAAGGCTGTTTGAAAATCAATACTGTTTTTTCCAAAAGTCTCAGGGGCTTTGGTGGCCGAGTGGTCTAAAGTGCGCGCTTACGGATCACAGTGCCTCTCATCGCCTGGGTTTGAATCCCACTCGGGACAGATCCTAGTGTGAGAAAGATTGTCAGTTCACTTGCCGAAGGTCGGTGGTTTTCTTCGGGCACTCCGGTTTCCTCCACCATCTCAGAACTGACCGCCTCAAAATAAGTGAAAAATCTTGATTGGGGGGTAAAATACCATTACTCCACTCCACTCCACTCCACTCCACTCCAAAAAGTCTCAGTCGGTAGGTGCGAGTCTGTCTGAAAATATGTCAAGTTATATTCCATGCAGTGATGATTTCTTTCCGTTTTAAAACGGATTTCCGATTGTGTGTTGAAGATCCGATTTTTGTGTCATTTTCACGAGATTTAATTCCGGAACATTTTTCGAGTCCATCTGTTTCCACAACGGTCCCACATTCTAAGCATAAATTTCATTGGATAAAGTGTTTCCAGCTGTCCAATTACCAACTTGGTTTTATTTAACGGATGAAAACCCATGCTATCAGCATTTAAAAAAATGGTGTCCCGGGTCATTGACTGGGATTCGTTGATAAAGGTAAAAAAAATGTATGGGAATGGTTAGAAAGATCTGTATTTTTATGTGTAAAATCCTTGCATTTTTGAGCATCCTGGGGGCCCTCTAAAATGCTTAAAACCATTTTCGGCTTCGCACCCTGGTCCCCCTATCGGGGTGCTGCCCCTGAACCCCACTGGGGACCTGCAGCCCCCAGACCCGGCTTTATTTTCAGTTTTTATTCGCGAATGATCTTGATCATTCTCGAATTTAGCTGTTACATGCAGATTTCTCAACCCGAATATTCTTCCGTTACAGATAATCAACTCTCTCTCGTATGTAGGTTCAAAGTTGAAATAAAGGTAGATAACTCAAATTTTGAATGCGGGTTATGGACGTTTCGCCCCAATATTAATATTTCCGCCCCAACTATATTCTCCGCTTTATCATACCTGCCAACCCTCCCGATCAGGGATTGAGATTAACGGGCGCCCAGTTTTTCGCTCTGGGCGATAAATGTTTCATACACAGGTCGCCCAGGGCTGCCAGGTGGCGATTAGAATTTTCAGTTCGGTGTATTTGACATTCCGATCCGTTTACCGAATTCCTGTTTATATTTCTGACTGGCGACAATAATAGTAAAATTGAAAAATGGGTATCATATAGTTAACAAGTGTCAATGGACCGGTGTTCCGACCGGAATTCAAATACGGTGCCATTTCGTTTCCTTTTCTGATATTTATGTATAAAATGATACTTCCGGCTTTCTGCCATGTGGAAATTTTTAGGAGCATCGACTCCAAAGGCTAAACAAGGACCTGCGGAAAAACGAAAGTACTATCATGAGTATGATAAGTCCAAACGCATCGGAGCATATAAAAAGCCATGGGAAGATGGCAGGCCTTGGTTGTATGATACGCAGGACGGAATGAAGTGTGCCGATTGTGTAGAGTTCGACAGGAAAAAAATCTGTATTTACCGAGGGTTGCACTAGTTATAAACTTGACAGTGTAAATAAACATGACATTTCTGAATCTCACAAACAGGCCCAAGCCTTTAGTAATGCAAAACAAGTTCCTGCTAATAAATCAAAATCTGCCAAAATTATACAGTCTTCGTCAATGTAATTGCAGATGTTGAATATCGAAAAGTAAAGCAAGGGATAGAATAATCCAAATGTATATGCCTGATATATTCAGATCAACCATCACTCTTGACAGTTCATTGTATGGCTCATCGAATAGTTAAGCTCAATCCCTGCTGATGTGAGGAGTCTCCCCATATTAAGACAAAAATTTTAGAATTTTGTGCTATCATACTGCTTTTCCCGTTTTTCAAAGCATTCCGTGAAGTCATCCTTAAAAAATTATAAATTGATTAGAGTGAAATCTGGGATAGCTATCACTTTGTAGAGTGGTCATCTGTCGACTACATTTTTATCATGTACAGAACCTTTGTAGAGGGGTCACCTGTCAAACCCAGTCAGCGGGGATCCTAACGGCCACCCGATTGAAAAAATTGTTGTTTACAAGATTTACTAAAATTATGCTGGTCTCGGGAATAAAAAGTCTTCCAAAAATTATCGAATTCTTAAAACACAACTCTGGTGATATAAATAATAATAAAATAATAGTTAATTTTTTCAAGTTATTAATTTATTTAAAAAATATCCTCAATTATGACATGAAAGATATCAGAAGCTTATTAGCTCACCTGAGCCAAAGGCTCAGATGAACAATTGTCATCTATCTTCATCCGTCTTGTATAAACTTTTTAGCTCACCTGAGCCAAAGGCTCAGATGTGCAATTGCCATCTATCTTCGTCCGATGTGCGTCATGTATAAACTTTTCACATTTTTTATCAATTCCTCCAAAACTACAGAGCCAAATTGGATGATATTTGACAGTAATGGTCAAGTAAGGGGTTTTCAGATTTGCACAAATGCAAGGATTATGTCCCCTTGGGGCCCCATAAAGGGGAAATTTGTGAAAATCTTTAAAAATCATCTGCTCTGAACCTACAAGAGATATAACTTAGATATTTCATGTAAAACACTATGGGCACCTAGTTTTAGATTTGCACATATTGTAGCTTTAGGGGCCAAAATGAGATAATGGCAAGGTACTTGAGGGGGAAATTGCAAAATTAATGTATTTGTCAATATATTTGAAAACTATAAGCTTTTTGTATGGGCATCATCATCATGTGTATTGGAATACTGTAGGCATTTGCACAACAGTCATTTTGATATATGAATAGAGGTCATAAGTTCAAAGGTCAAGGTCATAGATGTAAACAAATACTGAAATGGTTAATTATCTCAAAAACTTTGAACTCTTTGTGTAGGCATGTATATTAGAATATTGTAGGCATTTGCCTTAGGGTCATTTCCATATATGAACGAAGGTCATAGGTTCAAAGGTCAAGGTCATAGATGCAAACAAATACTGAAATGGTGAATTATCTCAAAAATGATAAACTTTCTCTATAGGCATGTATATCAGAATGTTATAGGCATTTACACAATGTTCATTTTGATATATGAATGTAGGTCATAGGTCTAATGGTCAAGGTTATAGATGCAAATGAATACTGAAATGATTAATTGTCTTAAAAACTATAAACTTTTTGTATAGGCATATATGTTAAAATATTGTAGGTATTGGCCTAACGATCATTTTGATATATGAATGAAGGACATGAGTTTAAAAGTCAAGGTCACTGATGCAAACAAATACTGACATGGTTAATTATCTCAAAAACTATAAACTTTTTGTATAGGCTTCTAAATTGTAGGTATTGACCTAATATTCATTGCGATATTTAGATTAAGGTCATGGGTTCAAATTTTTCTTTACCTTTTTAGTTGTTTATAAACAATATATTGTAGCTAGATTTCAGATATATTATATGTAGCACTCTTATGACTAGTTATGTTATAATACATTTGCAAAAAATCCTTGCATATAATTGGCCCTTACTGCTTAAAATTTATTTGGACATTCTCCATTTCTCTTTAATTAATGTCAATTACCATTGAACCTCTGCATGAGATATGTACTCAGCTGCATGTGAGCATTAAGGCTCATGGACCTCTTGTTTAATATTAGGGTCTCCATGATGATGGAAGTAACTTTGACCATCCTTGATGGTTCCATACATGCATTTATTCGGATTGAACTATTTCCTACATGAATCCTTAATATTGGTCCAATGTGTGAATATTAAAACAGCCCCATGCTCATAGTCTGCACATTGCACACTACATGAACCTGCTATGTTATGTTGGGAGCAATGCAAGGTAAACATAACAACCTCCTTTCAGTTACCTGACAACTTCATATACCTGACACTACATTGATGGAGACACTGACTAGGTTTCCACAAATTTGAAATAATTAGTAGCCAAATTTCCAAAATTTGTGAAAAAATAGTCCTTTTTAAAGTATTTTTCCACAAATTTGCTAAAATAGGTTACTTTTTGAAAGAATTCCTCAGAAATTAGTAGCCAATGGCGATTTTGGCTACCAGGAATGGAAACATAGCACTGAACTCCCTGTCTTTCTAATCTTTCGCGAATTTTAGTACTTTCAGTACTTTGATTTTTTCATTGTCCATGTAGTGAAACAGCATCTACATCTGTTGACAATACCCATTCAGTCCCAGCTGTTAACTGAAGTCCAAGAAAACAATGGTGATGAACATGTGGTGAACAAAGTCATTCAGGTTGCGACTGAAAATGTTTCTCTTATTGTTGAGCCTTATGCCAATTGTGACTCTAATTTGGACTTTGAATCTGATGAACCTCAGTCTAAAGTTTTTGTGCATGATAGCAGAATGTTCAGTAGTCGGAGACACAAGATAAATCTTCCCTGGCTTAATTTCAGTGCAACAAGAAGAAAATATTTCTGTAAATATTGTGAATTCCTCTGTCAGACACCAAAATCATCTCTGAGTCCTGAGAGGCTGTTTTCACTGATGAACCCTGTTGTAACCAAGCTGCGTTCTACCCATAGCTAGACCAATGTTGACTGCATTATCAGAATTATTTCAGGAGGGACAAATTCATCTCACAGATGAAGAATTAAAAAAGCTGTTGATAAATTCTAAACCATGAAAATAGAGAAATTGATTTTTAAAATTGAAATTGCATTTGAAATGCCGCTGATTTCCCAATTCCAAGGGCCCTGGCCCCAGTACCAAAAAGAGGTGTGGCAGCCCTGCTGTCTATCCCTTCACTCAATACAAACAACATTTTTTTCTTCAGGTCTGTAATAATTTTCATATTCATTGTCCACCTACTAGAGAAGTTTCATCCTTGAAGCGGAAAAAAAATGCATTATCATGACTGATGAGATGTAGTTTGAGGATGGCAGTCAGTTATTTCAAAAAGCAATTTATACTGGGTAGATTGCCCGTTTCACAGGGGGAATAAAAAAAATGAAATTTCTAAAAACGAGACTTTTGATTTAGAATGACATGATTGTGTAGAAGCAAGTTTTAATTTCTTATTCCCAATTTCTCATTTTATAGTGTTGACGCTACAAAAACAGTTGACAGATTTTGTCACTTTGTAAATGATGCACATCCAAAAAGTCATAGATGCAATGCCAAAATGAAGTTGAAGATATTTAACAACTATCCTAGATTATGTTTGTATGCGATACGTGATATTTCTGAAGGTGAAGAAATATGTTACGACTATGGTGATAATGAAGATAATTTGGAGTGGAGAAAACAGGTAACAAAATCATTATAAATAACCATAGTATAATATTTATCAAATTAATTTACATATATGTTGTAACACTGTTACATTAGTGTCAGTCATGGCTTTTTATCCCCCGCTCCAACAAAGTTGGCGGGGATTTAGAAATGGATTCCGTCCGTTTGTGTTTGTCTGTTTGTCTGTCACAAGTACAATGTTAAATTTTTCTGTTAAAGTTTTTCAAACAGTTAAAATTCTTCAGAATTTTTCATTCTGATTTAAAGAAATTTTTATTCTAAATTAATTTTCAGGGAGACAGAAAGTCAGGACTCAATCTAAAATTCTAAAAGTTTGGGCCAACTCGATAATATGCAAATTATTAGCTTGGAGCGAGAAGTCCTACATGTAAATAAAGAATGGCCACATGAGAAAAAAAAATTAATTTATGATAATGTTATTTATTCCTTCATGCAATCATAAACATATTTAATTAACTTATGTGTTTCTTTAACCATATCGCTGCTTCAGTTGTCAGAATCACAAATCATGCTTCTTTGCTGTGTATGTTTACGATGCCTTATTTTCAATAAAGAATCTCGTAATTGTTCTAAAAAGATCTTTGGTAGATAAACTAGCAAGAGGTTTCCCCACGAATTCAATGTGAGTAAAGGTTTAATTAAGGAACCAAGTATTGCATTGTTCATGAGAGGCACAGTTAAGGAAAGCTGCGCCTTTTTATTTTATACATTAGAAAACTTAATGCAGCTTTGAATAGTGTTAATATTTGTTTGTCCAAAATTTTTTTCTTTTTAAGACCATATTACAGCAATAGGCAAGACATAAGGTTCTGAAAATTGTTTAACCAATCAGAACCAAATGATTGGACTTGTGCATCTTTTTAGTCTCTGAAATCTTAATGAGGCATATTCATGTAAATGAATTTCACTTAGATGGATAGACCAACTCTAAAGCTGGAATTCCTTTTTGTAACAAAATCATACAAAGACAGATGCTTCATAAATTTTTATCTTTAATGTTGTATAAAGCAGTAAATACCACTTTATCCTTGTTGTGATTTGATTACAGAATTCAAATTAACTTTAGTTTGGGTTTGATATGATTTACATAGTTTGCTGACAACTTCTACATGCTTTTGGCAATTTGACTTTAATCCATACTGTAAAACACTGATGTTTATCTTCTCTCTAAGATCAGGCTATGATTATTTTAAACAATGTTTTGAAAAAATGATATCAACTAATTTTAGATGTATTGGAAGAAGAAGATGATGAGACTGATGATGAAGACCAGGAATTCAGAGATAAAAATGAAGTTGAAGCAAAAGCAGTAACTAAAACAGTAACTTCAACAACAGCAAAGGGTATAATTATCCTACTTGTCATTTCACAATACAGCTTGTTTGCTAATGTTGTTAATAGCTGACAGTGCCTGTCAGTTATCATTTCTTTAGAACTACAGTCGACTCTCATTAATTCGAAATCAGTTGAATCAAAATTTCGCTTAAATGGAAATGATACAAACGGTCCTGTCAGATCGCAATGTATTTCTATGCAAATCGAAATGTGTTTAAATTGAAATACCGAAATTTTGCTTAAATCGAAGTGAATTTTCAGTCCAGATTTTAATAATCACATAAGTTGGATGCTAAGGATTACAGGTGAAGAAGTTATGATTATGAATAATTGAAATTTTAACTACATGTAAGCCTCACCATAGTCAATGTTTTACGGGAAATTTCAAGGGAACCTTGTAGCTCTCGGTGAAGTTTCCAATTTACTTATTTTATTGTTTAAAAAACTTGAGTTTGTTGAGCTTTACATAAACATTGAAAAATAAAAAATTATTTTTAATTTTAAATGTTTCATTTAAACATAATCTTAAATTTTCAATGTTAATTGTCAGCGATGCGCTTTAATACATAAAAACAAACACGTGACTTCAATAGAGGAGCGCTTTACTATTAAGTTATCTCCCGTTCTCAACGTCAGTGATCAAAACAGTTGATTGAAATTCAGATAAATCGAAATTTTTCATCTGACCCCTTCAATTTCGAATTAACGAGACAACTGTATTTGTTTTTATTCCATTTGTTGCAATGAGGAATCGTTTGTTTTGCTTGTTTGCTTCAAACACTTCAGTCAGTAACTACGTGAAGCACTTAATGATGTTAAAAATAGCAAAGCAAAATCCATTTTAAGTTTTAAGATCAGACTCAGAGTGTAATTTATTTCATATAGATGTTACCAATTTTGCTGGAAGATCAGATGAAGTTCTGAAGGAATATTATGTCAATTATAAGCACACACTTGTCTAAACTAGTTTTTGGCTGGCTTTTATTAGTGTATATATAGTAGCATGCAGTGTTTTTGTGCTCTGACAATCTAATAGAAGCATAACACTTAAGTTGTAAAGCAGAGCACGGCTAATAAATTTGGCTACTTAAATTACTGCATGATAAACTCTTTGTTTTAAGAGCCATATTTCTTTGCATTTCACTCTTGGCATTAAAAATTATCTTCTGCAGATTTCAATCAAGCAGATGGAAGGAGAAAGTGGACTAAATTAGAAATTGAAGCAGTTGAACGACAGCTTTGGAAATTTCTAAAACTGAGGCAAATTCCTGGAAAGAGAGAATGTGAATCTGCAAAAGCCAGAGAGGTTTCCCTAAAAAGCAGAACATGGCATCAAATTAAACATTACTGCCGAAATAGAAATTTACGTACATCAGAGATGTTTAGCTGAGTTTAAATGTAAATGTATGTTCAGTTAGAGTGACATACTTAACGATCTATCAGTTAGATTTAAGTAGTTAAGAACGTATGGGTAAAAATTCTGAAAAAAGTGGTTGAAGTATGATACAGAATAAGTGGAATTTATTTTGATAAAGGTATATATGTATGTATCCATCTATTCATGAACAGTTGTGATGCATGCTCCTACAGTTTTAAAGCTAAACATTTATATTTTGTGGAATACTAATCCACAGGCCATAGATGTTCAAGTTATTAACTCATTCCCGCAAAGCTGAAACTTGGCACAGGGGCATATGAAAGATAAACGTAATAATATTGATGATGTTTTGACAATTTTGTGGTTGTAATTGCATAAAATAACATGGGATTATCAGTTTTAACATTTGCAACAATTATAGGTCAAGGTCAAAATTCAGGTCATGTCTACTTTTTATCTGGTGATTGATTTGTCAACATCTCAGTATTTTTGCTTCAAATTGACATGTTTTACAATAGATGTGTGCCAGGTGAGCTGTTCAGGCCAATTGGGCCTCTAACTTTACGAAGGGCTCCCATGGTGCCATTTTTGGTTGCATACTAGAGAGTCATAGTTTTATATTTGCATACATTTGCAAATCATCCTTTGCTGCATACTGGAGAGTCATGGTTTTATATTTGCATACATTTGCAAATCATCCTTGAAAATCTTTTGTGGAAAATTGTGTAAAAATCTTCTTTGAAAGTTTAAGGTATACAGCTCTAGCATGAAGGCATTTTAGACAGCTGAGCTACACAGGCCCTAGTTGGTCTCTTGTTTTATCAAACCTAGTATAGACAAAGCCTATTAAAAAGCAAGGTCATTCTTATAGGACAAGGTTTTAGAAATAATAATGAAGATGTGAAGGCTCCTTTGTGCTCTTTTCAGTTTTGTGAAATTGGAGAGAGTTTTTCAGTTTGTGTAACTCTTTATGCTAATGGATATTTTGTATAATATTAAAACAATTAAATGAATTTTATGTAAAACTTTTAAAGGTACCCCTTGCTATAAGTGTATATTATAAACTGCTAATAACTTCTTAGATGTTTAAAACACTGGCACTGAAATCCGAAGTCAAGTTTAATAAGCAGTGTCTCAAAGAATAGATGAGTTTTCCTTACTTAAGTTATTTGCACACAGTGTGAAGTAATTTAAGTATTAATTATAGTCTGAAAAAGATTGTTATAGAGCTTAAAAAAACCTGAAATAAGGATAAAAAGTGTAAATCTAATCCCATCAAAGCATTACCTGTCTACCTTTTATCCGATATATTTTGTATAAAAGAATTTTTTGTTAATTTGTTACATGAAACTTTGTACTTATTGTTGAGTTAAATTTCAATGTTAAGATATATTCATGTTTTTAAATTTACACATTTATTGATATATTACATTTCATTATATGAAATTAATGATAACATTTTTTTGTTGAAAGTATGTTTGACTCAAAACACAAAATACATGTATGTATTTAGCAATAATTTTGTGTTTAGGATAAGAGATGTATATTTTTCCTGTATTTAGTTTTTGCATTGCTGAATGTCTGACCACTTGTTGCAATAACGATCTGCACAATATCTATATGTTTACCTTAAAAAAGTTGTTTGGGCATCTGTTCATCTCTGTTTGTCGCACTTTGGTTGGACTTATTTATATGTCCCCTTTCTGTAGGTATCAGTTTCATGACATATAGGATCATGTTAGGGTTCATTACTCAATAGAAAAAGTAGGTCTCTGTAAAGAAGATTTTCCACATGATTTGCAAGACCATAGGACTTGAAATATAGTTTTATTTTCTCAACATGATGAAGGTGCACAGGCAAAACATAGGTGATACTATTCCGTCGTCATTGTAAAAATTTTGTATTTTAATCTTTTTCTCAGAATGTACTGGCACTTTGAATGCTAAACTGTAATGAACATTTAATTATGACAGATAAAACATTGTACATGCTGCTGATGCTAAAGTGACATATTTCATGGTTTAGTGACTGGAAATCTAATGTTAAATTTTTACTTTCACCTTCAGTGTTAAGTTTTTGTATTTTACTAGCTCACCAAGAGCTGAAAGCCGCCATCTGTCGTCCGTTAACTTTTCACTTAAATGACTTCTTCTTTGAAACCAATAATCAGAATTTCACCAAACTTGACAGGAAGCTTGTTTAGGTCAAGGGCTTTCAAGTTTGTTTAAATTATTGACCTTGACCTTTGTTCAAGGTCACAGTGATCTTATATAGTAAAACCTTTAAATGACTTCTTCTCATGAACAATAAGGCCTAGAAGCATGAAACTTGGTATATATCAACTACACATCAAGGGTTACCAAGTTTGTTCAAAGAAATGACCTTGTCCTTGGCTCAAGGTCACAATGACCAAATATGTTAAAAACAAGTTGAATCCTGGCTCACGAAAATGAGAAAATCAATGTTACTTGCCACAATCCAGTCCCCAACAGTCTTAGATTCAGTTAATATGTGTTTGTGGGTATATATTCAATCTGCAGTATACTTTGTAAATCTAGGTTAAAGTTTTTCCTTAAACTTCAATGTAAAGTTTTGTATTATTTTTTTTTTATTGTATTGTACATATGAATGCCTTAACAAATAGAGTCATGAATTAATTTTAGTAGCATTTGATACATGATCAGGTTGATTGTAAGATTGATGTAGCTTATGTGGATGTTGACCTATATAATGTATGTTCAGTGATTTTCTACATCAGTGTTAAAGTTTTACTTTGGACTCAAATGTTAAGTTTTTGTATATCATTATACATACAGCATGACAACTAAAGTCATAAATTTAGGATTTAAAATGTGATAAAGATGATGAAACATGGATGCTGCTGATGTGGAAGTTGACCTATATTTTATGTTCAGTTACTTTCTAGTTCATTATCAAAATATTACTTTAAATTTTTATTATAATTTTTTTAGTATTTTTAATGATTAAATAGATGATGATGAAAAATTATGAAAAGTAATGATGACCCTTTTACTAACAAAGTGGGGACAGCAATACATGTCATTCAATAGAACCCTGGTGTTATAGTGCACTTCCTTTCCAAAACAAAAGTAGGTCACATTGACTTACATTGTAGCAATGACTGTCTCAATGTTTTTGTCCTGTTCGGACTTTCTGTGTCACTTGGCACAAATGGATCAACAAAGGTTTTCATGGGATAGGGGGAGGGGGGGTTGAAAATCAAGATCATGAAGCAGATATCTTGGTCTGATGAGCTTTCATTGGGGTCTACTCACAACTGTTCTATCACGTTATAGTAGCTGCACTTATGCTTGATAAATTAAATAAATATGCTTGATAAGGCAAATAAATGTTGGTCAGAAGTGATGATGATGATGAAAATACTTTTTGCCCAAAATGTAGTGAATTTTCTTTATAACATGATTAAGTTTTGGAGTTATGTAAATCAATTAAAATTTAGACGTTGGTTTAAGTTTGGATTAAATAATGGTTGAAGCAAAGAAAACTTTATCTTTTTGAATTATTAGTCCCCTGCTGGTGAAACCAGAGGGGACTATAGTGGTTGTCCATCTGTCTCCTAACCTACTGAATGGATTTGATTGAAAATAAGCAGAAATGATTAGTAGGCATGCTGTGTTGCTTATTCAAAGTTGTTTGCCGTTGATTGGTCATGTGATCAGATTCTGCGATCTGATTGGTCAAGATAAAAATGACCATTACACATTTATATATAAAGCAATTTGGTTCAAATTTGACATAAAGAAAGCAGATGTCTAGCCATTTAATATATGTAACAGGTTTTTCCATAACTTTTTCTGTTTGGTCATTATTAGTAATCATGCAAATTAGTTGCTAAATTTAGACTTATTTGAAAATCTTCTCCAAAACTACAAAGCTATATGAAACCAAATTTGATGTGGACAGTCCCTAGATTAAATTTTATGCAAACTTCCAGCAGCATCCAAGATGGCCACTATTATTATAAATAGCACAAAGCTATGAATGACCATTACACAATTATTTTTAAAATCATTGGTTGCTTAATTTACATGATTTCTTGAAAGTCTTCTCCAAAACAACGAAGCTATATGAAACCAAATTTGATGTGGAAAGTCCCTAGGTTACTGTAGTGTTTCTCATCGTCAGTCTGTCCAGCTGTTCTTTTAATTTTTAATTTTCAATGACAGGGGACATGTATTCTTGCAATACTGACTTTATATTTAATATTTATGGTCTCTTTAATTACATCAAACAGAAAACGGTTTTCTTAGGCACCAGTGCAGTGTCTGTTTGGGGTACAATTTCTCACATTTTTTGATATGAAAAAAAAATTTATCATCAGTTTTTATCTTTTTAAAGTCAAATCAGACTTGGACACAAGAGTATCCTATTCCATTTTTAGATCAACTGGCTAAAGCCAGCTTAGCTTATGGCATGACATAGGCATCAGTCCTTCTGTCCATGCATCTGTCTAATAGACTCGGCTAATTTAAACAATTTTTTTTAAAACCATTCCTTTAACCTTTTACAGTTATATGTGGAATTCATCATTTTAAAAATACAAGTTTTGTTAAAAGAATTCTTGTTGCAAGAATGTAGGGCAAAAACATCAGCAAATCTTTTTAGATTACCTGAGCTGAAAGCTCAGATGAGCAATTGCTATCCATCTTCGTCCGACATGGGTAAACTTTTTACATTTTAATCTTCTCCTCCAAAACCACTGGGCCAAATTTAATGAAACTTGGTAACCATCATGCCAGATGAAGCCCATTCAGATTTGCACAAATGAAGGAGTTATGTCCCTTTGGGGACCCATGAGGGGGGAAATAGTGAAAATTTTTAAAAATCTTCTCCTCTGAATCTACAAGAGATATACCTTAGTCATTTCATTTATAACATCCTTAGGTCACTTTTTTATATTGTTTGCACAAATGGAAGCCATGGGGCTCAAAATGGGGAAATTATAAGGCACTGAGTGGGGAAATTGCTATAAATTATATATTTGTCACTATATCTTGAAAACTATCAACTTTTTGTGAAGGCATGTATATATGAGAATATTGTAGGTATTGTGACAACCATCATTTTGATATAAGGTACAAGGTTATATGTTGAAAGGTCAAGGTCACAGCTGCAAAAGAAGACTTAAATTGCTAATTATCTTTGAAAACTATTAACTTTTTGTATAAGCATGTATATTAGAATATTGTAGGTATTTGACAACAATCATTTTGATATATGGTTCAAGGTCATATATTGAAAGGTCAAGGTCACAGACTTAAATTGCTAATTATCTTGAAAAGTATTAAAGCTGCATTAAGTTTATCAATTTTCTGAATTTTTTTTTTTTTTTTTTTTTTTTTTTTGAAAAAATAGATATCTTCTAATCACGATCCGTGACGTTCATTTTCTAAAATTTAATTTCTTTTAGCTGTAAATAAATGGAATCCTCTGACCGATTGGTCGGTGTTTTACGATGGAAATTATGAGCTTGGAGCATGCGCACGGATGTACAAAAAGCCTAGAATCGAAAGTGAAACATGACAGATTGCATTAATTATCCTTCATTAATATTCAGATGTATTTGAAATGGTGTTATTTATCCCTTACTTAATGACAAATGACAAATTCAACGAAGTTCTGTGTTTAATTTATCGTATTTACCGTTTTGAAAGTTGTGTTTAAATGACCCAGGTTTTGATGACGTAAGCATGTTCAAATATTAGATCCTAAATGCTGCATCTCGCATGGTAAATACTGTAAATTTGCATTTATTTGAGCTTTTATGGTTGAACCAAATGTAACATTGTTCTTTAGGAACATCATTTGTTAGATTAGTACTGTTTAATTTTTTTCTTTGGAGAACTTAATGCAGCTTTAACTTGTTGTATAGACATGTATATTGGAATACTTTAGGTATTGACATGACAATCATTTTTATATATGAGTCAAGGTCATATGTTGAAAGGTGAATGTCACAGCTGCAAAAGAAGACATAAATTGCTAATTATCTTGAAAACTATTAACTTTTTGTATAGGCAGGTATATTAGAATATTGTAGGTATTGACACGACAATCATTTTGATATATGGTTAAAGGTTATATGTTTAAAGGTCAAGGTCATATCAACATAGGAATACAAAAATTATTAATTATCTTGAAAGCTATTAATTTCATGCATAGGCATGTGAGTTAGAATATTTTAGGTATTGACATGACAGTCATATATGGTTCAGGGTCATATATGTTCGAAAGTCAAGGACATAGTTGCTGGAAATTATTCATTGCACTACAGTTACTTCATGCCTATTATATAAGCTACTTATAAATGAAATGTGAGTGAATATATTTCTGATTAAGTTTTGTGGGAGTTCTTAACTTGAGAAAACTTTAAAAGTTTCTGTATGTAATATATTATCTATTCCACTTTGCAAACAATATTTGGACATATCTTCAGGTGAGTGTTAAGGCCCATGGGCCTCTTGTTTTTATATATAAATTTATTATAGTCATATAGTTAAGCAACATAGATTATAAAATGTTAGTTTGTCATGCATATAGCCTAAATAAAAAGTATTCAGAATTAATTTTGCTAGAAATTATTTATTTATTCATTATACTTTCCATAACAAATGTTCTATATTGCTTTCGCTGTGTTTGTCCATCATTTTGTGGATATTTATTATCTGAGTGATGATTCTAAAACTAAAGGCACTATGTTGATGAAACATTAGGAGTAGTTTGTTCTCTTAAAGAGGATAATTATTTTTTTTCAGGGAGATATATTGTTTTTAGTCTGGATGTAGGTCTGTTCAACTGTCCATCACATATCATGTTCACCACATATCTTTTCCATAGAGGGATTTTGAAAATACTTGGCACAAATGCTCACCATACTGAGACGATGTTCTGAGCGCTAAATCTCGTCATGTCAGAGTGCAATCTCCTGCCATGTGGGTGCAAGGTCAAGAACCGAATTAAAATGACAGTATTTTGTGTCTGTTCCATAAAGTTTGATTGCATGAAAGGAAGTTTCTAAATGACACAAATGTTCATCATCCTCAGACAATGTGTATTGTGCAATTTTCAGCCATGTTGGAAGGATTGGAAGACATCTGTCTTTGTTTGAAAAGAAACTTCTAGTTTCTATCTAGATAGATCTGTTTGCATTCTAATTGGTCACTTTCATAAGAATTTGCCATGTATTGGTATTGGGCTCACTTTGTGGACAAGGGCCACGATTGGCAGAGCATTAAGACATTGGTCTACAAATCCAAGGTCTTTCACCTCTGGGGTTCGAATCCCGTTCGGACCTTGTATTTGGAAAGGCGAATTTTCCTTGTCGTTGGCCCTTACTGGTTGGACCGGTGTCAGTATAATGTGACCGGGTTGTGTGTTGTGTCGTTTGCGTCACAATATTTCAGTGAACTAGCACTTTAAAAGTCTCCATCAGTGCGCACTAGTACAATGCAGACCATAAATACACCCGCATGCATGCACTCACCTCACGAAATTGTGAATAGATTAATAATAGAGTTTAATAACCTTGTTCTCGTCGCGAATGACTGAAATATTGTCAATGCGACGTTAAGCAATATGAAAAAAAAACTATGTAGACAGTTCTAATTTAAAGTTGTGTTGTCCAAAGAAAAGATTGTTTTTATCAATCTAATATTAATCAAACACCAATTTCTTTACAAAATGATCACGATTCACCTTTTTTGATAGGTTTGCTTGCATGTGCCACATAAAATGGAATTTTTTTTTTATTGAATTGCATGTTGGCAGATTTTGGAGGAGCTGCGTTGGCCCAGAAGATAAGAAACTCGCCTCTCACCAAGGTGCCCCGGGTTCGTTTCCCAGCTATTGCAAGTGAGAAAGTTAATGTTACTTTCTGCGGTCCCTTACTGGTCGGCTCCGGCACATCATTTTCTCGTAGAAATCTGCATTTTTATCTTTTGCGAATGACTGGTTGAACATCTCAAATAAAACTGAGTTTTACTCTTTCAATTTGAAAAGAAAAAGGTTCAACTGTTATAAAAGGACATGCAGTCCCTAGGGCAACGACATTTTATTTAACTGAGTCATTAGTTTGACAGGTTAACAGGTTGACCAAGTCGACAGAAGTTAATAGTTAACAGAGATAGTCACTAGGTCAACAGGTGAAAATTAATATTTCTACATTTCTATGATAAATGTGAAAAAAAATGTAATAAAAGTGGGGAGCCGAATGCTTGCGAATTCTGAAAAATAGATGTAGCATCTGTAACTTTTAATCTGAAGCCACGGCTTACCCTATCCAGTTTTATTGGAGATGTTCTTGTCAAAATGTTCTATAGACAAAGTAGTAGACTCTTTAATGAGTAACCAAACACCTCTAGCAGATGCATGAGCAGAGCTGTCTATTGAGAAGAACTTTGAACTATCGGGTTTTTAGATTATTGGACTTTTGACTATAAAGTCCTTCAGGTAACTAGGCTGTAACTATCTCCTAGGAAAGAACATCTAGATTTACATTCTGTGTCCTCAATTGACCTTGTGTATATGAGAGGTCTGCATTTTCCTTTGTGTAAACACGGACTGCATTTTCCATGGTGTATGCAAGGTCTGCCTTTTCCATGGTGTATGCTAGGTCTGCATTTTCCATGGTGTATGCAAGGTCTGCATTTTCCATGGTGTATACCAGGTCTGCATTTTCCATGGTGTGTTCAAAGTCTGCATTTCCCATGTGTATGATGAGACTGCATTTCCATGGTAAAAATCTTACCGTTAAGCAATGGATTTACATTGATAAAAAAGCGCTTTTCATAATTGCAGAACAAAATAAATGGCATATATGTGAGATCAATACTGTAGCATCATTTTAAAGGCAGGTCTGCAATTTGGGTGGAAATATCACGGGTCTGCATTTGACACCTTCAACATGTATGTGTGTGTGTGTGTGTGTGTGTGTGTGTGTGTGACAACATTACACCAAGATTTATACAATATTCCACACACACACACACAAACACATACACACGTGGCCTTTTAAGTAATACACCTAAATGAGTTCAATTCTGAGACAAACGTGCTATAAAAAGATTTGGTCAAATCTGTCATTAAAAGTTTTCAGTACATGTCTATAATGGAAACATTAACAAAAATAACGGGATAAACTAATTGGTCAATTTTGCCTGCAGGTTATATTTTCGCTACAAATAAATGAATGGTATACACTATAACAAAGTAATAGAGTTTCTTCTCATCGAACTCTATTGTGTCACACATGATACAATAACATTCATATGAAATTGTGATCTCGTCAACCTTTTAATCCTCGACTCAATTTGAATGTAGTGGTTCTGTATAGTAGACATTTCTCTGAGAAACAAAATAGAAATGTGTACTGATTTTTTTAAAATAACACATGAAATCAATTATATCCGGATTTTAAATAACAAATGAAATTTCCTTACGTTCAATTCTCAACAAGATATTTATAAATTTATTTAATAGAAATCGGGGATAGAATTGATAAATTAAACAAATCTTAAAACTATAAAATATCAATTTTGTAATTATTACTGGTGGGTATGACAGAGATATCTAGTGTCCTAGCATTATGTATACCACCGTTATATTTGTCACAACTTCAACCTTCTGTAAAGTGGATTAACGTGCATAATATCGTTATGTGTGAAAGATGCAAACTTCCCATAAATCCTTTGAACTGGAAGAAATGTAGAGAAATCGGACTGTTTAAACAACTTGTATTTTTTATGAGGACACTGGGTGGGGGAAAATATCGTCACCATGCTCCTTGTACCATCGAACTACAGCAAATGTATGTGTTTTATATTCGCCTTTAATGTTTATCTTGTGTTGAAAATAGTGCCTTACCAGTCCTGGTCGAAGCCCAGATGGATTAATTGCTCCGTTTTCAGAACTCCAGGATGCAAGTATGCGGGCCATCTTTTTCCCTCTAAAATCTTTTGTAGACGAAAAGTGTTCTGTACCTATGTCCATTGAGTTGAAAATAAAACAAGTTTTAGCCAGGTGTTCCTGTGTTATATGTTCAGCAGGGTACAATGCATTATAAACTTTTAAAAGATAGTCAAAGTCATCTTTACTGAAGGCAGTAAGATGTTTTAGTTTGTACAGTTCCGGTGTCTCAATACAACGTTGATCTGTCCACGCGGTACTTAATTCTTTTATGTCTAGATCAGCAGCTTTATGGATGCGGCGAAGGTCATTCTCATCATAATTGATATCATTCTGTTTAAACAATCCTCTTTCTAAAATCGTCCTCAAATGTTCGAAGCCCGCAATAGGTAAATTAGAAAACAGTCCGAGAAGTTTATCCGTTGAAATGAATTCGCGCATAAGTTGAATCTCAATATTTCTTTTGTTCGTGTTGAAGTTAGCAAGCATTCCGTTGTATCTTTCAAAAGAGAAAAGCCAAAAACTAAAAACACTTTCAAATTTTCAATGCAGTCCGTTAAATGACAGTGAAGATGCATATTACAGGTAACTGCCTCTGTACCATAAACCCGTTCAATTTCCTTTCCAAACTTAACAAATAAGTGGTCGGCCACTATTAATCCATGTGAGTTAACTATCGGTCGTACTAGGATTCGACAAGCCTGTGTGAAAGTGTGCCAAACATTGTAATGCTCTGGAGGTAAGATGCCTTTTAAAACCAAAAGCGAGTACACCAGTGTCCAATTTTTCCATTGCTCTGCTGTAAAACCACCCCAATTCGATGCAATATTCTCAGGTAATCTCCCGTAGTCGTGTGGTATAACTATGGATCGAATACGTTCCTCCAAGACAGACAGTTTTCCTTTTGTTAGTATATCTCTTTCTAACCAAAGTTTGAACATGTTTTTTGCGGTGCCAAGAAATAAATTATGCATGGGGTCGATAACATGTTGATTGACTATATCAAAATATGGGAGTTCTAGAAGACATGAATAGCGACATCCAAGCTTTGATTCAGCATTTCGTTTTGAGGTCTTTGATTTGCATTTGCTTATTTCTTTAACAGATCTACGATGTGATATGTTGGAACGTTTAGGCCAACGATGTTTATCGAATCCACTGTAATCTGTTTTCTCATTGAAACCGCCTGCAAAATACTTAAAACATTATGAGCATGATGTCCGAGAAATCCACAAAGTTTTCTTAAAGCTGGAATATCAGCCGCAGCACACAGTACAGCACAACGGACGATTCGACTTTGTTGAAATTTACTCGTCTTCATACGAACTCCTGACCATAGTTTGCCCATATCGTTTACAAAAGGTCTCAAAAAACTATTTAAAGAAGCCGGTTCTTTGTCCAAAGCTGGGATAATTCCAATGAGGAAGAGATTTTCTCTACGAAACCTAATATTGCGCGGAAGATTCATTAGAACTCCATATAAAACACCAATTGATATGTCTTTCCGTCTGTCAAATGGCTAAAACCAGTCTACATTTATCATAATGCCAAAATTATACGGGGATTGTAAAAATTCCTGTCCATTATGACTGAGAAATTTATTCCATATTGAGCCGTCATATACATCCGAGTAATTTCCAGGCTTGTGTTCTCTGGTCCTCCACTTTTCACATTCATCTTCAATGTCGACACGGCAAAGGAGTGTTTCTAAAGAATCTATCGGAGATCTACATGGGTATGACTTTAGCGGTTGAAAATCAATCTTTCCACTTTTTAATGATACTTGTCTCATAAGTGGTGATCCGCAGCGTGTTTGAGAACGTCCGTTTATATCAGGAATATAACTGCACTTTTTAGCTACTAGGGATCCTCTTATGGTTGTGATAATGTTGTCCTTTTCATAAATCGATGTGCATTTTGGACACACAATATACTGTACAAAACCCAGATCTTTCTCTATTCCAAATATCTTCCACGCAGCATATAAACTTTTGGGAAATATAGCTGTAAAAGCAAGCAGTTGTTGGTTACTGGGTTCAATAGATGCAATTACTTGAGGTAAATACGCCAACATGATATTAAATGCGTTGTTGCTGATTAAATTTAAAGATTTCCAAATTAACAAAAAGTACAACATATATAATAGTGTCCCTTGTACTTTGGATGTTTTTGAAGAGTCGTTATTGATTAAAGGCTGACGAGCGTTGTTTATTATTGAGGTCTTAATTTCTTCGATATCGGCGTCAACCCAGCTCTTCCAGTCATCTTCGTCAGTTTCAGAACAATCGCTGTCGTTATGATTTTCCTCTTCATTTTCATCGATGTCAGATTCTGTTTCATCATGCGCCTAAAATAAACACAAAAGATAAGTCATAACAATATAATGAAGAATAAATAAAATATATAAGGACAGAACCTGTATAAACACTGAAAGTGATGAAATGTATTATGACAACATTTATTTAACGATATGTTTTTCTGTTTTCATGTTCATCTCGAGCCTTTTTGTATTCCAAGAGCAAACGACGAGTCAGCAAGATTGTTCAATTAGTATAAAATGTTTTATTGACCTAAAATGTGTTCTAAATATTCATGAAATAACTGAATTAAAAGCAGCACATATTAAAATTGTCATGTCATCGAAATGACAATAATTTATTTCAAAATATAAAAAAACGGAACATCGCACCTAACTTCTAATATATACGGAATAAGCATTTAAAAGTTGTATGGATAGATTGGTTTATTTTGTAAATACACATTTACGTGTTATGATTCATTAAATGGCATGTTTGCTCTCACTCCAAGGCAATATAATTACAAACCTTTTGTCCTTATTGCTCTATAGCTGATAAATACTCTTGCACATTCAAGATAGCCTCCTTCTTGCTTCTTTTTTGGAAATACGTTGTACATCTCAATGTATCAAGCATGCATATTCCTTGCATTAACGATTCTTGTGTCATCACCATTTTCTGTTCCGTTTTGTTTGGATCACTAGAATATTGCTCATATATATGTTTAGACTTTTGCACGACATGCCATATTTCTTTCTCTACAGATTTGTTCTCTATCTGAAAGTATTAAACACATAAATATAAAGACAAAAATATTTGATTTCAAACTTAGAAATGTTTAATTGCTTTATAACGAGATAACTAGAAAATTAAGTATTAAATCTTGTTTTTTTCAACGTTTGCATAATAAGCCCAATGTTGGCAAAACAAGTTGAATAGTTTTTGACCGTCAATAATAATAAATAATAATATACACTTTTATACTCACCTGGGAAGAGGGACATGTTGCTTCGATGTTAAAAAATTCTACTTTGGGTATATTAGCTATATCGTCACTTTCATCACCTAGAAGTATTCAAAGACATTTATATTGATGGTACGGTGGTGATGACTGCATGTGTGTTTGTGTGTGTGAGAGAGAGAGAGAGAGAGAGAGAGAGTGTGTGTGTGTGAGAGAGAGAGAGAGAGAGAGAGAGAGAGTGTGTGTGTGAGAGAGAGAGAGAGAGTGTGTGTGTATGTGAGAGAGAGAGAGATAGAGAGAGAGAGAGTGTGTGTGTGTGTATCTGTGAGAGAGAGTGTGTGTGTGAGAGAGAGAGAGAGAGAGAGTGTGTGTGTGTGTGTGTGTGTGTGTGTGTGTGTGTGTGTGAACAACAAAATCATTTCGTTAAATTTAGCAATATATATCATATATGTTTGAATAACTTACTTGAATCTTCTACATGGTATCTGCTGTTTATATTCAATGGATCATAATTCCTAGCAGTCTGTTGAAAACTATCCTGCACATGAAATTGTTTTTTGTGTTTATAATATGTTGTATGCGAAACATCACTTTGGCAGTGATCACAAAATCGACGTGGGAGAATCCGTTTTCTGTGATTCATTTTAATGGCACAAAGTAACTTGTCTTACTTGTCTTCTAGTTTCCCTAAGTAGTGGTAAAACTCGTAATTTCTTCATTGAATATATAGTGTAAGTCATGCCTTTAGGAAAGAGTATCATTTTAATTAAAATAATTATCCTGACCACTCATATTTCATAATTATATTCTTATATATTGCCAAAATTTGTTACATTATACCCCCCCCCCCCCGGATTGGGTTATATTTTAATTAAAACACTATTATATCCCTGTCATTTAAAATTATTAATTAAAACACAATATGTTATAATACCACAAGTAAGGAGTTTAATTCTAATTAAAACTATTCACAATAATTTTACCATTTTAACAACCAAACGCTTCCATGCATTTTCGCTCTTTATTGCAATTTGTCTAAAAAATATTTATGCTGCAAGCAATTTTGTGTTCTTCAAATTTCAAAAGTTTAACAGAAATATAAAATTAATGCCGGTTTTACATTGAACGATACTATGCTTCTTTGGCCATGTATTGTTGTGAAACAGAAAATTACACAAATTAAAGCCGAAAGGATGGGTTTTATAAAACCACAGTAACCTATGTTTCAACTATAATGCATTTTATTTGTATCCTTCGTTTTGGAAGAATAAGTTAAAATACAATCCAATTAGATGTATACAACATTAAATGACATATCATGCTTAATTTGTAAGCATTGCGATTTGAATAATCGAAGATTGTGAATATTGTCATTTATTTATGCAAGTTTTATCAGTATTTGAAACGTAAATTATATATTCGTCCACTATTACGTTTTTCACACACACACACACACACACACACACACACACACACACACACTGATTTTGAAATCGATGTAATAAATTAGAATAACATTATATTCTAGATAATATTCTAAATTAAAACATTTTTCAACATGCAGTACAAATTCAACTTTCATTTCTGTTAACATGTCGCCCTTATATAGCACCCGTTCATCTTCAGAAACTACATGTATGTATAACAGACTTTTATTATCATTAAATCATTCCTTTCTTCATTCCGAATAACATTCCAGTCTCAGTTAGAAACACTTCACTTTATTTATTTATTTATTTATTTATTTATTTATTTATTTATTATTTATTTATTCAAGCATACATGTTTTCTTTCTGTGACATGCAAAATAGTTAAATTGTAATATAATAATTGTTGAAACCGGTTTATATGAGTATTTATTTTCCCACGACAAACTAACGCGTTCAGTAGTCTAAGGATAAAACGACACCGACCATTTCACACCTGGTCATTCTGATCAAAGGGTTTAACCCCTTGAGCTAAAAAAATGAGACTTTCATTAATTCATGTGGTAGTTATATAAGTGAGTTACACAATTAGATATTTCATTGTTCGAGACACAGAGCTAAGAAGAAACATTTCAATTTTGCAATGGCTTGTTCGAGTACTCCAGTGACATCACCTGCGCGTTTTCCAGCTGTAGATATTTCAAATATCTCTCAGCTTAATAATGATTTGACCACAGAAAGCAAGATCGATAAAGTTTATGAAATCCTCATGGAAATGTGACAAGAAAAATCCCAAAAGAAGGGTGAAAGAACTAAAATAGTTTATCTAAAGATTGCTCTGTAAGTATAACTCTCTCTTGTTTGTGTTTTATGCAAATCATAATCATAAAATCCATTATTATTATTATTATTATTATTATTATTATATGAATATATGCCTTGACGAGTAAAATGGTTTTAAACGATGTATTCATGAAATAAATAGTTTGCCCACTCAGTGAAAAGATTGCTATCACTTTCATTAGTTATATATCCCTTGCGCTGAAATATTTCATAAAGGCACAGCCTTCTCGTTCATTTTAATTAAAATATTTTTACGTAAGTCGACGATAATAATAATAATAATAATAATAATAATAATAATAATGATGAATTTTATGATTTTGTCACGCATTTACATATATACAAGGCGTATATAGTTACTGTTCGTCTTTTATACTTAGAGACAGTCCTTAACTAAAATCACTGTATTATCATTTGGATTCTCATGAAATAACCACAATATGTGTGTTTAAAAAATGAAAATACTAAACAAGGAATAATGCACGAAAATTTTAAATCAATACATTAATTTAACAGTCATTATATATGGACCCCATGTTCTGAAACATTGATTTCACGCCTGAATCAGGCTTGAATTGTATCAAAGACTTAATCAGTTTGTCTCTGAAAACCATGTATTGTTATCCGATTAATGTAATGTCATAAACTTGTCGTGACATAAACTATCGTCTATAACATTTAATTGCACTAAAGTGTTATTTATATTTCAGTATGTTGTAAGAAGTACATACATAGCGTTACAGCAAGGGAATAGTGACGAGGAAAATGACGAAAACCGTGAAAAAGAATGGGAGTATGAAGAAAGGTTGGTTTATCATTTCAAAATTTTACGTAAGCCTTTTGGTATAATGTAAAACGCAATTCTAATAAAACATTTTCGCACATCCGGCGAACATGGGAACGCACACTGAAGCTTTTCTAAATTTAAGGTTAGAAATAAGACGTTTTTTCAAAACTCTAAATATTAAAGGAAACACAGACTTTGACTTGGTGATCCTGCCGGAGGCCTTACATCAATGAAATTACGAAACCCTTGTTTAATAATCATTAATCACTGGCGGGTGATTGAATTTATTACAGTACCCCATTGGCTAGACCTGTAATTTGTTATTTACTTTGTAAATTCACACTTCTGTGTAATTACATTGTGCCGTAATCTTAAACCATTCAAAGTAAGTACAAATGTATATATCTTGTACATGTAATTTATCAGTTAGGTCAAAATGTAAGCTTGATGAATATATTCCGTTGTGAACAATTTTGTTGTCATTAGTTTTAAATTATAAGACTTCAAAGTATGAAGTAGACATCATATTTGATATTTGAGAGTTATAACTGTTTTTATTTTTATTTTTCAGTTTTGCGTCCCATCACAATAAAACGGTCACAGAAGAAGTTGAAGCAAACTATCAAGGGAAGTGGACAAGACATGAAATTGAAGGTATGACTTTAATCACACTGATTATATACCTAATTATTAACTCGATTTATTCAGATTTAAATATCAATCACTTAATTTATTTCAATTGTGTATTAGATCTTGAGTTCAAACATAAAACCTACACGTGAAACGTCTTAATTGTCACTTCGTCTGTTGGCTAGGACATCCGTTCGAAAGAGGGACAGTGTCATATTAGAAATTTTTGAATATGTCATTTCGAAAATTCAATTCAATATTTTTATTTTTAAAGAAAATGCAAGAAATTATAATATGACAAACGCACACAGTGTCTCTCACCGCTTAGGTTCAAACAGATTCTAGTGCCAAAATGCCACGGTAATCAGTTGGTTTGCCGAAGGTCGTTGGTTTTCTCCGTTCATTCCCATAACAGTCAAGACCTGATGGCCGCGGTATGTTAAAGTTTTACACCAATATTCAACTCTACTGTCCTGCGTTATAAAGACTTGTCATCCACAACTGATTTATTTTCACATTTGTTGTAAGAAGTACATACATAGCGTTACAGCAAGGGAATAGTGACGAGGAAAATGACGAAAACCGTGAAAAAGAATGGGAGTATGAAGAAAGGTTGGTTTATCATTTCAAAATTTTACGTAAGCCTTTTGGTATAATGTAAAACGCAATTCTAATAAAACATTTTCGCACATCCGGCGAACATGGGAACGCACACTGAAGCTTTTCTAAATTTAAGGTTAGAAATAAGACGTTTTTTCAAAACTCTAAATATTAAAGGAAACACAGACTTTGACTTGGTGATCCTGCCGGAGGCCTTACATCATTGAAATTACGAAACCCTTGTTTAATAATCATTAATCACTGGCGGGTGATTGAATTTATTACAGAACCCCATTGGCTAGACCTGTAATTTGTTATTTACTTTGTAAATTCACACTTCTGTGTAATTACATTGTGCCGTAATCTTAAACCATTCAAAGTAAGTACAAATGTATATATCTTGTACATGTAATTTATCAGTTAGGTCAAAATGTAAGCTTGATGAATATATTCCGTTGTGAACAATTTTGTTGTCATTAGTTTTAAATTATAAGACTTCAAAGTATGAAGTAGACATCATATTTGATATTTGAGAGTTATAACTGTTTTTATTTTTATTTTTCAGTTTTGCGTCCCATCACAATAAAACGGTCACAGATCGTCTGATGAAAGAAGTTGAAGCAAACTATCAAGGGAAGTGGACAAGACATGAAATTGAAGGTATGACTTTAATCACACTGATTATATACCTAATTATTAACTCGATTTATTCAGATTTAAATATCAATCACTTAATTTATTTCAATTGTGTATTAGATCTTGAGTTCAAACATAAAACCTACACATGAAACGTCTTAATTGTCACTTCGTCTGTTGGCTAGGACATCCGTTCGAAAGAGGGACAGTGTCATATTAGAAATTTTTGAATATGTCATTTCGAAAATTCAATTCAATATTTTTTTTTAAAGAAAATGCAAGAAATTATAATATGACAAACGCACACAGTGTCTCTCACCGCTTAGGTTCAAACAGATTCTAGTGCCAAAATGCCACGGTAATCAGTTGGTTTGCCGAAGGTCGTTGGTTTTCTCCGTTCATTCCCATAACAGTCAAGACCCGATGGCCGCGGTATGTTAAAGTTTTACACCAATATTCAACTCAACTGTCCTGCGTTATAAAGACTTGTCATCCACAACTGATTTATTTTCACATTTGTTGTGATGAGAGTGGAAACATTTGGAAAAAAGTCTTTCTTCTGTAAGGAATACCATGATTACTATTGCAAATTGGAAAGAAAATAGTGTTGCAAACGGTTTCCGTTAATATGATATTTTATCTATTTTGATCATCATAGATAGTCCTAACTTAACATAGCCTTACAATGAACTTTGTCTGTATTTTAGCTGCCTGTCGCATTTACTGGAGAACGCTGCAGAACCGCTACACCAGATCGAAAACACCGGGAAAACTTGAGGCCCACAAAAAACGGGTTAAAAGAAACCAAATTATGCGAAGGGTGAGTTTGAAATAGCGTATGGTTTTATCTGGAAAATATTTATAGTAAATAAAGCGATTAGTGGCACATGTTTTAGTTTTGGGTAGAACATTGCAGACACCACCAGTGGTTTTACAGGGGTACCATCCTGCATGGAATATGCATTGTTTGTGCATGAACTAATATAGGCTAATTTCTCTTGTCTAAAATTAATAAGTTACGGGATGTTTATTAATTCTTTTTATGAAAAGTGCAACAGTTTTTCTTTTCTTTTTTTGTGAAGAAAGTTTCGTCGGAATTCGGTCGGGATCTAATTCTAGAAATACCACTAGCGGATTTTACATTCTGTCAGCTATCAATCAGGTGACTGAAATATAGGAAGGATTGTAATGACGTAGTGATAAGACTACCACATTATTTTGGATTTAAATCATAGACAACTATTTTCCTTGTCATCCAATATTTAAACTCGCCTAGTAATGTTAAAAAATGATAAAAAATATCTTTATTTATTTTAAATAGGTGGTATTTCCGAGTCGATATGGAACAACAATTCACTGGACATTCAAATATATTCTATGACACTGGGTTTATTGAGACAGAGTAAATAATAGTAAAAATATCCATAATTATACAAGTCCATAAAGTTAATTTTATGTTGTTTCTACTACCGAAATTAGTAAATTGCAATCATTATGAAAGAGAGAGAGAGCGCGAACTACTGTACACCTGTATAACTATAGTTTTATGCCTTTTTTAGAAACTTGAGAGAAGACAAAGTGCAGTGGACCTACTAAAATGTACTGAACAAAAGAAAATGCGACTCAAATCTGTGATGAAATTAGAATTCATGTCTTCTGAGGAGAGCGACGAAGATGATATAAAATCCAGAAATGCAAAGTCTTTGCCGTGGGAGAGCAAAAAGTTGCAGTCCTACAAGGTTGAATTGGACAAAGCCCATGTAGAGCACTGCAAACCAAATCGACTAAGAGCAATGTCGAAGATAAATCGCCCACAAGGTCTGATTTCATTCAGACCAATACCACCAAATACACAGAAGTGGGCGATTGCTTCTGATGAAAGCGACAACGAATAACAAGCTGGCATTCCTGTGTAAATAAGTGGATGAACATACAAATTATACGCATTACTATTATTATTATTATTATCATTATTGTTATTATTATTATTACTATTATTATTATTATTATTATACAAATGGATAAAACGGAAACTCACTCAGAAAATCAATCATCAGCTTATCCGGCACATGATGAGATTTAAGCATGATTGAACCCAACTTTCTTATTTTTGTAGTTTCAAATTATTTTAAATAATTTGTCCAATAAATTACATGTTCTCCTGGTTATACTGTTTTAGTTTTTATTTTAACATTTGTCTGTTAAATAGATAGGATGGTTTGAGACCAAAAGTACTATAATCGCAACACAAAACCTTGGTCAGTGCACGTCCAAAGTCATGAGTTTTGTAATCAGTAGTCCCAATATATATATTTGTCTGTTCTTGTCTTGTTTGGAACTTTTAATTCAATAACTTGCATTGTGCGGTATTATTGGATGTTATTGGCGTTTGCAAGTAAATGTTTTTCAGTTAAAAATATCTGCTATGTTCGAAATGACTACAGTTTAACACAATAATTTGCAATTGAGGCATTTCAAATTGTGTCGAGTTTAAGGAACCTTTGACTTCGCTGAACTGAATAGAAAAAATTACAGTCATTCAAAGTTTTAATGACTTGATGTATGATATGAGACAAACTTTCTCACCAGGGGATTAATAGAATGTACAAACTGAAAGTTTTGATTTTATTCAGTTTTGCTCCTAGCATAATTTATTGCAAAGAATGTATGCGACTACTTTTCATACGATATGAATCATACACAAAATTATTTCAACTTAGATCAGCTAACCTTGGCGAAACAAGAACCCATTTTACATTTTTATGAGCATTAACGGAAATCTTAATACACTATTGACTTCGACAACTTATTATTTAATGCACACTAGTTGTGGCACAAACCTGCGTAATTAGCATGCGTGTACGTAATTACATATCACGTATACTTATCTGGATACATAATAATGCTGTTACTATAAAATTCACTGCAGTTAAATAATTGTTATACATGAATAATGCAGTGCTAGTATACGATTTCATTAGGTACATTAAGCGTATATTGAAATCAAAAATCATATATGTCCTCATATGTATACTAAAGGTATAATTTGTAGTATACGCAGTATAAAGCTGCTTATTTGTACAGAAACATAACGTAAACAAGCTTATACAGAATAAATTGAGCTTATTAAAATCGAATACATGTACATAAGAACCATAAACATGACGTTAACACGGCTTAAATTGCTTAAGACAGCGTATACTGCATGTATAAGTTACAGATTGAACTGCGTATACGCATGTGTGTCTTTAATTTACACAGGAACGTAAAAGTTGCGTATTCTTATGTTCAAGTTTACAACATTTACTCTCGCGCGTATACATGACATAAACAGGTGTATATGTTTACGCAAAACAAACTGAACGTATACACGGCGTTAAAGTGAAATTTAAGCAGCGTAAACACGGCGTAAACTCGAATTAAATGGCTGAATACGTCATGAAAACGCTAATTTATTTTTGCGTATACAGGCGATTTCGTGCTGTGATCGCAGCCTTTTTGGAATCCTAACTTTGACTCCTTTCTGTTAGCTTAGTTTTAACTGTCGAGAAGACTACGTTGTTGATATGACACGTCTGGCAAAAACAAAACTTACGAACCGTCCAATCTAGAGTGTTTGTTCCGACATAAACGTCATTGTCATGCACAAAATAATCCTTAAAACCCTCATGTACGAACTGTTAAAAATTGACGGTAGGGACAATTTATGTATATTCCGGTCTTTTTCTGGGAAAAAATTGACCGTATACATTCCATTTCTTATATATCGTAAACGTAGACGTGGATACGACGAGTACGTACTGCAATGCTGACCTTAACATAAATACTGTGCATAAGTATGGCAATAATTGGTTTCATGTAAAGAAGTAATTTTTTCAATTCTTTGGCTTCTTTATTGCAGAAAACCGTTAACAAATAGGCGGTATTAACCTTTCCTGATCAATAAGTATATACCGTTCCTGGTGAAAATAATCAAAAACAAACATACTTATCCATTTCCGAATCACAATCCAGAAGCAAAGTAAAAACTTTGGAACTGACAAGTTAGGTTAGACACGTGAACTTCCACCAGGGAAGTGAGGCCGGGTGCTCCGGAAGGGTAAGCACCTCCTGTTTAGCTAGCTACACCCGCCACGTTTGTAATCAAAATTGTGTGAAAGGAACATGGAACTATGAGACGTCAAATATATCCTATTTGACCTAATTTGTCAGTTTTCAAAGCTCTGCATTATGATTTAGAAATGGCTTGGTATGCTTTTTTGCTTTTACTTGACGGATCACATATTATATGCCTTATTATCTGAGCTTTCCACTTTCCCTCCCTATGTACACAGTTAAAAGGCAGTTAATATATAAAAAAACTTCTTACGAGTTTTCAATCAAGTTAACTTAACATATATTTTCTTGTTTATGATCTAAATATCAAAATAAATTCATTCACAGCAAAATACCAAATATGAAAACAAAAGTAGAAAAAAATATTTAATGAAATAGAAACCAAAATGCACAAACAAAAACGTAGTCATTTTTGACAATGCAAATTTAATCGACTTACATAAACTGCTAGATAAAAAGTCCTTAAGAGTTTTTCACTAAAAGCGACTTAACATAACACACAATTATATACATTGTAAATTACAGACTTTGAATACAAAAATATATACATGTGAATCAACTATAAACTTTAAAACATCAAACATAAAACAAAAATGCGATGCAGCAGGAACTTAAAAACAAAACATAATATTTTTTAATTCCGTATCTTTAAAATCAAATTAAATTAAAGGAACATCCGACAGGCTTAAGGATCATACAATGCGCACTCATGTCATACAATTAATTAACAAACACGAAACAATTGCAATCAATATTTCATAAGAAATTAAAGTGTTTGGTTTTGAAAAAAATTGAGGTAACAATTTCTGCTGAATAAACGTTTAAGTTTTTGACTGACTGGTTTGGTTGCAAAAAAGATAGTAAAAACCAACGAACATCCACAGTAACCAATATTCACCATTTACAAAAACATAAAAAGTGAACACATATTCTTACAGTGTGATCAATTCATTGTTTACTGGCAGTTGTTTAAAAAGTAGCGTTAAATCAAGACCTGGAACATTTCATAATTACAAATATTATACCTCATAAACTTTATATTATACTGAAAACAAGTGCTACTATTCCAGGCCATATAATCATATATAAGCCCGGAGCTACGGGACAAACGTTGTATAAATTATTGCCCTTAAAGAGATGTTGTTCCCGTGGAAGCCTCAATGCCATGGCATAATTGCGGCGCCAATAGATGACCGCTCGTGTTTCCAGTCGGAAAAGAACTTGGGCGTAATGTAGTCACAAACAATCCTTCCGACCGTGAAAACACAAGTTTCGTTTCCTGTTTCATCAAAGTCATCGTTACCTCAAATTTCCTATAAACATCCTTCCTCCAAATCTAGATCTACAGAGAAAAACGACATGGACGAAAGTGAAATAAAGAAAAATAATCCCAAAGACGTGAACATCGACGTTTTGTTTTTGGAATTAAGTGCACCAGTCGAGGTTACAAAAATTTTGAATAAAAGCAAATCAACAAGACATATTCATTGTTTCGTTAATAACCCTCAAATACTGAAGAAGAAAAAACAACTTTTTAAACTTTATATTAAAAAACGTGACAATTGTGCTTGTAAACAGTTCTGGCGTTTTTGTGACGTCATAAAAGAGGCACTGGACAGACATTTTTTCTGCGTTAGTAATATTCACGTAGTGATTGAAAAATGATGTTGATAATCAAAAACAAACATACTTATCCATTTCCGAATCACAATCCAGAAGCAAAGTAAAAACTTTGGAACTGACAAGTTAGGTTAGACACGTGAACTTCCACCAGGGAAGTGAGGCCGGGTGCTCCTGAAGGGTAAGCACCTCCTGTTTAGCTAGCTACACCCGCCACGTGTGTAATCAAAATTGTGTGAAAGGAACATGGAACTATGAGACGTCAAATATATCCAAGGCAATCCTGGACACAGAGACATCAAACTTATCAACAATACTGTGATGACGGCCATAAAACTTTTTGAGGGCCTTGATAAGCTAGGCTTGCAATATCCTGAGTCACAATTTTTTGCCAGCCTACTTCGTTGTACAAAGTCCCTGTAGTGGGAACAAGCTCTACCATAGCGTATTAATTGGGAAACAAATACACCATAAGCAGGAGAAGCAGGTATATTGCTGCATAAAAAAGGAAAGTTGACAATAGAAAAATTGAAGTCATCACTTTTGTCATAAAGTTTCAAATGTAGCCTTTCCTGTGCGTCATATTTCAGGTCACAATCCAGAAGCAAAGTAAAAACTTTGGAACTGACAAGTTAGGTTAGACACGTGAACTTCCACCAGGGAAGTGAGGCCGGGTGCTCCGGAAGGGTAAGCACCTCCTGTTTAGCTAGCTACACCCGCCACGTGTGTAATCAAAATTGTGTGAAAGGAACATGGAACTATGAGACGTCAAATATATCCAAGGCAATCCTGGACACAGAGACATCAAACTTATCAACAATACTGTGATGACGGCCATAAAACTTTTTGAGGGCCTTGATAAGCCTAGGCTTGCAATATCCCTGAGTCAACAATTTATTTGCAAGCAGCCTACTTCGTTGTACAAAGTCCCTGTAGTGGGAACAAGCTCTACCATAGCGTATTAATTGGGAATAAATTGGAATTTTACGTAGAAGCGATTGTTTTCAGCTCATGTCGACAATATTTATTTATTTTATTAAAATGATAAAAAAATATGAGGTATAAAACATTGAACGTTTTGGATATTCTGTACAATATAACAAATATTTCACATTTATTTAAACACATTTTCCATTCAAATGGCATTCAACAAAGAAAAATATTCCTAAAACAATAAAGTAAATGTTGTCAGCGTGTTATAACATCTCCTTATTAGGTACAGCCGTGAAATATTAATATTGTCATCCCGTGGCAAACCAGTTCAAGTGAGATAACTCGGACAGGTCTGTGATAGGCTTTGTTTATCTAAAACAAAAAGAATATAATGCGATGTCACCCTTGGTGCCCCCAGAATGGCTTCACTTTTGAAGGGTGACTTTTTTTGGATGACAATATATCTAGAAGACAACTTTTGTATATTATATCAATTAACGTACACCTTCAGTTGAAAATATATAAACAGTAATAATTAAAGTTTAATACTATCCAGTGTTGTAATTTTTTTGTATCTATGATCCCATAGACAGAATGTTTTACGTCATATTAGCTGACGTCATATTGTGCAGAGCTACCGGCGGTAGCCATTGGCAATCAGATGTCTTTTTGGTTTAAATGCGCTGGTTTTTTGTTTCATGTGTATAATTTAAAGTTTACATGAATGTTATGAATATTGAACTTAATTTTAAATTTAATTATAAGGAATGATTGTAATTTTTTTTCTATCTATAGGGTCATAGACAAAATTATTGGGTGTACGCTTATGCATAAACCGCTTCGCGAAAAAAATTACAATCATTCCTTAATTAGAAATAAGTAAATATTTTTGATAGCCAATACATATGCCTTAAACAAACACATTATAACACACATTTCTAACTAGACATTTCTCAGTTCGATATACTGCCCACAATGACGGTATTCGATATACTGTTGAGGGGTCGATTCAAAATTTTCATAGTCCTAGTATATCTATACATTCACGCATTCTCACGCTTTTTTACAAACATAAATATTCGAAATCACTTCGAAATCACGAAACCCATAATAATACTGACGGCTTGATATAAATATATCTTTGATCGATGTAAAGCAATATGAATGTGAGCGGCGTGTTTGATAACGTATTGGCACAAATAAACATGCAACCACAGAGTATACAATGACTTGTTCTATCAACTGGACATTTAATGTTAAGGTATACATGTACAGTGACCCTAATACTGTCATTTCAAATGTAGAGTACTTGGCAAAAATAGTTCTATTTTCGATTGTTGGTCGGACCAAACAGTGGCTCAAGCCCTCAGCGTTAACATGCGCTGCTAGACATTATGCTTTTATGATAGACATTTAGACGAGGTTGCACGAATAAACCTTAATCATAATTTGCAATTGCCATAATAATATGTTTAATATGAAATTAGTCAGGTTCTGCGTCTTATAAAAAGCCAAAATGTTTGATAGTGTCGGAATTTTCCGATTATATTGACTCTGCCTTCTCGTCGCGTAGATTATCCTTTCTGTAAGTTCACGTTTTAATTTGATTAGATTTTAATGTTTTATTTCTATATTATTATTTTTAGCTTTTTTAACTTAAGATTCCATTATATACGACGATTCGCTTCTTTTACTATACGCATTACTTCTATCATTAAATGTAGCGACTAGTGACTTTATTTTTTGGATAGAAGTTTCTCCTCAATATTTTATTGATATCTTTTCGTTTTAATATCATTCAAGTTACAGTGGACAACACTAATCTAATTTGTAATACAGCATGTGGTTTTGTGACATTAAAATAAACACAATAATATCAACCGGGAGGAACGACGTAACCATTTCCTTCCTTCCCACTTTAAGTGACAAAATATATACTTACACTCAGAAACAGTTCTCGGAAAATGTCACGCTTTTCTAAATAAAGAAATTTTTTTTTACAGCGTTCAGCCCTGTTCAATGTTCAAGATGAAAATTAAAGTGTACAGAATATTGAACGCTATCTGACGTCACCCGCGTCTAATAATTAAAAGCGTAATGAAATAAATCTATGGTTTAATTTGTAGAAGAACAATGAGTAATATTCAAGCCGTACGTCATTTTCGTATTTAAGTTTTATGTGTCAACTAAATAAGTTACATCTTTGGAAATGATCCCCACTCAACTGTATACCGTATACAGTCATCGTTAGCAGTATATTGAAGTAGGTAATGTCTAATAGTGCATAATTGAAAACTAACAAATAATATTTCATCATTAAGCAGAAAAAAATATTGTGAGTTATGGTAATCCCTCATCGATATCATCGGTATTACATCCATAACTGTTGTTTTTGTTATTCGCTTCTTTGTCATATATCTCTCGTTGTTTTAGAAAGTTAACGCCCAATTCTTGTTTAACTCCAACCGAACGCGGAACTACAACATTAAGAAACAAATTACTTAAAGGAATCATCAAAATAAACATATTGTTCAATATCAAGGAAAAGTAAAAACTTACGAGGTTTGCAAATTTAGTTCAAAATGGTAAAATAATGAAACCAATTCTGCGGTCTTGTTACGAAAAAAAGGAATACAAAAAAGATTACGGCACCTTTGAGGACAATTCCAGCAGGATAAATTCTGGTTTTATTTATCAATATGCTAAAAAAATCATAATTAAAAGGTATACAAATTTACAAAGTGAATTGGTGTAAATGAATAGAAACCCAGAAACAACCACCAACAATAAACAAACAATTAATACCGGGGTTATCTAGAAACATCTATCATGGGGTTGACGAAACTGTGTCAAGAGGTTAAAGTTTTTACGTACGTTTTATTGGTGTTTTTTAACATTTATATTTACCATTCATGATGATATAGCCTTCGGCGTCTTCATTGGAACTTCTCTCCTCAGAGGTTTCTTTAGATTCTCTGCGTTCACTTGAAATACAAAAATCTTCACTTTATGTTTTATAAAACACCACGATATAAGGTTATTAAACTGATAATAGAAAATATTGTCTAGAGTTGATTCGAGATTTGCACTCGCAAGAAATCTACGAGGGACTATATTTCCCGATATCAGTTCAATAACCCTTTTATTTTATTATAACGCAAATTACATATATTTCCCACAAGTATTCCATCTATATTACCATATTTTGTCTAAAAAACATAAATATTACAGTAATTCTTGTAAACAGATATAAGACTAGCGCAATGCGACAACAACACAACGATGACTTCAGCCTTGTTAAGTTAATCATGTGACGTCATAAACGACAGTGTCATGTGACATAGCGTGCAATATAAAGTTGATTCGGGGAACCTAGGAGTGGAACAATGATTGCTTGTAAATATTAATGCTAAATGTATGCTTACACCTTATAATTATTGTTTAATGTCTACACGAAGTATATTTTGGTTTAAAACTCTATGTATTATCATCCATGTTGTGGCAAACAATGGTAATTTACTTATGGGCATATGAACAGTACAAAGCAATTATAATTGTATTATAACATACAATATACATATAAAACATAAACAACATACAGGATATTGTGATACACATTATGCCCTAGTAGAGTGTTTGCAAATATCTTATAGGTTGAAAATTTAACTCCTGACTACAAAACACTTTCTGAAGGTTTTGTTTAGAAGGAAATTTGATTTTAAATTGCCCTTGTCATATAGCCAGTCACAAAATAGTTAGAATGCACATTTAGCTCAAATTTTAAAATATTGTTAATGCATTTAACACATAAAAATTGCATAAGAACTGGATTCATTTTTTATCAAATATAGCTAATATGAAGTAAAACAATTTCTGTAAAGTCCACAGGCGTATTACCTTTCAGATAAAAACTCCAATGGCTGCAAACCTAAAGAAGAAACAACTACATCGTTAAATAAGCATAACATTTTTGGTCGGTATAATAATTCGAATCCTTAATGACAAGATTGACCTCAAAAGATATTGATCGATATGATGGATTAGTGGTAGAGAGCTCGCTTTGTATGTAGGGATCGTTGGTTAGAATGCCGGACAGGCCTGACTAAGGCTTCAAAAAAGTAAATGACTGTTCTTTCGCCAAAAATTCGACAATAAGAAATGTAACCCAATGGGTCCTTTGAAAGAGACCTTAAAAACTGATGTCCCGTGTCACTACAGGCGTGGCACGTAAATCACTTTTCCTACACATTGCATTGCAAATTTCTAAAGTTCTGACACTTCTTCCATCGCTGATGAAATCTCGATACAAGTGAAATATTCTTGACTGGACGTAAAGCCCATTCATTTAAACAATCACTTAATAGCCAATGATACAATAGATAGTGTGTTTAGGAATAACAGAAACAATTAAACAAACAGCATTAGAATTTTTAGACAAAGCAAAGCAAATGTTCTGGTGTTTAATATCATGCGTGACATTTTTAAGGTAAGGATTTTCTACTGGCACTAAAATAGATTTGCAAAACAATCTATACTACTATATTTTTTTCCTGAAATAAAAAGTATTTAAATTGAAAAAACCTAAACCATATTTTTCTTAAAATTATCAATACATCAGTATATACCTGTAGCGATAAGATATCCATCCGACCCTCTTCTTATATGGCAGTTGATTTCTAATTCGTGTGAGTCTAATTCACTGAAAGTATAAAAAAACTCTCATTTGTTAGGTATGGAAATATTATAGAACTGAAATAAATGGAACCATAAAAGAACTAGAAATAATTCAGGTATGTTACGGTTGTAATATTTTCAAGTACTTTAAATTCTAATTTTAAAAAATATTGCTTATAATTTCATTTTTTAAAAATTTTTAAACAATAAACAAAAATAAACAACTTGAGTGCAGTCTTATCAAGTTAGAAAATACCATCATTTTCACATTGGAATTCAAACGTCTTTGTGGTATGCTTTATAACATCATTCACTCAGAGGCAATCGTTCATGGAATAATACCAGATCTAACAAAAGGCGTGATAACATATCCATTAATACTGAAGACGGGTATATAGTAAGTCAACAAAATATATTGGTTTATTTTGTATACATGTATTGTGTAAACATAAACATAGAAAGTCTGAATATAGGATAGAGTTATATAACAATATATAAACAAATTAGACAAATAAACACATTTGAAAAAAATTAAAACGTCCAAAATTAGAGCGATAACTTAAAGAAATATTTGATGAATCGGCTTTTTACCTTTCTCGTTCTTGGGAAGTTTCTTCATTCAAACCTGAAAATAAAACCCAAAGACAAAACAGAAAACAAATACATCATTCAGTTTTTAATATAGATGTATAAATAATATAGATTTTACCCTGACTGACAATAAACAAATTCTTAATTGAAAAAATACTTAATATGTTCAAATGTTTCTTTAAGTCTTGAGTTTAATTTTTCTCACGGTAGTCGTAGCCAGCTACACGGGAAGTGCTTACCCTTCTAGACCAACCCGACACTTCGCTGGTCCAAATTGACGTATTAAAATTGTGTGCCAGTTTTTACTTTAATGTGGGATTGCGAATTGGGCATGGATTGGTATTTTTGTTATTGAGGATTGCAATAGGTTTTAAAGTTTTAGAAAATTACAAATATACTTTCAATAGAATAAAATAAATGATGTTTTAATAAATTGTTTACAAAAATATATCAATGTTTTGAGTACCGCTTGCAATATATTTTTCAATAACATTAAAATGTTTTAGATTATTGTGAGAAGTGTTTGCTTGCTGAGAAATAAAGAGTTTGTCAGTTTCAAAAAGGACCATCGATGGTCTCCAAGCACGTCGGTGTCCACCACTATTCTTGATTACTTACATCAATAATGGTTTAAATAATCTTGACTGGGACGTTTTACTTCATTATTGAAAACATTTCAGTTCATTCAATACCAAAAGACTAGATGCTGAAATATTCCGTACAATAAATAATTTGATAAACATCTTGATGATATAATTTGAGATTTTACTCTACTTTGATCATTATCGAAAGTGTTTAACTTCATTGTAGATATTAGTACCTGGCTTTGAACCCACTTCTTTGTATGATCTATTATCTGCTGTGATCGAAAGATTTTCGTAAGACCTTAAAGTAGATAAAAGTCATATAATCCTTTTCAAAATATAAAAGTCATATAACCCTTAAAAATATAATTTATATATTTCACACATTACGTTTTATTTTTGTTTAAAATCAAAAACAAACATACTTATCCATTTCCGAATCACAACCCAGAAGCAAAGTAAAAACTTTGGAACTGACAAGTTAGGTTAGACACGTGAACTTCCACAAGGGAAGTGAGGCCGGGTGCTCCGGAAGGGTAAGGGTAAATTTGTAATATGCTTTATTTTATTGTCTTTAGGTTTGAATTAATTTTAGGTTTAACCTGAAAAAAAACTATTATTATTTACAAAATATTATTTTTCAAAAGTATAAAAAAAACTATTTTGATTCTATATTCCAAAAAATTGAACATTAACTTTCTTTCATAGAAAAGAAACCAATTAAATGAAATATCAAATGGCTGTAAACATATTTATTTGCGTTGTTTTCGTTTGATTATAGCATTAAAACAGTAACGCAATGACGCCACCCCTGTCACAATTCTCTAAATACAGTTGTAGGACGTCAGACGTAGATTTTTGTTATCGAACATCTACATTACAAGCATTGTATAAATATTAGTTTTCATAATTCATGTATGTGTCAAAATGGATACAGATATGCACATTTAAAATCATACCCTTCCGATATGGAATTAACTGACCCTGTATAAACCATACTAGGTCACAAACACATTGTGTACCGATTGTATCCTACCGATCATCCTGAAGAATCACGGTGGATTCATGTACACAAACATACACGGGGACATAAGTATAGTTCTGGATGAGACACTACTGGATGTTGTAGTTACCTGTACCATGCGCTAGACAAACCAAGGAAATCATTTATATGCCATATAAGGTCACAGAAACACTGCGTAACAATTATATCATAACGATCCCACCAATACATCATCAATAAAGCCAATTTTATTGCATCAACAAAGAGACAAATGATTCATGACTGCGTTGGAAATACTATTTGGGACTTTTATACAGACGTATGAACATAATATTGAGAATAATAATATAATCAATTTGACTTGCTATCTACTTCCGGCATAGACATCAATTGCACATTTATCACTGGAAATTAAATATTTTGATTCAATAGCATCATATCTCTGCTAGTGCAAGTATTTGACGTAAATATTTGTGATAAATATGACGCATTTACTACCAAGCTGTCACCATTGACGTTTGTCAGGGGAAATAGCTCATATATACAATGTTTGAAAACGTAGGGTTTCAGTCCTACCTACCGTACCTACCTACATACGCCAGTATTTAATATATATGTAAGTAAAATATTTTTAAAAACTTACTCGGTTGCTCTAAGTTCTGAAAACAAAATTAACCAATTGTTAATAAAATATTATTGCAGTGTTAATTTTACAGCACTAGGTATTAATCTAAACATGTACTTATTTATGTACACTGAATTTTATAAGTATCATATTGTAACTGCTGTCATAACAACATCACTCAATATCACAATGAATTCAGTACAAACGCTCTACCTTATAACTGTGCTTGATATTTGATATAAGTTTCGAAGTATTTACTGTTTGTCCCTATTCCCTGTATGGAGCTTATTTGCCAAATTATCTCGTATTATTCATAACATATAGAAGTAAGTAGTAAATTGGTGTTGCGGTTCTATTCAAATTAAAGTACCATTCTCTATTGGTAAACATATTGTAATTACACTGACTTACCAATTTCTCTTATTCTGTTTTGGTATAGATATTCATCATCAAAACCCATGGAACCGCTTTATCAAAAATGAAAAAAAAAATATTTAGTTCATGTTAAATATATATCTTTTAAAAAATGGATGGATTGAAACCATCTCCTATTTTAGTATAAAGATGCAACTTAAAACCTAATTACATAACAATGTTTTTATTCGTTGACAAATACTGTTTAACTCTAGAGCTAGGTGTCTTTTGGTGGCTTGCTATGGAATGTACTTTCATTGCAAGCACAGCCTTATCAAGGTCCTTACAACAGTGGTGATAAATGTTCATTCATCTGTATCCAAAAGTATCCTTGATATCCTAGATATATTCCATGTCCGATAGATCCATGTGTCGAGAGTACCTAGCTAAAAGAGGGTATTTAGCCTTTCAGAATACCCAATCTCACTTTCCTGCATTTTACTACCTTGATTAAACACCATGCCTCTCGATTCTCCAGTAGACGTTCACGTGGTATGCTAGTTTCAAAGCTTTATGTTTCTTTAGGATTGTCACATGGACATGGATTGTTATGTTTCTTTTCTGTTTGTTGAAATGTGCATAGTGTTCGACTAATAAAAGACATTAATCAAACCGAAAATGTTATTCTGTGAATATTAATAATTTAGCTTTTATTCTCTTTTGTTCATCAAACATTTTTCAGAATTTTGTTCGAACATTAAAAACATACTAATCCATATCAAAAATAAAATTTAAAAGCAAAGTAAAAACTTTGATAATGACAAGTTAAACACCCAAACTTCCACAAAGAAAGTGAGACCGGATGCTCATAAAGGGTAATCACTGTTAAGTAAACTACAACCGCCACGCATGTTATCAGTTTTGAGTCGAGGAATCAACTGTTTGAAAATGTATCTGTTCTTTATAAAATGGAAATGAATACTTACTCAGCTTCTGGAAGCATTGCTTCTGAAATATGAAATATTGCATTTACCAAATATCACAACGTTTTGCTAAGTGTACTTGTATATGTTATTTTCCTTACTTTTATATACAATTCTCTCGATTGCATTTCTGCAGTTCAATTGCATATCTACGGGTTTTTTCCTGCTTGGTTATGTGCTATGATAGCTTATAACGCGTACATAAACACACAATACACTACAAAGTAAACATTTGCGAACCACTGAAATTTCATTATTTAAAAAAGGGGACGTTCAAAGTTCACAGTGCCTTAATTATATTAATGTTCAACGTTTTCGTAATTTTCGCAATTTGACAATTATTATATGGAATTTTAATTTTAATTTCATATAGGCAAATCTGTGTGTAAAAGATGACAGGGATCCGAATTGAGAATTAATATCAGATGCACTAAGAAACTTATGAAATTCGTGACACTAGACAATTAACGAATGGCAAGATAAACGTACCACCATATTGATTTCTACAGTTCTGTCTGGGTCTTAATTTGTTACGGTAACCCATAAATTTTAACACAATAAAAATTTGAAATATCCAACAAAGAAACGATATGCAACTTACTTCCGTTCACATCATGGGCAGAATCACTAAAAGTTAAATCATAATATAAATAAATCAATCATATCTATACATTGTGAAGCAAAAACGTATTGAAAGACTATATATAATCATACACAATTATTGTTGTAAATGGTAGTTCCAGTAAAAGTCAAATCATCCTATAAATACATAAAATAATTAAAACAGACAACTATACTTATGTTGAAGCAAAACGCATTAAAATATTATACATAACACAGAATTGTCGTTGTAAACAGTATTTCAAATAAAAGTCATAACATTCTGTGAACGTTTGTTTATTTTGTGTTACAAATATTATCAGGATTGCTTAATATATGTAACAATTAAATTAAGACCAAACATATTGTCCGTGTTCAATTTTTTTCAACCTAGAATAGGTGACAGCAATAATGAATTAAGAATAAAACTCATTTACTTCACCTGATAAATCCGATCCTCGGATTGTCAATAATAAAAATGCTTAAATCGGAATGTAAATTTCACTTACCTTCTTACTTGATTATCTTAAAAAACAAGATTGCAAAATAAAATAACGAGAAAAATATAATTACACAACTAATAGAGTCTGAAACAATTGACTAGTAAAATGTCTAATAAGACCAATATTTTGATTCCTCTTTGGTGGTTTAAAATGTGTAAATATAAAAAGATCGTTTGCCCAAGGTCAGTTCCTTCACAAATCCAGATCCTGACTTCAAATGAAAACGACATTCCACTGACCATCTATCCAACCACAACAACACAACGGGATTTTAGTAAGTAGTGTGTTTGCCTCTTATGTTTGGACATTTGGTGTTCGACATTTGCATGGGTCTGAAGAAGTTAATTCATGAACAAGTTGCATGCTAAGGACACCCATGCATCTTGCTGTGCATGGGTGCAATTGTTTTAAACTTTATCTATTGATGGTGTTGTTTGAGAATCAGTAAACAAAAAAAGGAGAGGAAAAACCCCACTATTGACGACGAAAAAAAGTTTCTAGACGGTTTGCAATATAAACGCTACATCGTTATGTTCGATGATGACTTCAATGTTCACAAAATGCATGTAGATGTACTAAGCTTCATAGTGACCGACTAGAATAAAAATTATTATCAAATTTCAGTGGTTTGCATTTTTACTACGAAATATTGGTCAATTAATTACCATTAATGCCCACTCGTTTTCTTAATTGCCGTGCGGTTGCAATCAGCGCAGTAGAGATCATTACACATGCAGCTGTTATGCCAACCAAGGTAGCTATCTTCGAAAGAAATGAAATGGTCATGACTGAAATGTAGAGATATGTGAGTATTATTCAACAATATCCTTCCAAATGTGTTATATTTTATTCCATTAAATATTCTAATATCTATTAAAACGCAGATAAAGTAATAATGTATACCACGTCTATATATTACATATTATACCTGCGGAATATCAATGAAGGTTAACGATATTGATGATACCGGGAACATAAAATTTCTTCAAACTATGAAAATAATTGTTACACACGAACAAATCTTATTTTCGTTTGATTAGACTGATAAAAGAGACCATTTTATATGTCAAGTGTTTTCTTTTTGATCTTTCAGTTTATCAACGATGCCAATTAAAGCATAACTGAAAAAGTTTCAGACATTTTTTATTTTTGACGAAATGATTTTCCGTTATAACCTAACACAAATTTTCCGGTTTATATACAAATCACATTTACAAAAGAAAGTAAATTGGCACACCCGTGAAATTTGACCAGTTAGTTCGGGTGATCCGTAGAGGGTATTAACTACTGTTAAACTAGCTACACTTAACAATATTCATCGTGACATTCGAGCTATTAACATGTAGTTCAAAAAAATTATGTAGGGAGTCAATATTCCAATCATGTCCGAATTACAATATGGTAAGTGAAAGCTACGAAACGTTTACTGAGAACATGACTATAGAAATGAATGTAATAACGTATTCGATCAAATTAAATACACATATTAATCTATTATGGACCTCTCCCGATGGAACTGTTTTCCTATCGGCTCGGTCACTATCCCCCTCTAGACAACACTATAGAAAAACTGCTCCCGAGGGAGAGGTGCATAAAAGATTTAGTACATCACATGTTTTTGTTTTCAAAGTTGGAGCAAGAATTAGTTTTCAAACTTTATTCAACATTATGAAAACGTCTCAACACTTGACGGATGGCAATCATCGAACTTTTGGAATAAATGCCATTGTCTTTTGTTCGGAAATTTGTATATAATCATTTACACAAAATATTGTTGATTTGGTCGATCTCCATAGAACCAACTCACCATCAATTTTCCTGCCTCTGAGAAATTTATTTAAAAGATTAACGGAATACTTTGTTTACTGCTTTGAGTTTTTGCTTGTAAAATGTCATTCGTAAATTGCGTGTCGTGGGATGCCATTTTGTATTTGACGACAACAATAGACAGCGCAACTTGGACAAAGGGAAGTAACTTGGTTTTGTTTGCGGAGGGTCATCCAAGGGACTATACTTGGATGTCGGGGACTATAAAGAATGGAACAATCTAGAGGATAAGTGACGAATTCATTCGGAACATCCTCTGGATGTGAAATGATAAAGGCGACAACTGTCTCATTTTTAGAAGCGTATTACAGCACTTTTGGGAAAGTTTAGAAAGCTTCATACCATTTTTATAAAGCTTTCAGAGGTTATGGAGTCTGATGCGATCTAGCTATCTTAATTGCTGATTTTTTGGGGAAAAATCCGGATCATATTTATTTTCGGGGTTAAACACGCAAAAACTGGACTTTTCATACAAACTTTCTGTTTAACCGACTCCTGTTTAATAACCATTCATTGTACGCAAAAGTCTTCATTGCGTCGAATATAGATTAAGATCTCGCGGAAAAAACGGTATTTTTATATTTTTTCTATCTTGCACATAAAATTCACAATAATTGATTGAAATCGACCCTATTATCTAAAATAAATTTAACGTACAGTTTTAAAATCGTACCCATAATAAAGTAACCAATTCTTTACCAAATTATTGGTAGGTTTGGCACTTATCCGTTATGTCTGTGTTAAACTTTTGAGTGGCAAGTTCTGTGGATGAGCTCTACCAATAGAAATCCTCTAGATTGTTCCATTCTTTTCCGCGAAACCTCTAAAGGTGTCGCCACACTAGTAATATAGTATTCGTGTAGTTATCCAATAATTATTCAGCAAATTACATGTAATGTACTAAATCAAAAGACGACACATCTGAGCAAAAAAGACTGTCATTATAGTACCAAAGTAATCCAACTGATAAGCAGTTCCCCCCAAAATATCATATCAGAAACTTCATACCTTAAACCAAATTATAAACTTCGGTCTTCAGTAAAATCAGGTTGGCGCTTAAATGCACATACAAGACTGAAGGCATTAAATTATTCTGGTGACCACAAACAATGTCAATCATAGTATGACCAGTAGTCCTCAAAGCATACAAGAAACATCATACCTTTAACTGAAATATGAGCTGTAGTCTTCCCTAGATAATTACTGATTTCCACAGAATATATGCCAGAATCACCCATTTCCGCATGACTTTTATATATGCTAGTACTGTGAATTATCCCCTGCCTACTTTCATAAATCAAAAATCCAAAGGACCCATTATGTATCTTGATGGTGGAATTTTGTGTTCTTTCCAGAGATGTACTCGGTGGTGGATATCCCACAAAGCTAACGCTGATATCAATAGGATCCCCGATACTAATCTCTATATATTTTACTTTTTCTCCAGATAGGAAATAAGGCTGACCTAAAAAATAGACAGACGACTAAAAACATCTGAACCACTCCATGACAAAAAGCCCTTATGGCATAAAAAATTGATTTTGAGTTTTTATAATATCCTGAAAGTACATTGTCTTGTGATTCCAAAAATGTATATCTTGTCTTAAAATTCCAATATTTGACGTCGCTTTGGTAACTTTAACACACAAGTGTTTCTTTAGTTGTGACGTAATCGTTACATCACTGTAAGATAAATGTACAAAAATAAAATTATAGTCTCGGAAAACATTTACTGACATGTATTAATAAATTTCAAGTTTCCGAACATTTTATTCTCAGAGCATATTTAAAATCCTGTTTTATTGTTAAAGAATAAAATTGCAAATGCATTGATACAAAATAAATTACAATTATTTGGTGAATTCCAATTATTGACACAGGGAAAATCTTCCTTTTTTCATTATTTATGTTTCATTTTAATTTTTTGTTGTTGAAAAAAATAAACAAATTAGAATTACCATTAGATAATGATGACCAGGTGGTGCAGTGGATGACCTTTCCACTCACCATCAATCAAGTTGATAATCTTTCTAAGTGACACCTAATTAGATTTGTCCTTATCTCCAATTTTTCAGAGAAACGCTAAAATCCCGGTCAATAAATAGATAAGTTGTTTATTATTCTAGTTTTAGTAATTACTTGGTCAGAAATGTTGATCATTTAATATATTTTAACAAGTGTTTCACACGTTTTGATTGACAACAGATTTCTGCAAACGAGAATGACATATTTTTGGGGACAGTGTAATGATTTGCTTGTTTTATTATCCCCGTGAGGGTAGGGGGCTGTATGTACATGTACGTTTGTCTGTGTGTTCTTTGATAATTTGGTTTGTATGCATTTTAAAGATAACCGTACATACAATTGAGATGAAATTTGGTCAGTTGATTTAATAAGGCGGTGAGTGGTATGGGTTTGCTCAACAGCCGTATAGCATATCCAAGATGGCCGCTGTTACAATAAATAGCAAAAAACCTGTAAGTGGTTATTTCAGCCTTATTTATGTACCGATTTTCTTTATATTTTAAACAAAGAAAAAAGAATTCATGTTTTTAAACATATTTAACGGGTTTTCTTTTTTCCTTATTTATGTATCAATTTTGTCAGAATTTTAAAAATAGAACAGTGATCGACATTAGCACAAGCTTATTAGCCAGAGACTAGTAAAAAATAGTCAGGGCTAGTGAATTTTTTATTACTAGTATCCTGATCAGCTAGTAGATTTTCTCAAAACAATTAGTTTATATACTCGATTGAGATCTATTTAGACCTACGAATATATAATCAAAAATACTCCCAATTGTAGGATTTGTCTCAATTTTCCCTATTTTTTCGGGGGTGGAAGGGTGAACAGGACATTTTTCCTATTTTTTTGGGAGATGCAGGGGGAACAGGACATGCCCCAGACTACTCAACTTCAAGCAGGGCTAGCGATTTCCAACAACTAATAGCCCGAGGGCTATTATTGAAAACGTTAGTGCTAAACCCTGAAGAAAAAAATTACTCTGGGCATTAAACATATGAAACAGGTTTTTCCATTGAATTTTTAGTTTGTGTAATTTTTATGCAAATAAGGTGTATCTATAGCCTAAGTATATTATTCTTTGGTATGGTTTTTAATCTATTAAATGGCCCAAACACCCAAATTATTTTACAACCAGGGGTTAATAAAAACATATTTCACTTTGCATGGAATTTGCCGATGTTCACCATAGCCGGAAAGGGGATAGTGTTCTCTGAACACCTTAGTTTGCCTAGCAACATCGTGTGACCTTTTTAACTCAACAGTTGTAATCAATTCACACCCTGGAATAAGAAATACGTGTAACATTCAAAGTATACCTAACCTTTCTTCCGTCAATCAATCTGCAAATAAAACTGCTTTGCTTTATAACGCGACATGATTTTTGTAATCTGAAAAAGATAGGATTATACAAAACTAGTTTTATACCACGTTGACTTAACCTTTGTAGGTGTGTATTTATTGAAAATAATTTGTTGTTGTTGTAATATTGTTTAACCTTACATTAACATTCTTTCAGCTAAGAAAACTAATTTATGAATGTCTAACGATCACATGTAATATAAGAACAAGTTCATGTATGCATGAGATTTTCAAGTGTGTGGTGTGTTTTGTACTAGTGTAATCTCATGCATTACAACTTGGTGAGGTATACCAATCTTCTTATCCAAGTCATGTTATACTGAGCTCATTTTCTGCCCTCAAAATACTGAGTACCAGATGTTAACAATATTAGAAATGGACCCGGCATGAGTTTTAACCAACAACTCCCGCTTTCAATGCGAGAGAAAGAGAGAGTGAGAGAGAGAGATTTCATCTACAATTTTATTTCTCCACATTTACGGTTATTGATGACAATTAAGATAGAATGCTTTTAATGTGTATTGTTATGTAATAGGGTTGACGGTTATATACAGATATTTTACATGTCCTTACATAAAAGTTTCATTTAATTCCTCCAAAAAATGTTCTCAAACTTCGACAGATTTTACTGGAAAGACAATATGCCCTCATATACTAGTAACTCTGAAGTGGCTTATTTGAATTTTATGCCTTCAGTCAGAGATTTTTCCAGTTAAATAGTCGGGGATGGAGAAACCGGGATGTCGGGGAAAACCCCGGACTTTATTCAAATTAACTGACAAAATATCTTACAGTGCCCTATATGGTTCGAACCAAGGCAGTGAGCGGCGCAACAATCAATAATTGGGCATTTAGTCACCCAGGGACTCGCAGATTGCAGGATAAGGACAAAATATCCTTTAAATATATTGTATACCTAATGTAGTTGTATTAAAAGATAGCGTGTGGCACTTTTATCAAATTCAATGTACGGATATTTACTACAACTCGTTACATGACCTTATTTTGACACAATACAAGTGAACCGTGTGTATTGTTTCAAATTTTCAATTTGAACCAACGTAAATAAAATGTCACCTTCTAAAACAAAATTTCACTATATCCTGGCATTGCATTTACAAAACTTGACATTGTTTCAACCGTATTATCCATTTAAGTCTCAGGATTAACAAATGATATCATAATAAATACTATTGAAAAAAAGCGATTAAGGTCTGAGATACAGCACATTATTTTCAGTTCATGGAATATTTTTTAAAATTTAAGGACACACCACTAAGTTCAGATGCACGAGTTATTTTATCTATTTGAGAATAATGTTTAATTGTCCGTAGTTATTGTTTGCATATTCTCACTAAAAAATAAATAAATATAAGAAAAACCGTGCAACACCATGTCGATCATGAAAATCCAATTTCTCAATTTCTCTCGATAGCAAATTTCCTTTAGAAATAAAGATTAATAATGAATGTTGTGTTTTGTGTGAATGTGACTTGTCACAGTTAATACAGAAATCATTATTATTTATTTTCAGTATTTTTCCAAATATTTTTGTTCGCTACAGTGATTGCTAAAGGTTAAGGTAAAGTTCTAAAATAATCAAGCTGGATTTTTAAAAAAAGATGGTTTTTTTAGTGAAATTAAAATGGAATATGATTTTTTTAAAACAATGTATGAAACTGCGATTATTTCTACATTTAATAGTGAAAAATTCATACAAATTCGTCCACAAATAATCCATGTAAATTTTTTTTAAAAATGGATGTTTTCTATTAAGATTAATATAAAATCTAACGACGTAATCGAATGTGTCGAGAAACAAAAGAAAATTTTGACGTCATTTTTGTCATACTATGTCGTAATTGCCATGTTTTGTCATAGAGCGGCTCATCTGGTGAATTTCACGGAAGAATTTTTTCATAAGTAACAACATTTTAATGCATTTACAAAGTGACAAAGTTATGCATTTAATATAATATGTATGTCCATGGCAAAAGTCAAAGTAACGACGACCTCGATACAACAAACTAATAAAATAAGTCGATTTTGGACGTTAAAAAAAACAGTTTTGAAAGTACGAGAAAATATCCTATCCGAGTGAAGCCTAATTGACTTGAACCGACCTGGATATATAAATGATTTTGCAGAAAATTTATACCTTAGCAATGCCGTTTATAAATGAATACTAAGTGTTATTTTTGTAACCTTACTGATTGGTTCCATTTAAAGTGTGAAATCTGAATCCTGTTTTGGATTATACAAGCTTATAACTAAAATCTACAAGTTACAGGTATTCGAGAATATTTTGTAAATTAATCGTCCACTACGTAATCCTTTTCAAAAAAAGAAATCGATGGTAAGTTTTTTGGGGTTTCATATTGGACGTATGGACTCTTATCGGTTAAATACCATTTTAATACCGTTTTTTAAATCAAAGAGTGTTTAATTACAAAACAGATACGTTGAACTTCAGAAGCGTTCCATCTCCATAGCAATTTGTTGACTTGCATGTGTACAGTCCAGCGTCAAAGCAGGTGACATTAGAGATCACAGTTTCGTTTTCCTCATTATTGGATATTATTGCATTGCCTTGTGTGATCACATTTTCGATTTCTATTTTATTTCTGTTGTGTAGTAACGTTGTATCTGGTTGAAGGCATGGTAGAAAAAATGAAGAATGTTCTAAAATATTGTACAGTCCACTCTTGGTCATGATAACATCAGCTCCGATTTCTGTTAAAATATGAATAGAATTAAAAGCAAATTCCAGAAAAAAACAATATAATCAAATAGACACACATTAATGTCTTAACCATCATACAATACAAAAGCAAAGTAAAATATTAAAGTTGGCAATAAAGGTTAAACTCGTAAAATTCCAACAGGAAAGTAAGGAAGGGTGCTTTGGAAGGATGAACGCTCCCTGTTAAGCTAGAAATGAAAGGGACAAAGAAACCATCAGATATCAAATATAGCTAGGTCAATGTTTTATACTGAGGCATCATACTTATCAACACTATTGTGACAACGGTCATAAGGCTTATTGAGGGCCTTGATAAGACTAAGCTTGCAATATCCTTGAGTCAAAATTTATTTCAAGCAGCTTTCTTATTTGTATATAGTTACCATAGTTTGATCAGTGTCTAAATAAATTAATGAAACATAGGTCTCATGAAAACATTATTAAAGGCCTCACTTCCCTAGTGGAAGCTCACATGCCTAACATAACTTGAAAGTTTCAAAGTTTTTACTTTGCTTCTGGATCGTAATTTATACATAAATTAGTATGTTTGTTTTTTATTATATATAAAACAACCAAATAAACATGACATATTTAATAAATGCAAATGTTATTACTCCGTTGTATTTTGTGTCTATATACATTCACACACTGTTGCTAAATTAATCACATATGTTTTATAGTTTCATCGTCAAAACTTACTGTTGGTGTATATTTTCAACATAGTGGTTTCGTTTTTCCTGTTCTTGGATTCGTTGCTAGGCAATGATAGGTCGCTATTCGGTCATCAAAAATACCCATTTCTGGATAAGGAAATCTTGAATCTTCACCAATAACAGCTGCGTTGGCTGAGGATAACCATTATAACTGCATGAGGGTGTACAATTGGAACGACAAAATATCTGCGTGGTATCGTCATCACGAGGAACATACGTTTGTAGGTATGGATAAATACATTTGTTGGTCCACCTAAAAGTGTATATCAACAGAACATTACACAAATAACAGTGTGAAATGGAGATTATTCAAAAAGGAAACATATTTTTCTGCCTCAAAAACGAGCTCCCGAGTTTGGGATATCTCTATCTCAAAATGTCATGGTTTTATAAAACATTTTCAAGATAAAAACTTGATTTCCATATCACTGCTAGTGTCTTCTTAAAATGACGTATGTAAAATATTGTTGTTGAGATTCTCACATATAACCATTATGAAGTCTTAAATTTTTTATTATTTTAGTGTAACGTTGAAAAGATTGCTGATTGCAAAAGTAATTTCAACCTTGTGTGCGAAAGAAATCCCACATGGAAGAACAATTTATTTTATGTAACAAATATAAGAGTAATAGAAGCTTACAACGTCAATAGTTTAGTCAGAAATCGCAAAGGAGGATGAATGATTTCCTGAAAATATTCTTTCGAGTTTGAGATATCAATCATATTATCTAAATGAACTTTGAGTACACCACCATTCTTGTTCAGTTGAGTTTGAAATATAAACCATATATTATATTGATACAAAACAAATTGTGTTTAGATTTAAAGCATATTATCTAGCTTTAAATATTTATCTGCAATTCATACAGAGCATTTTCTTTAAATACAATGCTTGTTCAGAGGTTTAACTATAGATGTAATTTGAAAACTGGTTGATTTTTCAAATTTGTCCAAACATATGGAAAGTACAGCTAGCTAACCAAGAGATCCTTATCCTTTAAGAGCACCTAGCTCACTTACTTTGTGGAAGCTTACGTGTTTGAAAGTTTTACTTTGCTTTCGGATTTGTGATTTGGACATAGATTGTATGATTGTTTTCTATTCTATTTTAAACCTTTAACGTTTATATTTTACTGGGAAAAAAGGTTAAGAGCGGTAAAATTCAGCTACCTTGAGATTATGTATTATTTTGCACATATACTTACGTCCAACGATGATGGTTTGATTATTTGATTGCACCTCATTTCCCAAGACATTGATATCACATGAAATGACAGCTCCGTTGTCATGTAAAGCAGCTTTGTACTGAAAATTTGAAGTGACTTTGGACCTGGATTCGGTATAGTCATATCCGTAAGTCGTAAATGGATAAGGATGTTTATACCATTTGAACACAGCTAATGCAGTTGTTGTAACGCCTGTAGCCACACATTGAAAGTCCATGTTCTCTTCTCTTCTGCTGTTATCTTGGTTGCTGTAAGAGTCACTTTGATTGGCTCTGAAACATTTATGAAAGTGTTGCATTTTGTTAAACGTTTACTTGTTTGACATGTTCTTATATTCCATGTCGTTTTTGCGTTTTGTGACTACGAATGCTATGCAATTTCGACCATAGTAGGATGGTACATTTTACTGATTTTATCTAGCTTTCTAAAACAGCTCGTTTGTTGTAGTTCAGATCAAAAATGAGGAATAAAAAGCTTATGATTCCGACTAAAATGTAAGTTACCCATTTGAATCAAATATATGTTTGTTTGATAGTTGGACTGGAGTTAATGTCAATTCAAGAATGGCTCACTAATATGGAGACGGCCATCGTGAATAGGAAGGAACCAGTGTGTCGAAGAACAAATACAGATAACCTCGCAATTCTACTAAAACAATCTGACACAATTGGACACGCCATTGTGGCATGCATATAAATGGAAGATCTATGAGAGAGAGAGGGAGGGAAAAAGTGAGAATACCTATAACGATGCGTGTAGTTCTGTTTACTTCCTTTGTGCCATCACCATATGTAAGTGAAAAGTTACATTAGTATTATTCTGAACTGATCGAATATCTCTAAAGCCAATTCCAAAATTGTTTTCTCTTAGGTGACATATTTGAGTTAAGTTCTGGCTGCTTTCTACATCATTTGTACACTTGTCTTTTTGACTGTAAAATGCAACTATCTCTCTTTTGTTTAAATCTATCCTTAGAGTATGCCAGGTGGAGGTTATGTTGCAGGTAATGTTCACTGTCTCACCGATTAATATGGATACTCCTGGCATAACTTCCAGTGGTGACATTTGACACGCTGTGGAAATGAAGATATGATATTGGAATTAAAACATTTTAGATGGAAAGACAAAATTAGCTTTTTACGTTAAATAGTTCGTGTGCTTGTATGTTTATCAACATAACCCTGGATATTTTGACGTTCGATAGTCAAATGTTCCCTTCATTCCAAATTTAGATGTTAATTAACATCCCGCAAACCATGCAATTAAACACGGTTATACAGGAAATTATTAATGTAATTTATATATCATGCATACATGATAAGTGCCTGTTATTTCGCACGTTTCATCAAAATAAAAAAATATATCAAGCATGTCAAAATTACAATCCCAGAGCAATGTTAAAACTTTGACGCTGGCACATATTCATGTCCAAATCACAATCCCAGACCAAAGTTAACTTTGGGAAAATAAAGTAAAACAAATGAACTTCTACTAGGGTACTTATATTGAGTGTATACTGATTTTAGCTCTCTGTCGTTTAACTTTTCAGTTGCAGTTTTCTGTTGTCTTTCCTAACCAGAGATATCAGAGATATAGGCAAAGAACTTTGACCTGTCCGCTTGACCTTTAAAATAATCTGATTGTGGACCATTGAATTTATATTATGAAAAATCAGTGTTCATCTCATCTACATTACGGCATATATGCATTGTAAATGTCTTACCCGTGAATCTTAGCACTACCCATGTACTGGGTGATTCATCGTATATGGATATTATTTATAGAGGTCAAGTGGACATGTCAGCATTGTCTGACCTTACCAATAAAACAGAGTATATAATCAGGACTAAATTTGCTGCTAGTTAAAATCTGAAAATTTTCAAAAACCTATATTTACTCTTTCATGCAAAGTATTCCCTTAGCTCTATTTGGCAAAATATATTTTGACCATTACTGTGTTTTTTAACATCTTGAAAAAAAAAGTCTCATAATTTTGATCCAAGCACTACTGATGAGGAATTGTATTCCGACATGACCGTCTAGTTTTGTAAAATTAACACTGGCTATAATATGCAAAATATACTTACCATGAAAGAAAACCAAGAAAACAAAGAAAAACATTAATCCAAGAGAATGGTAAACAACACTCAATTATAGAAATAAAAAATGAAAAAAATAAATATAACAGACGGTGGGATAAAACTGAATTAAATGATAACATATTTCCTGGTAGTGCTGTCAATGCTATGTGCAACTTGAAATCCAATTGTCCATTTCCTGTATGTGTTACGTTTTATAAATTAATTTAAATATTCCTGTATTTTTATTTTGGAATATACATGCATAATCATTTTCAGATTTGTTTTCGAAAATTATCTTTTTAATAACGAGTAAAATATTTCATAAGTTCATATTTAAAAAAGTGTTGATAGAAATTGTTTCAAGATTATAAAACTTTGCAGTACACAATGACAATTAACAATGATGGTATGTTGAAAAAGCAACAAGCAAGGATAATTGATTGTTTGCCTGTATATTTGTCTCGGCATTAAATAATACCCTGGATATATTTTACGTTCGATAGTTCCATGTTCCTTTCATTTTTTTATGATAACACACGTGGCGGGTGTAACTACTAACACATAATTTGCCCTTCCGCAGCACCCGGCCCTATTTCTCTCGTATAAGTGTGTGTGTTTAACTTATATTGTCATTTATCAAAGCTTTAGGGTTATGATTTGGACATGAACAAGTATCTTTGTTTTATTATATGTCATACATGTAGATATTACTCTTATATTTCAGGTATTAGTGACGGAAATAAAAACTTTTTTATAAAAAACAAATAGATACATACCGTCAATACTTTTCGATGTTGCATTTCTGTACCAGAATTTGTACAGCATACAGTACAGCATTTGAATATAAAAGTAATGGAACTTCATTCCACACATGTCGTGTTTGGGATTTTAAAACTTCAATATTGATACAAAATTAAGTCTAATTTTAATGGTATTCCTCATAAACAGTCAAACATGTTCACTCGGTTTAAGTCAAGGGACTAAGGATCCAACTGACCGGCGGAATCTGATTTCTGTGATTCCAATCATCCGACACTCCAGACCGATGGCAGGGTGCATTTTTATTTATTTTAGTTTTTTTTTTTTTTTTTGAAGTTATACATCATTGCCAAATAGTTTAGTGACAATTTGTCATACATTTGCATCAAGTGTTTCTGTGTATCTCTGTAATATCATATGTTCATTAATTATTTCCTAAAGTACAAAGTTCATTAAAAGTAATCACGAACCATAAGAATGACAATTTGCCATACATTTGCATCAAGTGTTTCTATGTATCTCTGTTATATCATATGTTCATTAATTATTTCCTAAAGTACAAAGTTCATTTAAAGTAACCACGAACCATAAGAATGATAATTTGTTCAAAAAGTCATAAATATTGAATGTAAATGGAAATAATTTTCTTCAAATGAGACCCTTATTTATAGTTTATATACGCACCTTCAGTCAGTTGTCAGTTATTATTATATATCCTTTATACAAAATTGTCCTTTTTACACACACACACACACACAGACATTCGCATACACGTACGAACACACACGCAAACACACACACACACACACACACACACCGTGTGCGTTATAATTATTTTTCTTATAACAGAATAAGTATGAAGGCATATTAATAGGGGAAATGACTTTTACATGATTTAAACATCTGGGGACGGTTGGTTGCGGTGCATACGGATAACAAAGCTGTGTCAAACAATTAGAGTCAAATGATGAATTATTGATAATGATTTATACACGAATGAGTTCATAGATTTACATCCTCAAATAAAAGAAGATGGTTGGTCGGTAGTTTTACATCACATCATCCATTTCGCATCAATGTTCGTGTGGTGTGCAACTCCTGATCTACTTTGGATACATCGTTTCAAATTAAAATTAGCAACGGACATGCAGCCTTTATCTTGACAACTAGTAAAAGCCACCGACAATAGTACAATGGGCCTTGTCAATAACACAAGTTGAACCCTGAAGCAAAGGGACCTTGTGATCAAAGCTTATGCTCTCGACCACTTGGCAACTGTATCCCAGGGAAAATGAACCCTGGACCACATACACCTTGTTGTAAAAGGCTAATGTCTTAACCACTAGGCAACCCTAGTCCAGGGGCAGATGATGGCTATTGCATGCAATAGAACACCAACTGTACAATACAACATAAAGAAATAAGAAAGTTAAAAATCAGAAATTTAAGAATTGAGAGAGCGCCCCGGTAAGGAAGAAAATACTCAACCACCTTCCCGTTTGACATCGGAGATTGCTCCGACATCTAAACTACTCTGTTAATAAACAAGAACAACGAGGGAAGTTTTGCTTGTCATCATCGCGCAACGCTGTGACATATAAAAATAACCGATTACACCTCATTGTGGTTTCATATGATATTTCATTTGAATTTTTTTTGTAAATACGTGTTATATTGTATGTTTAATCTAGGTATAAAGATAAAAAAAATATATTAATTTTGTGTTGATTAATGGTATCGCATTGTTGTCGAGTTATTGAAATATAATACAAAATACAATAAAAATATTCTTAGTTTTACCATAGCACATAACTCTTTACTACCACAATATATGTAAAAGAGTGGTGAACACAGTTCCAGGTAGAAAACGTGCATGACTTACCTATACGATCAATTACGTGTAAACCTTGACCCAGTGAAATACGGACAATTGAACAACGCTTTGATAATACACACACACATATACCTCGTCATACACCCTGAACACACAAACACACACACACACACATACAAACACACACACACACACACTCCGCGTTTTACCATGTGTGCATTGCATTATAACGAGCACATTTAAATATGTCGCTATCAATCAGCGGATCCGTATCGACTAAAGTGAGACAAATCTTATATTTTGTAATGTTTTGACTAAAAAGCTATTACATTTATGCACGAGAAAGTTTTTGATTTAAATTCATTAATTGACACCATTACTAAAAGTGAATAGCTAGAAGAAAGCAATAATAATTTACACAGTCATGATTCTATCGAGACAGTCAGTTATAGGATGGTTAAGGAAACCGGGGTAAAAGACGAAACCGTCCGATTTTCTACAAGCAAAGTAACAAACTTTCCTACACCAGGTTGTGCAAGCTAAATATGCAAGTCGGTGATTCAGGCCATTCAGACACAGCGACTCATAGGCAAGGCTATTATTCAATAATGTAAAATATACAAACATTATTGTACGTTGGTGATTATCCATCATCGCGGTAAGGAATATTGCCGCACCATTACCACTACAAATTGGATGGAGTGGATCAATTTATTTTTTCCTTAATCAATTACTGAATTCTGGTTTCAACAAGGTTTAGTAATATTTACAACTGAACCGGTACCTCCGTTGACGGAGTAATTATCCTCGAGGGTATCCCGTACCTAGGAGCCAATACACAGTATTGTCAGATAAACAATGTTTATCTAAATAATATTTAATTTTTACGATTTTTGTCCTAGTACTACTGATCAGGTATTTATTTCGAAACGGCAGTCTAGTACTAATCAGTACTGTTTATTCCGAAACAGCCGTCTAGTGCAGCAAAAATAAAACATGTTTAGTTATACACAAAATTACAATCACTCATTATTGCCAATAATACGATAGCAATTCCATACCATACAATGTTACGGAGCAGGGGCAATAAACATGAAGGGTTCTTTAACAGGTCACGTCTGCCGTGGCACGGGGCACCAATTCTTAAGGTCCTTTCCGGAGGACCCCATTACTTTCATTTTTTATTACCGATTAATTGGCGAAAGTCCAGTTACTACTTATTTCCTAGTCTTATTTTTACCTGCCCTTGATTCGAACCCACGATCTCCAAATACGGAGCGAGCGCTCTAACTACTGAGCAATGTTTAAGATACCTATCTCAGAGCAAGAAATCTAATCTTCTCATTGATGGAAGTTTGAGAATGTTTTAATTCGAATGGCAAAAGAAGATACTAATAATATTTAATGCTTCATATATGCATGAGATTTATTCATAGTTTAAAATATGTGTACTGTGTTATAATAATGATGTTGAAATGTAATGCAGGGATACCAGACAAGTAATGTTACTTTCTAGCTAGTTTTGTTTCATATTTTAGTTTTACCTTCTCCTACGTTTTAGTTAAGCTAGCTAACTTTTTCTTAGATCCTAGGTTGGCCTTTTCTAATTTTCTAGCTTTCCATTTTTTACTTGTCTCAATTTTAAATATATAATCAAAAACAAAAAACATATGATATAAGAACAACAAAATAGTTTATTATTGTAAAACCATAACTGGTATAAAATGAACTGATTACAGTGTCAAATATAAATCAAAATAAAATCAGTTTAATTGACACAATATATCAATATCCAGCCAAATATATAATCGCTTTTTGGACACTTTAATACGATATATACATATACGGTTGCTAAATATTTTCAACAGCACACATTAAAATATACAGCGATCAAACCATGTACCACAATATCGTTAGGAGGCGTTAATATAGCACATTGTTGATATCTTGAGATATCACTTTATTATTTATTTTATTCATCTTTTTCTAACGCGCTTTTGAGACATGAAAAAAATTTCAACCAAGAACAGAATAAAAGATACCACAATGTCGTTGGAAGATGTTGATACATTTCATAAACTTTGTAATATAATACTAATATAGTATACATACTAAAATAAAATAATTACTATCGGTGTAACTTAACCAGCTGTGTTATTTTACAACAGTTAAAAAATAATACTTTAACACTGTATATACATATACGGTTGCTAAATATATATACCTGTTAAGAAATTTACCGGTAAATATTAAAAGATATAGCGATAAGAATCACAAACTTGATAAAAAAACAACTAATGTAATAGACATACAAAAAACAAGTATTATTGGAACTGTGTTATCTGCATGTTAAAAGATATATACTTTACAAAATACATTTTGTTATTGAATTTTTTAAATTGTTTGTGTTTGAGTTAAAACATAATCTTATGTTTGATAAGAAAAAAATAAATACAGTACAAGTCTTTTTAAAGTTAATACTGAGCTAACGAAAGAGAGTCGAAACTAAGCTATCGACTAAGCTATCGAATAAATAGTATAAGAATAATCAGTGAACAAAAAAGCCAAGATGTATATATAGCTGATGTCGAAAAATAACTAACGTGGTGCTGCTCATTCGACACCAATCCGTTATCTTGGTGTTAAACTTTCGTATGGTCTATACTGTACTCTTTAAATATATTGTTATCTTAAATATATTAGATTGGTTATCAAATTTCGTCATATTAAACTTGGTCAATAGTATACTATATAACATCTGTACACTTGTGACAGGTAGATCCTCTGTCCCAGTTACTGATATTTCTACTGTCACAACTAGAGTTGTGTGTATGTGGGTTTGGATAAATGATTTGTGCAATTCAAATTATGTAAACAAATTACATAATACAATTGATTTAAATAACAAAGATTTATCAAGAAAAACAAATAAAAATATATATATATATAGATAAAAAAATACATAAAGAGAAAATATATAACCCGCAATTACTGCTCTAGTACAGTACTATACACCAAAATGTTCATATGTCAAAACACAGTCCATATATACATATACACATTACATGTCTGACCATGTCATCCATTACAATTGAATTGTTTATACTGTTCAACACATGGCACATACTGTCCACCGTAGATTTATAATCACAACGGTATAGGTATAAACATCATTACGGCACAAAAACACAAACCGAACGTATCCATAGAAACACTGCATTGAACCTTCAGAAAATACTTTTAAATACCCTCTGACTTTTCATGGTATATAACCAGCACATGTTCAACAAATTTACACAATGTTCATACATTGACACTTCTTAATATATATTTCAAACTCCTGTACGATCCCTAGCTGGTCATTGCTGTCAATGCAACTCTCCACCCCAAATTTCTCCACATACTACCACACAGGTACCACACAGTATAAAATGATTGAACCACACAGGTATAAAATGGCTGAACCACACAGGTATAAAATGGCTGAACCACACAGGTATAATTGTTTTAACCACACAGGTTTAAGTCTTAACCACACAGGTTTAAATGTTTTAACCACACAGGTATAAATGTTTTAACCACACAGGTTTAACTATCTATATACTTTAGAGCCACACAGGCAAAATATTTAACTCAAATATCAGACCATTCTCTCTTGACCATCCACACAGGACCTTCTCAGCACATGGTCTGCTACCAACTCTCACCCCACAGCATGGACAGGTAAAAATTGACCATATAAGGTAACTAATTTGCATAAAGTCTTGCACAACAATGACCAGCTGGCAGTAGATCTACACCTGTTTCACTACTACCCTAACCTACATGTACCCAGATTAAATACAAAAACAACACAGTGTGACAAAACCTCCCCCCTTAAGTACAAAATTGAAAATTTGAATATTTTGTCATGTACTTATAATACTAACCTTAACTGTAACAACACAAATGCAATTACCTATTGCAAAAATGATTATGTAACTATATTACATGTACTATAATACAAACCTACTGAACATGTCGACTTAGGAAATCTGCTCCTACATTATCTGATCCTTTTATAGCCTCAATTCTGAAGTTATAAGACTGTAAATGAAGTGCCCAGCGCATTAACCTACCATTTGAAACCTTTGCTTTCTGTAAATATACCAATGGTTGATGATCTGTCTGCAAAATGAATGTTCTACCATATAAATATACCTGAAACTTCTGAAGTGCCCAAATAATGGCTAAGCATTCCTTCTCAATGACTGAATATACCCGTTCTGCAACACTTAACTTGCGGCTAGCATAAGCGACTGGATATAACTTACCATCATGATCTTGTAGTAAAACACCACCAAACCATACTCCGAAGCATCTGTCCGTAATACCAACTGTTTATTAAAATCTACTAACCTCAAAATTGGTGAATACATCAATCTTTTTGAGATTCTGGAACGCATTTTCATGCTCTGTACTCCACTCAAACCTATTTGGAACTCCTTTCTTGGTTAGATCTGTTAAAGGTGCAGCCACAGCAGCAAAATTTGGTACAAACTTCCTATAAAATCCAATAAATCCTAGAAATGACCTCATTTGTTTCTTTGTTTCAGGACGTGGTGTATTACTTATCGCCTTCAGTTTGTCCTCATTTGGTCTGATGAAACCACCTCCTACAGTGTGTCCTAAGAAATCTAAATTCTGATATCCAACTTTACATTTTGACGGTTTTGCTGTTAAATTCATGGATCTCAGTCTCCTCAACAACTCCTTAATCTCCACAAGATGTTCTTCCCAACTACTTGTGTGTACCAAAATATCATCAACAAAGCTGTCCGTATGAACCATATCTCTCAAAATAGTCTCATCATACGATTGAAAGTAGCTGCAGAATTTATCATACCAAATGCCATTACCTTGAAACGATATAAACCATCAGGTGTAACAAACGATGTTAAGTCTTTGTCCTGTTCACGCATTGGAATTTGCCAATAGCCTTTACATAGATCTATTTTTGTAAAATAGCAACTTTGACCAATCTTTGCAAAAATCTCTTCCGGATCTGGCATAGGTTCCGCATCAAAAACTGTAACTTTGTTTAAATTTCTGAAGTCTAGGCATAGACGATTGGATCCATCTGGTTTCTTCACTATTACTATAGAACTTGCATATGATGACTCGGATGGTTCAATAATGTCCATCTGTAACATCTGCTTGATCTCATTTCTGACTACATCTCTCATTGCGTAAGGAACTTGATATGTTTTATTTCTGATAGGATCTCTGTTGTCAAATTAATCTCATGTTGTACCACATCAGTTCTACCTGGCAAATCTGACAATACATCACTGAACTCGTTTAACAATTTCTGACCTCCTGCTTCTGTTCTGTTGACAAACCATCATTCACTTAACATCATCTACTGTCTCTGTAGCTTTAAGTGGAACTATGTTTAACAATGGATCATTGTCTGATAACGTCTCATCTGGTTCAGTGTTAATAATGACACAACTGACTACATCTGGAACTGTTGACACTGTTTGATTTCTGTCTATATACTTTTTAAGAAGATTAGCATGGAAAGTTCTAATTTTACCATCTTTGTCAATACGATAATCTGCTACACCCACTCTACCTGTCACAGTATACGGCCCTTTCCATTGCATGAGTAGTTTTATTCTTGTCCGTTGGTAGTAACAACAAAACTTTGTCACCGATCTTAAATGACTTCCTCTTTGTTCTATAATCAAAGTACTTCTTGTAACGTGCACTTGATTTAACCAATTCTCTCTTAGCTAGTTCACATGTATCTGTCAATTTGTCCTTCAAATCTAACACATATTGGTAAGTACTTTTAACATCTGGTTCACTATCCTCATTAGTCCACAATTCACGCAATATTGTCATTGGTCCTCTGACTGTCCGTCCATATACTAACTCGAATGGAGAAAAACCAAGACTTTCCTGCGGCACCTCTCTATATGCAAATAATAATGATGGTATGTATCTATCCCAGTCTTTTGGTCGTTCAGTACTCATCTTCCGTAACATGTTTTTGAGTGTTCCATTGAACTTTTCTACCAAACCATTACATGCTGGGTGATATGGTGTTGTTGTGAGTTGATTAATGGACAATAATCTACCAACTGCCTTCATAATGTTTGATGTAAACTGAGTACCCATATCTGACAATATCTCCTTTGGTATACCAATCCTAGTGAACATTTCACCAAAGCTTCAGCTACTCTTTCAGTTTCTATCCCCTTTAATGCAACTGCCTCTGGATATCTTGTACTGTAATCGACTAACGTTAATATATACCTGTTCCCTCGCTCTGTTGCTGGATATATGGGACCAACTAAATCAACTGCAACACGTTCAAATGGTGTTTCAATTAATGGCATACGACCTAATGGAACTTTAGTAATCTTACCTTTTGGAAAAGTCTTCTGGCATATGTCGCAAGATCTACAATACCGTGTCACATGAGACTGAATACCTGGCCAATAGAAATTAGATAATATTCTGTCAGTAGTTTTTCGTACTCCTAAATGACCTGCCATGATACCGTCGTGTGCTAACTTTAATACAACTTCTCTGTACTGTTTAGGCACTATCAATTGGTGAAATATTTTATTATCATCCATTTTAGGTGACTGAAAACAACGATATAACAAACCTTTTTTCATAATGAACCATGACACATTACTACTTCCAGTGATTTTTCTCTTACCTGACTTGGTTAACTCTCTATACTTTGCTAAAGTATCATTTTCTTGTTGTGTTTTCTTAATATCATCTACACTGATACCAACATCTATTGGACTTACTACTTTCATACCTTTAAATTTTGTACTCTTACACATTACCTGCATAAAATGGAGTACTAATATTTATGCTGGCTTCCTGACTGTACCATCTATAAGTACACATCTTTGACTGTTACCTGTTAGTTGACAACCCTGTATTAAACTAGATTTTACAACCACACCACTGCAGCCAGTATCCCTAAGCACTTTTACCTTAGACCCCTCTATATGCCCTGTTACTACTGGCATGTTACTACAACCTTTACAAACACTTCCATTTGCAGGTAACATATGCCCACATTGTAATTTAACTTGACAATCTTGAATACAGCATGATTTCAACTCATCTGATACTAAACATGCTGAACCAACGTGTGCTTCTGTATTAGGATCACCACCAGAGCTATTATATGGAATATCATAGACTCTACTATGACCTCTACCTCTATTACTACCTTGACCTTGACCTAGATAACCTCGTCCTTGACCTTGACCTAGATAACCTCGACCTTGACCTTTACTTGAATAACCTCTCCCGCGACAGTTTTGATAATCCACCTGTTCTAACATGCCTGCAGTATAATAATTTCTCTCTCCAGGCACTTGCCTACTTGTACCTAAACAATATCTAGCATCATATCTAATATTGCCACACTTATAGCACCTTCTGTCACTCCTGCCTTTGTCTGAAACCCCTCTGCCTGCTAAATCTCTATTTTGCTGACCTAAACAACTAGTATTTTGAGAAGTGTTACTGTTTTGTTTAGGCGTAAACATTTTGTCAGATATAAATGATGTAATACCATGTGCTTCTATATACTGTTCAGCTAACTCTGACATTTCCTCCTTATTTTTGGGCATTTACCAGCACTACATATGAACTGTTCTCTCGATAACAAATCAACTAAGCCAGCAAAAGTACGGGGAGTTTTAGATAAATCCATCCATCTAGTCGAGAATTCTCAAGAAGAGCAATAAACTGTGATGGACTTTCACCCTGTTCAGGCTTGCTAGATCTAAGTTTATTTCTAAAGTCTTCCTCGGTTAACTGAAACCGTTTAAGAAGAGCCACCTTAACTGTTTTATAATCTTGTGCATCTGCAGGTGGTAGACGTGAATACACATCAAGGGCTTTATGCTGCAACAAAGCGCTAAGATTATTTGCCCATGTATTTTCTGGCCATTTAGCATTTTGAGCAAATCTTTCAAACCGTAACAGATATGAGTCAATATTATCTCTCTGGTCATTAAACATTGGTAACTTAGGCAACTTTGCATCTACGTGATGACCATGACTCTCACTTGCACTCATACTAGCATCTAACGCACTATGTGAAGTCTCAATCTTAGCTTTCTCTAACTCAATCTCCTTTTCTAAAATACTCAATTTATGTATTGCCTCATTCTCAGCTCTCTCTGACTCTTTCTCTAATAAAATAATTTGATTCTGTTGCTCTAATTTCTTAGCCTCTCTCTCTGCATTTCTCTCATCTCTCTCTCTAACTGTTCTATCTCTCTCTGTCTAAAATACTTTTCTTTGTTCGAAACATTTTTAACTAATCGATCACCAGAGTAACCTAACTTAGATCCCTCTTCAGTAAACTTATTGGCATCCATTTTAACAATATAATGAATATACCAGTTAATATTGGCAAAATCACAAAATATGTCACAATAAATAAAATATTCAATCAAAATATTAGTTCATATAACCTGAATTCACTATAATCATTAATATTTTATCCCATCCCGGACGAGCCCCAAAAATGTCACAACTAGAGTTGTGTGTGTGTGGGTTTGGATAAATGACTTTTGCAATTCAAATTATGTAAACTAATTACATAATACAATTGATTTAAATAACAAAGATTTATGAAAAAAACAAATAAAAATATATATATATATAGATAAAAAAATACATAAAAAGAAAATATATAACCCGCAATAACTGCTCTAGTACAGTACTATACACCAAAATGTTCATATGTCAAAACACAGTCCATATATACATGTACACATCACATGTCTGACCATGTCATCCATTACAATTGAATTGTTTATACTGTTCTACACTGTCCAACACATGGCACAAACAGTCCACCGTAGACTTATATATAATCACAACTGTATAGGTATAAACATCACTACGGCACAAAAACACAAACCGAACGTATCCATAGAAACAATGGAACCTGTAGAAAATACTTTTAAATACCCTCTGACTTTTCATGGTATATAACCAGCACATGTTCAATAAATTTACACATAATGTTTATACATTGACACTTCCTAATTTATATTTCAAAATCCTGTACGATCCCTAGCTGGTCATCTACAATTACACAAAAACGGGGACTTTGTAATGAATATTACAAAATTTGGAAAATGCTATTGAACAACTTAAAGTTGTGTAATAAATATGAATTTGCATGAACTCATGCCAACACCTGCTGTCAATGCAACTCTCCACCCCAAATTTCTCCACATACTACAACACAGGTATAAAATGACTGAACCACACAGGTTTAAAATGGCTGAACCACACAGGTATAAAATGGATGAACCACACAGGTATAATTGTTTTAACCACACAGGTTTAAGTCTTAACCACACAGGTTTAAATGTTTTAACCACACAGGTATAAATGTTTAACCACACAGGTTTAACTATCTATATACTTTAGAGCCACACAGGCAAAATATTTAACTCAAATATCAGACCATTCTCTCTTGACCATCCACACAGGACCTTCTCAGCACATGGTCTGCTACCAACTCTCACCCCACAGCATGGACAGGTAAAAATTGACCATATAAGGTAATTCATTTGCATAAAGTCTTGCACAACAATGACCAGCTGGCAGTAGATCTACACCTGTTTCACTACTACCCTAACCTACATGTACCCAGATTAAATACAAAAACAACAAGTGTGACAAAACCTCCCCCCTTAAGTACAAAATTGAAAATTTGAATATTTTGTCATGTACTTATAATACTAACCTTAACTGTAACAACACAATGCAATTACCTATTGCAAAAATGATTATGTAACTATATTACATGTACTATAATACAAACCTACTGAACATGTCGACTTAGGAAATCTGCTCCTACATTATCTGATCCTTTTATAGCCTCAATTCTGAAGTTATAAGACTGTAAATGAAGTGCCCACGCATTAACCTACCATTTGAAACCTTTGCCTGTAAATATACCAATGGTTGATGATCTGTCTGCAAAATGAATGTTCTACCATATAAATATACCTGAAACTTCTGAAGTGCCCAAATAATGGCTAAGCATTCCTTCTCAATGACTGAATATACCCGTTCTGCAACACTTAACTTGCGGCTAGCATAAGCAACGGATATAACTTACCATCATGATCTTGTAGTAAAACACCATCCAAACCATACTCCGAAGCATCTGTCCGTAATACCAACTGTTTATTAAAATCTACTAACCTCAAAATTGGTGAATACATCATCTTTTTGAGATTCTGGAACGCATTTTCATGCTCTGTACTCCACTCAAACCTATTTGGAACTCCTTTCTTGGTTAGATCTGTTAAAGGTGCAGCCACAGCAGCAAAATTTGGTACAAACTTCCTATAAAATCCAATAAATCCTAGAAATGACCTCATTTGTTTCTTTGTTTCAGGACGTGGTGTATACTTATCGCCTTCAGTTTGTCCTCATTTGGTCTGATGAAACCACCTCCTACAGTGTGTCCTAAGAAATCTAAATTCTGATATCCAACTTTACATTTTGACGGTTTTGCTGTTAAATTCATGGATCTCAGTCTCCTCAACAACTCCTTAATCTCCACAAGGTTCTTCCCAACTACTTGTGTGTACCAAAATATCATCAACAAAGCTGTCCGTATGAACCATATCTCTCAAAATTAGTCTCATCATACGATTGAAAGTAGCTGCAGAATTTATCATACCAAATGCCATTACCTTGAAACGATATAACCATCAGGTGTAACAAACGATGTTAAGTCTTTGTCCTGTTCACGCATTGGAATTTGCCAATAGCCTTTACATAGATCTATTTTTGTAAAATAGCAACTTTGACCAATCTTTGCAAAAATCTCTTCCGGATCTGGCATAGGTTCCGCATCAAAAACTGTAACTTTGTTTAAATTTCTGAAGTCTAGGCATAGACGATTGGATCCATCTGGTTTCTTCACTATTACTATAGAACTTGCATATGATGACTCGGATGGTTCAATAATGTCCATCTGTAACATCTGCTTGATCTCATTTCTGACTACATCTCTCATTGCGTAAGGAACTTGATATGTTTTATTTCTGATAGGATCTTCTGTTGTCAAATTAATCTCATGTTGTACCACATCAGTTCTACCTGGCAAATCTGACAATACATCACTGAACTCGTTAACAAATTTCTGACCTCCTGCTTCTGTTCTGTTGACAAACCATCATTCACTTAACATCATCTACTGTCTCTGTAGCTTTAAGTGGAACTATGTTTAACAATGGATCATTGTCTGATAACGTCTCATCTGGTTCAGTGTTAATAATGACACAACTGACTACATCTGGAACTGTTGACACTGTTTGATTTCTGTCTATATACTTTTTAAGAAGATTAGCATGGAAAGTTCTAATTTTACCATCTTTGTCAATACGATAATCTGCTACACCCACTCTACCTGTCACAGTATACGGCCCTTTCCATTGCATGAGTAGTTTATTCTTGTCCGTTGGTAGTAACAACAAAACTTTGTCACCGATCTTAAATGACTTCCTCTTTGTTCTATAATCAAAGTACTTCTTGTAACGTGCACTTGATTTAACCAATTCTCTCTTAGCTAGTTCACATGTATCTGTCAATTTGTCCTTCAAATCTAACACATATTGGTAAGTACTTTTAACATCTGGTTCACTATCCTCATTAGTCCACAATTCACGCAATATTGTCATTGGTCCTCTGACTGTCCGTCCATATACTAACTCGAATGGAGAAAAACCAAGACTTTCCTGCGGCACCTCTCTATATGCAAATAATAATGATGGTATGTATCTATCCCAGTCTTTTGGTCGTTCAGTACTCATCTTCCGTAACATGTTTTTGAGTGTTCCATTGAACTTTTCTACCAAACCATTACATGCTGGGTGATATGGTGTTGTTGTGAGTTGATTAATGGACAATAATCTACCAACTGCCTTCATAATGTTTGATGTAAACTGAGTACCCATATCTGACAATATCTCCTTTGGTATACCAATCCTAGTGAACATTTCGACCAAAGCTTCAGCTACTCTTTCAGTTTCTATCCCCTTTAATGCAACTGCCTCTGGATATCTTGTACTGTAATCGACTAACGTTAATATATACCTGTTCCCTCGCTCTGTTGCTGGATATATGGGACCAACTAAATCAACTGCAACACGTTCAAATGGTGTTTCAATTAATGGCATACGACCTAATGGAACTTTAGTAATCTTACCTTTTGGAAAAGTCTTCTGGCATATGTCGCAAGATCTACAATACCGTGTCACATGAGACTGAATACCTGGCCAATAGAAATTAGATAATATTCTGTCAGTAGTTTTTCGTACTCCTAAATGACCTGCCATGATACCGTCGTGTGCTAACTTTAATACAACTTCTCTGTACTGTTTAGGCACTATCAATTGGTGAAATATTTTATTATCATCCACTTTAGGTGACTGAAAACAACGATATAACAAACCTTTCTTCATAATGAACCATGACACATTACTACTTCCAGTGATTTTTCTCTTACCTGACTTGGTTAACTCTCTATACTTTGCTAAAGTATCATCTTCTTGTTGTGCTTTCTTAATATCATCTACACTGATACCAACATCTATCGGACTGACTACTTTCATACCTTTAAATTTTGTACTCTTCTTTTTCTGACTGCGTGTTTCTACAGCTTGACATTCCTGATCTACTAATTTACACTCTGTCATTTCTGATACACTCACCTTGTTGTCATCTAGTGATACGCCAGTATTGTTTATCTCCCAGTCTGGATCTATACCCTCTATATTTCTAACACCTGTAATATTTCCAATTATTAAGTCATACACTGGATTATCTACACAAAGTGCCATCACATTACCTGCATAAAATGGAGTACTAATATTTATGCTGGCTTCCTGACTGTACCATCTATAAGTACACATCTTTGACTGTTACCTGTTAGTTGACAACCCTGTATTAAACTAGATTTTACAACCACACCACTGCAGCCAGTATCCCTAAGCACTTTTACCTTAGACCCCTCTATATGCCCTGTTACTACTGGCATGTTACTACAACCTTTACAAACACTTCCATTTGCAGGTAACATATGCCCACATTGTAATTTAACTTGACAATCTTGAATACAGCATGATTTCAAATCATGCTGAACCAACGTGTGCTTCTGTATTAGGATCACCACCAGAGCTATTATATGGAATATCATAGACTCTACCATGACCTCTACCTCTATTACTACCTTGACCTTGACCTAGATAACCTCGTCCTTGACCTTGACCAAGATAACCTCGACCTTGACCTTTACTTGAATAACCTCTCCCGCGACAGTTTTGATAATCCACCTGTTCTAACATGCCTGCAGTATAATAATTTCTCCCTCCAGGCACTTGCCTACTTGAACCTAAACAATCTCTGGCAACATGTCCAATATTGCCACACTTATAGCACCTTCTGTCACTCCTGCCTTTGTCTGAAACCCCTCTGCCTGCTAAATCTCTATTTTGCTGACCTAAACTACTAGTATTTTGAGAAGTGTTACTGTTTTGTTTAGGCGTAAACATTTTGTCAGATATAAATGATGTAACACCATGTGCCTCTATATACTGTTCAGCTAACTCTGACATTTCCTCCTTATTTTTTGGCATTTACCAGCACTACATATGAACTGTTCTCTCGATAACAAATCAACTAAACCAGCAAAAGTACGGGGAGTTTTAGATAAATCCATCAATCTAGTCGAGAATTCTCAAGACGAGCAATAAACTGTGATGGACTTTCACCCTGTTCAGGCTTGCTAGATCTAAGTTTATTTCTAAAGTCTTCCTCGGTTAACTGAAACCGTTTAAGAAGAGACACCTTAACTGTTTTATAATCTTGTGCATCTGCAGGTGGTAGACGTGAATACACATCAAGGGCTTTATGCTGCAACAAAGCGCTAAGATTATTTGCCCATGTATTTTCTGGCCATTTAGCATTTTGAGCAAATTTCTCGAACCGTAACAGATATGCGTCAATATTATCTCTCTGGTCATTAAACATTGGTAACTTAGGTAACTTAGCATCTACGTGATGACCATGATTCTCACTTGCACTCATACTAGCATCTAACGCACTATGTAAAGTCTCAATCTTAGCTTTCTCTAACTCAATCTCCTTTTCTAAAATACTCAATTTATGTATTGCCTCATTCTCAGCTCTCTCTGACTCTTTCTCTAATAAAATAATTTGATTCTGTTGCTCTAATTTCTTAGCCTCTCTCTCTGCATTTCTCTCATCTCTCTCTTACTGTTCTATCTCTCTCTGTCTAAAATACTTTTCTTTGTTCGAAACATTTTCAACTAATCGATCACCAGAGTAACCTAACTTAGATCCCTCTTCAGTAAACTTACTGGCATCCATTTTAACAATATAATGAATATACCAGTTAATATTGGCAAAATCACAAAATATGTCACAATAAAAAAAATATTCAATCAAAATATTAGTTCACATAACCTGAATTCACTATAATCATTAATATTTTATCCCATCCCGGACGAGCCCCCAAAAATGTCACAACTAGAGTTGTGTGTGTGTGGGTTTGGATAAATGACTTTTGCAATTCAAATTATGTAAACTAATTACATAATGCAATTGATTTAAATAACAAAGATTTATTAAGAAAAACAAATAAAAATATATATATATAGATAAAAAAAATACATAAAAAGAAAATATATAACCCGCAATAACTGCTCTAGTACAGTACTATACACCAAAATGTTCATATGTCAAAACACAGTCCATATATACATGTACACATCACATGTCTGACCATGTCATCCATTACAATTGAATTGTTTATACTGTTCAACATTTTCCAACACATGGCACATACAGTCCATCGTAGACTTATATATAATAACAACTGTATAGGTATAAACATCACTACGGCACAAAAACACAAACCGAACGTATCCATAGAAACAATGGAACCTGTAGAAAATACTTTTAAATACCCTCTGGCTTTTCATGGTATATAACCAGAACATGTTCAATAAATTTACACATAATGTTCATACATTGACACTTCTTAATATATATTTCAAAATCCTGTACGACACCTAGCTGGTCATCTACAATTACACAAATACAGGGACTCTGTAATGAATATTACAAAATTTGGAAAATGCTATTGAACAACTTAAAATTGTGTAATAAATATGAATTTGCATGAACTCATGCCAACACTTGGAGTACATGTGGAAACCTCATTTTACACGCAGTTAAATAAAGGTTTTGACTTTGAATAATTATTATGGTTATAATAATAATATTGTTAAATAATAATAACCTTTAATTTTCACCTGTTCATTATAATTCGTGGTAATTTACTACCTTAACATTAATTCTATTTATAAAATGATAAAAACAAAAATACCATCAAATTAATTATAATAATAATAATAACAACAATAATAATAATAATAAAAACTTACTGCTGTCAATGCAACTCTCCACCCCAAATTTCTCCACATACTACCACACAGGTACCACACAGGTATAAAATGACTGAACCACGCAGGTTATAAAATGGCTGAACCACACAGGTTATAAAATGGCTGAACCACACAGGTATAATTGTTTTAACCACACAGGTTTAAGTCTTAACCACACATGTTTAAATGTTTTAACCACACAGGTATAAATGTTTAACCACACAGTTTTAACTATCTATATACTTTAGAGCCACACAGGCAAAATTTTTAACACAAATATCAGACCATTCTCTCTTGACCATCCGCACAGGACCTTTTCAGCACATGGTCTGCTACCAACTTTCATCCCACAGCATGGACAGGTAAAAATTGACCATATAAGGTAATTCATTTGCATAAAGTCTTGCACAACAATGACCAGCTGGCAGTAGATCTACACCTGTTTCACTACTACCCTAACCTACATGTACCCAGATTAAATACAAAAACAACACAAAGTGTGACATCTACTTTTTTATCAATTTTAAATGGCGTTATCGAGTGTAATAATTTTTATAGTGTATATAAATAGAATAGATAAAAGCAGACAAACAACAGAAATCGATAAATTTTTATGTTTCGAGATAGATGAGGTGCCTTAAACACCGGTTAAGTATAATCGCACTTTGCATTGTCCATATTTCTAATTCTATTCAGGCTATTTTGTCAATTCACTTAGAAGTTGTCTCAAGTTAATTTTGCGTTTGTTCAAAGAAGCCAAAACTAACCATGGAATGAGTTAAGTAATCTGAAATGATCGCTCAGTGTATAGTAAGATTTAATGAATGATAGATGGATGGATGGACTGCTGCCTAGTGCTGTAAAATCAGAACTACTTTATAATGTTTTTTGAAGATAATGTAAAATGATAAATACACATAAAAAAACATCACACTAGCACTTCTTCAAATCTTAAACCAAACTACAGTCAAACTTTTGAAAGTAGCTAATTAGTTAATTACCTTCAACTTTCACAAGAGAAACAGTTATATAACGGCGGTACTGGTTAAACGTTAGTAATAGCATCCTTATCGCTTTACTGTTATATATATGGTATGTTTTTCCTCAATTGAACTTTGTGTATCTGTTTCTTCTACTTTAAGCATAGGATCACCTTCATTTGAGGTTCGTATACATTGTTCTTCACCTATAAACATAGCGACGACTTCATTTGAATTAATTTCAACGTTGTTGGTTAGAAAGACCACAGATTTATTTTTATTTGAATTTAATTTACCTCTTACTTTCGATACTGTATGGGGCTGAAATAAAAATAAAAGTTATATCTAGAAGTGATTAAGTTTTAATCCATAAGTAATATACAGTTAGTTTCGAATTATTTTAATAGGTTACAAAAACCGTGTCAAAGATGTTTTACAAAAAAATTATATTCAGAAGTGATCAAGTTTGAGACCATAAGTACTATATAGTTAGTTTCGAATGAAGTTTGATAGGCTACAAAAAAACCTGGGAAACATGTTTGGCACAGAACAAAATATTGTGAATTATTTTCAAGTTTGATATTTATGAATTTACCACAAACAAAGTGGGTTAAGATACATGCGTATTCTTTTAAATTTGATGCATGCACAATGTATTAAACTTAAATTGAGAATGAAAGTTCCATTGACGTATTGGACGTATTTTGATGACGATCATAAAACGTTTTGGAGTGTTGCCATATCCTCCAGTGAACAACTAAATGATCAAAATAAAAGGGATGCAACCCAAATTAATATGTTGAATTGTATATTTAGATACCAACCTCCTTGGTCTTTTTACTTCTTTTGTACCGGATATATATAAATGATATTGACACTACAATAGCCACTAACAAAGTGAACAAACTCAGAATGATAATTATTTCTTTTGGTTGGTCTGCTATAACAAACATAAGAAAAACAACATCAGTGTCACTCGATATATTTTAAGTATTTAACCAGTTTAGACCCTGTTCTTATTCAAGACAGTCTTAGCAATCCATGTCCAAATCGCAACCCCAAAGCAAAATCAAAAGTTTGAAACTACAAATTAAGATAAACACCTGAACCTCTACCAAGGAAGTGAGGCCGCGTGCTCCTGAAGGATAAGCGCTATCGGTTGAGCTAATTAACACGTCACGTCACCTGTAAGTGCTATGAAGTAGTTTCTTTTTTAACGGAAATTTGTACAACTTACATGGTGTACTCTAAGTAAGTCTTTGGCATCATATGTTGAACATCTGGGGTTTAACTATACCGTTTAACAATAACGACTGTCCGAATAATATTAAAGAATGAAACATGGTCAAAATCAAACTACCAATGAACACAACGCATGTATGAAAAATCACAATAAATACATCATGGTAGAAAGAGCAAGGGTAAAAATCACTTACATTCTTGACAAAATCTATAAAAAATTGTGAATGAGACTATTAACGTTTCAATTGACAAAAAATAATCCTAAGATACGGAAATGAATTATATTGGTTAAGAAACAATTTTCATAGACTTGGTATGATATAAAATAGAAAACAGAAATTACCACCAGCTACAGAATTGACCCTTATTGGTGGACTCCATAGAGTTACATTTGTCGACACAGTTATAGAACATTTCAGCATTCCGTCGAGATCACTGATACTTCTGTGACTTACAAACTGCTGTTTGTTATCTTTGCAGCAATTACATTTATCGTTCGAGGCAGATGTATTCCAGGTAGTAGTTTCATTACTATCCTATTATAAATAGTAAAATATTTTATTTACAAAAACGGTAATAATGTATTCTATTTCTATGTTGATCAACAAAGATGGTGACATAATGATGAAGACATGAATACTTTATGGAATTAGGCTATGTCTGTTGAAGATTTCATTGTGATGCTATCAATGAATATTTCCAATCAAACACAAAATGGAATACTACAAGATAAGCGTTACTAATTCCTTTGTACCTTTCATTTAGAAATGACACTCAAACCCAACACAATTATCCGTGAGTTTGTAGATCCATCCAATGAAGGAGTGAGCTGCATTTTTGGAACTCGGACATATTAAAACCCTTTTAATATAGTTAGTGCCAATCATCGGAGGGAGCAAATTATAAGAGTATAAAACGATTTCCGTCCTGTGTTCACAATGTTGTTAAATAAAGAGGAAATCAAGTTCCTGGACAAAATATTTTCTTTCAAATACAAGTTATCATGGTAAGTTTGGTTCTCAAATAGATTAGAGTGCTTTTTAAATGACAATGACTGATTAAAGTGGATAAACTGATTAAATTTTATTTACCGAAAAATAAGAAAACGTCGATTTTTAAGCGGCGGGGATAGATTTAAAAAATTCGATTGTTTTTGTTTAGTTTTAGGATTATATCGTTATTTTTACAATTAAAGGCTCATTTGTTTAGTCTTTAAATAAATGGTTATGAAGAGATAGAACATCTATAATTATGATTCCCTACCACCATAGGTGGGGAATCACATTGTTTTCGTTTTGTTTCTTCTTCTTATTATTATTATTATTATTATTATTATTATTATTATTATTTTGTATTATTATTATTCCGCCTTACTCAAGATTTACTTTCATAGTATATGCTGGATCAGATCTCGAAAATGGCTTGATGAATTTAGATGCAATTTGATACCAATAAACTGTTATCTGTGTAGATATGCTAGACATGTTCCTTTTCTCTTTATCAAGAAGGTGATTGGGTGTAAATGACGTAATTAAAAACGTCGTTGAGGACCCGGGGAAACCAATTCTGAAAGGACATAAACTGGTTACGACACTTTAATAATACCAAGCCAATGCCATCACCTATGAGTTAATCCGATTAGTGACCATCAAACAAGTCGACTCAAGCATAAAATCTTGTAAATGAACAATTTAATGGGACAAATCTAAGTAATATAAGTCAGCCGGCAATGTCTGGTTAAAAGACCCTGGGATATTATTTCTTTTGCATCAAAAACACCTCAACAATCTATAGAGCAATGAAGATCTGTGTCTTTTAGATGCTGGAAATAACAATTGTAGCAATGTACATGAGATTTATTCCGTATAATACACTTAAACTTATATGTACCTCAACGTGTTGAAAAGTACGTTTTTCCAATAGAAAGGGTCTTTTATATCGGACTATATATACAGCCCCGACCTATTTAAACACACTATACACAGATGTATAACCTGGTTAACAGACACGCTTCTTATAAAAATGTCCGTTTTTTCTTTAACCGGACTTTATATAGTGTGTTAAAATAGATTGACAAATTGACGCTTTAAGTGATGCATTTACTGTTTTTCCAAGTTGAGAATTATATTAAAATTTGAAATGGAATTTAAAACTTTTTTTAGACTATTGTTCCCTCACTTGTGATCACGATCTATGAGGCACCACTATTTATTTTTCCCGAAATCATACTCGTATGAAAAAATGAGGAATATTCTTGACCGAGACGAAATATTCTTAACTAGGGTATACAAAAATTCATATATTTTTACTGAGTAGATATATCGTTATGATCATTAACCTCAAACATATAGATATAACCGATATAAGTCGCGTAATTGAAATACAAACAGGTTGGCTCTTACTTAGAAAACTTGTCGCCAGAAAAATCGCCAAGCGCCGTTTTTTGTCGCCAGTTAAAGAAAAAAGTGCAATTGGCGACATTGGCGATGCCCAGCGTGAACCCTCCCAATGTTCATTCATTGTAACACGCGACTACGCCGAATCAGAGGCCTAAGAGGGGTTCTACGAGTTTTCTTATTCAATAAAATTCATTGAAAACGTTACTTCCTATGACGAGAAGGCCTTCCAATGTACAATTTTTCTCAACCGAAAACTTTATTTCAAATCTACTTTAACTTTCAAAGAAATTTAAAAACTAATAAAGGTATGTTTTTTAAGTTTACCGGGTCGGCGCGTTACAAATGTACTTCATATCCAACTGCCTTTAGAATGTAGCCGTTCATCACGGCAATATACACAACATTAAAAACGCATGTGACGTGAAAATCACAAAATTTACATGTTGATTAATAACTAAACAACAAGATCTCTTGTTCATTTATTGTTTTATTCAATCTTGTAATTCATATATGAAGGGCCGTAACTTTGATGCAATACTACCTGCACATGCAGGTACCCGACTGGATTAGTGTATTACGTCAGACAGTGTATGTGTCTAAAAGTACACAGTAATGAAATTGGCTACAAAATTTTACAACTGGCGATTTTCTTGGCGACAGACTTTTCCATTCCAGCGCTAACCCTACTGGGGTCTTTTCACCAGATATATGCCATATATTATTTATGGATGGTGGGGAATCATACGTAACCGGTATCCCAGTTACAATCTCTAGTTTAAATTGCACTCGTTTGTATATTACGTACAGCTTTAAATTCCCACTGGATCATTTGGTCATTCTTTAGCATTACACATTTTGTTTGGCATTCGTATTTTACATCTGTCCTCGTTATAATGCAGCCATTGTTTGGATCTACAAGAGATACTTCATGTGTCGAATATATAGCATATTATCAATGTTGATGAAAAATCCTGTTTTAACAAATCAAAGGCATACACAGCTTCATGTAGTCGCTGCATATATATTTTACCAGAAATACTAAAAGGCAAATATAGTAATATAAGATATTTAGCAGTCATCTTTTTACCTCTAAAATAAATGTCTATGTTTCACTTGTACTTGCGCCTTGCTTTTACTACGATTTTTAGTTAGAGTCATTAAAATTGTCGCTGAAAAACAAACATGGATTTATGGGACGTCAAATATATCCAAAACAATTCTGGATACATATTTTTTATCCACAATGCCGTAATGGCGGCTATAAAACTTTTTGAATGTCCTGATATGTTTAGGAAAGCAATATCCCTAAATCAACAATTTACTTGTAAAATCAGCTTCTTCTTTCATATACTACATAGTACTATGGGGAAAAAAGAGAAATTAATGACGAATTCGCCAGGCTTGCAGTCATTATAGGTTTTCTCGGAGTTCAGATAACCTTGTAGTGATTGCAACAATTGAATGCAAGTTTTCTATGGTGAAAAACAAGTCAGCATTGCATCTATTAAAGACAATCATGAATTTAACTGGCGATCAGAGACAAACGATAACTAGGTTTGAAGTGAGCATAGTTATAACAGAGAAAATCTGACGGTTTAAAAATTGAGAACCTATTGAGGGTACTTAAGAAAAACAATGTAACATTATAAAAGGTAATAGTCCTCTAACAAGATTTCTATTTCGATTCGCCCACTGTACGATTGAATACATATAAGGGCGGATAGTATTTTCAATTAAACTGCTTTATTTCATGCACTAGATGATAGCAGACTGGTCAAAACAAAACGTTTATTTTAGATAAATAGTAATGAATTGAGAGTGCTGCTTTAAAACTTACCTATAACATTAAGCGTTGAAATGTTGAGTGAATATGTCTGTATTTGGCCCTTGTATGTACAGGCATACTCGCCCTCTATCGTTTCATTTAAATCCTTCAGAGTAAGAATAAGTCCAGAGGAATTGCTGTTTACATTAAATATTTTATGTTCATTGATAGAACATCCATCTCTGTTGTTGCAGACAACGTTTCTAAACGGTAGACCATTTGGCATGTCGAATGAAGCAATGTTGGTGAAATTTGGAATGTGACAAAATAAATGTATTGGCTCTCCTTTGATTACATTTTCTGTTATCATATTTAGTTCGATACATATCACTGAAATTTAAATTTACTTCAAACAAAATGTGAAAGTTGAAATAGAAATATAAGATGAATAGTATTAGGTACATAAATACAATTAATATAGTAACTAAAGAAAATATATATAAAATACACTTTAACACTTGTATAATATAAATAGCAATAATAATAATAATAATAATAATAATAATAATATTAATAATAATAATATGTTATTATAGTGTCACATGTCATAAAAGAATAACAAGTACTTAAAAAACAGTATATACATTTAAGAATTACGACATCAAGCCAAAAAGAACTATGAGGCACTTTTACCACATAATGCATTAAAATACCAATAATCAACTTTATAAGATACTATTAAAAAACCTGGACGATGAGTAAAAATCACAAAAAGGAAAACTTATATAAACACACTGCATAGAAGCTTAAAAATTATCACATATATCTTTGTAAACACAATGCATGGAAGTTTTCATAAAATATCGCATATTAAAAACCCTTTATTATCACACTTTACAGTAGCTGGTATATATGCTGGTGGAATTTCCCCCGGTGATATCATTAACTCAATCGCATCTCAAAAAGTATATGTAGCACAAAATAATATTAGGCCTTAGGCGTCTCGCTCAACCAAGAGGTCTCCTGCTAGCACTACGGGCACTAGACTAGCAGTTAATATTGGTGCTATTCAACAGGATATATGAAAACTTTATATGTTGCCAATTCGTTCTGATTATCGTTGCTTCAACAAAGATTCCCTAGAAAAATTTAAGGCAAATTAAAAATCAACAATAACTATTTCCGATAATTAATTATACTGATAATTTAACATACGGTACCGGTACAGCTTGTAAATAAAAACAAGAGGCCCATGGGCCTTAACGCTCACCTGTGACCTTTGAACCCATGAGCTTCATTCAAATATCAAAATGATAATTCGGCCAATATTCTAATATACATCCCTATACAAAAAGTTTATAGTTTTTGAGATAAATAATCATCTCAGTACTTGTTTGTATCTGTGATCTTGACATTTGAACCCATGCTCTTCATTCATCTATCAAAATGACCACTGTGCCCGTACTAACAATATTCTAATATACATGCCTATACAAAAAGTTAATAGTTTTTAAGATAATTAACCATTTAGGTATTCATTCGCATCTGTGACCTTGACCTTTAAACCCATGAGCTTCATTCATATATCAAAATGATCATTAGGATAATACCTAAATAGTCTAATATACATGCCTATACAAAAAGTTCATAGTTTTTGAGATAAATAATCATTTCAGATCTTGTTCACATCTGTGACCTTGACCTTTGAACCCATAACCTTCATTCATATATCAAAATGGTTGTTAGGCTAATACCTACAATATTCTAATATACATGCATATCCAAAAAGTTAACAGTTTTCAAGATAAATAACCATTCAGGTATTCATTCACATCTGTGACCTTGACCTTTGAACCTATGACCTTCATTCATATATCAAAATGATCGTTAGGATAATACCTAAAATATTCTAATATACATGCATATCCAAAAAGTTAACAGTTTTCAAGATAAATAACCATTCAGGTATTCATTCACATCTGTGACCTTGACCTTTGAACCTATGACCTTCATTCATATCAAAATGATCGTTAGGATAATACCTAAAATATTCTAATATACATGCATATCCAAAAAGTTAACAGTTTTCAAGATAAATAACCATTCAGGTATTAATTCACATCTGTGACCTTGACCTTTGAACCTATGACCTTCATTCATATATCAAAATGATCGTTAGGATAATACCTAAAATATTCTAATATACATGCCTATACAAAAAGTAATAGTTTTCAAGATATATTGACAAATACATAATTTTTAGCAATTTCCCCACTCAGCACCTTACCATTTCCCCATTTTGAGCCCCATGGCTACCATTTGTGCAAATCTGAAACTAGATGACCTAAGGATGTTATATATGAAATAAATAAGGTATATGTCTTGTAGATTCAGAGGAGAAGATTTTTAAAGTTTTTCACTATTACCCCCCTTATGGGGCCCCAAGGGGACATAACTCCTTCATTTGTGCAAATCTGAGAGGGCTTCACCCAGGCATGATGGTTACCAAGTTTCATTAAATTTGGCCCAGTGGTTTTGGAGGAGAAGATTAAAATGTAAAAAGTTTACGCACGACGGACGACGGACGACGGACGACGGACGACGCACGACGCACGACGGACGAAGATGGATAGCAATAGCTCATCTGAGCTTTCAGCTCAGGTGAGCTAATAACTGTAAAATTTTATTTGCTGATACGCATTTTATCAGTAACCTTACATCTAAATGTAACTCTTAACGAAGTTACAATAATCTGAATTGTAAATCTTCGAATATAGTACATGGAATAGTGAGTATTTTATGCATTTTATGTGGGTGAAAACAAAGGTAGACAAAAATGTTCGTAAGAATGGCCATCGGTTTGAGTTCAACATGAATGGTAGTCAATTTCTTAACATTTTAACAAGCCGGATCATGCTTTCTTTGAAAGTCAGACTTTTGGGGAAAAAATAAACCACCATACAAATAGTCGTGCATTAAGCATGCCATACCGATTACTACAAGAGAATAACTGAATATGAGAATTAGGCACTGCTTAACCATATGTATGCAAAGCATTGTAATCGTAGGAAACTTTACAATTTAGATGTTTTACACATAACGTGACAATAGAAGTCATAAACATCGGCGTTAAAAGAAACTATTATCCATGATCGATGTTATGTTTTTTACTATTTTACCATTCCTGAAGAAACATCTCGAATTACAGCATATCATAGTTAAAATATACTCTATACCACTACCCAGTCTAAGATAGTTACAAAAACAATTTTAGTTTTTCAGATTTGAAATTTTGATTATTCGCGAACACTTAATTGTAAAATACACGGGACTGTTGAAAATTTTCCAAAAGTATTATTTTAACATAAACGGGTTTGACTTTGTGGATTCATTACGTTATTAAATTCATGGCTTGTAAGCTGCTTCGAACTATCCATTTTTTTTTTGCAGTTAACCCAGGGTTGAGAGCAATGCTAGCTATTATGAATTACAATTCGTTTATTTGTATGTGTAAATGGTGTTATAAAATTACACACTAATTGAATAATGTCTGCAACACTGTCATTGACAATAATATTTCCTCATAACCATCATGAAATATTGAAAACTGGTGGACAATTATCATATTCATCGATAAAATTCTATGTATATGCTGTCTTCTTTTACACTTAAATACAGATACGTTATATTAATAAGTATTTTGCTCTACATGCTTTATAATATAAGTGTTACCTTCATTAATCAGCACTCCAATACAGACAAACAGGAACCTGAAACATTTATATTAAAAATAAGTTTAAGGTTCCCGTCTTGTTGTTCAACTACTTAGAACATTCACTATGATCCATCTTTATCTTTGATGAAAAATATACACTTTAGACCTCAATTGTCCACATGCACATATATTAAATACAAGTGGTTGGATGTTTACAAAGGTTGGTTTGCTAATGTCACGTTTTCATATTTTTCATACAGTAACAGTACATAATACACTTTTCATCAAACACAGCAATAAATTGTCAAATAGAATCCAAAAAGCAATAGAAATCAATGGGATTGTGTATAATAAAATCCTTCTCTGGTAAAAGTGCAAGAATGAGACATTTTAGAAGAAAGAGAACATTCTCTTGTACAGAAAGAGCCTCAGCGATTTTGTACATCGAAATACCTACACCAACTAAAACTGTTTGGCTCTTTTTATAATATAATTGCATTATAAAAGCTGTCCTTTATTGCCTCCATTGGTGTCTTCTTAAAAAACAGGGGTCTCGCAAGCTTAGGCTCATCGGGGCCCTTTAAAATTTAATGGCTGTCAACAGATTATTGTTAAATTTAATGTCTCTGTGTCCAGGATTGCTCTGGATATAATTGACATTCAATAGTTCCGTGTTCTTTTCACCTAATTTTAAACACACGCATGGCGGGTGTAGCTAGCTAAACAGGAGGTGCTTATCCTTTTGGAGCACCCAGCCTCACGTGTGAAAACTCACGTGTTTAACACGGATTGTGATTTGGACATGAAATAGTATGTTTCTTTTTATTCATTGATTTTTTTTTAATTTGTCGCAAAACACGATGATAGCGACATTTATTTAGCTCTTGTAGGTGACTAGTGATGTTATAAACGGATAAAGAAACCCCAGCCTAGAATTGGGTATAATAATCGCACACTGAAAAATCGACTGGGTTTGAATGGAAAATAATGTCTGTAGTGAGAGAATAGTGTTATCGGAGAAAATTCTATCATTCAAGATACCAACCCGGATGTAAAACTACAACAAACTTATCAATTCATGTTCAAATCACAATTCCAAAAATCAAAAACATTAAGTCCGTGGCCAACTTATAATCCCAAGGCAAAGTAAAATTAAAAAAGGGTTTATCCTAACACACAAACTTCACCAGGATGTAAGGACTTGAGGCCGTGTGCCCCGGTTATTTTTTTTTTACCCGCCACGTTTGTATACAAAATTGAGAGTGAAAGGAACATCGAACTAAGTGACATCAAAAAAATCCATGGAAATTCACCAAACCGTATATTAAACAAATGTATTGTGATGACGACCATAATTTTTTTAGGGCATTGATAATCATAAATATGCAAAAACCCTTGTGTCTGCAATTTATTTGTACGCAACTTATGTAGAAAGTTCCCCTAATAAGACCAAGCTCTAACATTGTGTATTGATTATAAAATATATCATAAGCCGTAGAAGCAGATATATTGCTGCATAGATAAGAAAAGCTATTATGGAATATTAAAGAGACAAAGGTATCACAAAGCAAGTATCCATTTTGCGGATGGTAAATTTTATGTTTTTGTTTGCTGTCCATGTGCTTGATCATACCAAAATAGAATTCTTAGAATGGTTAATCGTGTTTTTTTCTGTTAAAAGAATGACAATTGGATTTTTTGCGTCGACAAATCAATTTGTTTTACCCTTTTAACATCATATAAAGTGAAACTTGACTTTCTTGTTTTTCTTTCAATTTTAGAGAGTCAATATTTGGGTGATGCCATGTGTATAATAGACTTTATCTGAAAACAAAATACATCTTCGTCGACTGTCAAAGTTTGTGTTTGAATTACCGATAATGATTTTAAAAATTACCATTTTGTGTAAAGGTATCTGTGAAGTTTTTTAATCCTTTAAATTAATTGTCAAGTTATTCTTCTTTTCTATTGAAAATAACAGACACAAGGTCAATCTTTGATAAGAATAGTTCTGGTATTTTAAGGATTCTCCAATATACTATCTAAACTATGCTCTTAATGAGACATTCAAAACGAAACATATAAAGGAAAATAAATGCCGGCAAAAGCATCGTCAGGCTATTCGGGATCATAAATCTAGCGTTGACAAAACAATCGATCATTTTTGGGGGAATAGGCTTCAATTACCCTAACATAGAAACTTAGAGCATACTTACCATTTGCAATTTAAAATAACCGATTCTGGCATTTTTCAAAGAATTTGTCTTTAGAATGTTTGGATCCGGCACATTGTCTCATGTTTATTTACATTTTTGCTATGTTTGATCAAAGTTCATCCATTGACTTGCAGAATATGCATGACTTTGTATGAGGATTTTACTTATGGTTTTGGTTGAACTATTACACTGGTATTTGTTGTTTTTTGTCAGATATACAAATTTAGCATCCTCATGATAGTGCACCATTTTATTATAAAATTCTGTCTGTTTTTCATATATCTCGTATGTCTGAAAATTGAGAAATGTTAAAATATTAATGTGTATCCTAGTAGTTTAGATGAGAGACCCCCCCCCTTTCCATCTCAATTTGTAGATGTCTGATTATTATGATTCAAAGTTAACCAATAATGTTTCTTAATGAACCCAACATACAGCATACAACTCTCAAATCACCAGTTGAAGAGGTTGTGAGTTTGATTCTTTACTGGGTTTGACCAAGACTTTAGAAATCAAACTCATGAGGTCTTTCAAAAGAAACATTAAAAAACGATACCCCATGTCACAGCAGTTATGACATATTAAAGAACATCCATACACATTGCCCTGAGTGCACTGCAAAGGCAACATTTCAGTCATTTCTTTTAAGATATTTTAAAAGACAAAATGTACCTGCAACATTGCAAATAAAATAAAAAAGCGATAACTGGGAAAAACTATCCGAATTTAATTAATTGTAATTAATATTAATTAACACACCATGTTGCCTTAGAAACCTCTAAACTATCACTGTTATAATATAAATATTAAGATAGAAATTTAATCAGTGCTAATAATATCAGAATACAGTATCTAAGTTTTTATGTTTTAATAGTTCCTAAATGGTAAGTCATTAATGTTTTCAAACGTAAAAAAAATTGGAATACGCTCTTTTTTAAAAAATTAGGGAAATATCAATATACATGTAATCATAAATATAACGCTATTTTTATTTAATATATACTACTTGTTATGAGTTAAAAATGATAATTATAAGGCTGTGTAAAACTTAAACATCAAAAGATCAATATAGGATTTATTTACGTTAAATTTAAAAACACATACCACGTATATGAATCAACTTACATTTATCTATAAAACCGATCTAAACGTTTATATACTGGTGCATAAAATATTCAGTAGAATTCTGGGTATAAAAAGTGTGCTGAAAATATACTGAGCTTTATTTCTGTATTTATCTCAGGTAACAATACCTGTGAAATTTAAGTGAACATACTTATTAGGAATATGAATAAAACGCTATTATTATTTAATATTAATTATAATTATTTACTTACTAGTCATTATGAGCAGAATACTTAAAAAGCTGTGTAAAACTAAAATTGTCACATCAAAAGATTTACATAGAATTTACTTACGTTATATATTAAACCACACATCAGGTGTATGAATTAACCTAAATTTCACCTGTAAAACCGATTTAAACGTTTATATACGGGTGTATTAAATACTCAGGAGAAATCTTGATAAAACGATTGGCTAAAATATACCGAGCTTTATTTTTATATTTATCTCAGGTAACATTACTTGTTAAATATAAACAAACCTGTGAAATTTAAGTAAACATACTTATTAGACATTATATCAGTGTTTATTGTACAACAAAAGAGTATAGTTTCTGAATACTATTTCTCACCAGTAGTGGTTGCACTAAAATCAATGTTGTAGCATGTGAACTTCAATCAGCGACGGTAGATCAGCTACTTCTGGGGGCATGTTTATGAAAGTGTCTTAGGACTAAGGGGTGTATTATGCTGGTCTTACGACCTATCTTAGTCTCAAGACATGTTTACAACGACGTCTTAATTAGCGACATGTCTTAAAATCTATCCAAAATTTACGACAGCGAAATAAGTGTCTAAAGACCATCTTAAATTGATCATAACTTTGTGACATGATTATGACATCCTAAATAACAAACAGGACTACCATTTATTTACACCTGAGACGCAGACAACACAATTTTTGACGTAAGCGGGTGTTTAGAGAGCCACAACAAGAGCACAACAACGTTATAATGGCACACATTGTTAATTTTTTGTCTCTACTTTAGTTTTATTTATTTACCACTATACCGTAGTTCGGTGTGTATACTAGTAGTGCTCTCTATATGGGAAGTCGGGTTTGAATCCCAGCCAGGACACAACAAATACTTAAAAAGTGGTAATGACCGTTTTTTCGCCAAGTACTCGGCATTTAGGAATGAAATTCACGAACCCCGATGCATATATATGCTACGTGTCACTGTAGGTGTGACATGCTAAAGAATCCTCACTGCACATTGACCTAAGCCCACTGCAAACTCATAAATTTCTCCAACTTTACCTGTAGCTGACGACGTTTTGGTATAAGTGAAAAAAATAATTATTGACTGGGACGTAAAACTCCTTCGTGTGTTGGTCCTTTCTTCCGAATTTGATGAACACTCCTTTGATGGCCAGCGTTTACAGCATTAACTTTTAGGCATATATTTCCCAACGCTTGTTTCTTCGCACTGTTTGTCCACACATTTGTATGTCTTGAATTTAGCAATGCATTATTTTTCAACTTCAGCAATTAACGTTTTAATTTCAATCTCTGTATAATACTGATTTCTATTCCAACTTATTTTCAACCCGTGAAAAGGTTACGCCCAATTAACCCAAGTTATATTATACGAGCCTTTATATGCCATTGAATGTTAACAGCACGTTTTTACCCTTTAACCCTGGACTGGTCAAACTATTATATATTTAGTTTTTAAAAGTATAAAAATAACACACACACACACACACCACACACACACACACACTAAATATGACCATAAAACATAATAAAAATGATAAAAAAATAAAAATGGAAAAATATAGTCAGCATTTCGCGATTCATTTACTTTGAACGTGAGCTGATGCAGTCATACCTCGATGACAGCATTCAAAGTGACATTCAATCCTTATGGTTACATTATTTTACCCACAAAAAGGTATTATTAATTTTCCGAAAGTCGGTGTATTAATGTGGTTGGAGCACTTAAAGCGAGATAACTCTTATTGTAGAACCATATAAAGAGAACAGCCATGTTGATTTGTCTCGTTGCTTGGCGATCGTAAAATATAGTTCAGTAAAACACTTTTGAAAAATAAATTCTATTTTTCCTTTTTTCACTAAACAATAATCTGTTTGGTAAGATATTACTATGAATATAAATATTTAGTCGAATAACAAACAGTTGTTCATAATTTAAACGTGGTGTCCTCGGACTCACTAATTTTTTCACTTCGTATCTTTATAGGCCATGGGAAATGGTCATTAATCATTTAAAAATTAATTTGATATAAAAAGACAACAAATATTGGTTTTTATTATTCTTTTTTATTTTCAAACCTTTTTTAAAATTGGTGCAGTATGACAAATTTCTACGTTTGTTACCGCTCGTAAAGAGCGTCCCTGAAGTCGCCGGATAGATTTATGAATGAACCCGCAGGAAATTATGAATGAATAGGTAGTTCCTTGGTGGTATATATTCCTCCGCTGTACATCGAAAGCGGATTGGTTGAAGATATTAACTGACGTATCGCTTTACACAGAGCGCGCGACACACTGCTGCCATCGAAAAATTAACGCAATGGTTCCAAAGAGATTCAAATAAGGCAATGCATTTGTAATGTAAACATTACTAAGATAAATCTAAGATGCTTTTGATTTACATGATATGACATGTCGTAAGATTATCTTAAAATGGTCCTAAGAGATGCCCTAGGACAAATCTTATGACATATCTGAGGAAGATTCATAAACCTGCCCCCTGGATAGTATGCACCTCCTGTTTAGGTAGTAGTAGCTATAATCCTCATGTTTTGAATTTAAATTGAGAGTAAAAGTAAAATCGGATTATTTGACGTCAAATACGTACAGTGCAATCCTGTACACGGAGAATTAATACTTTTCAATAATACTTTGACGACGGCCATAAAACTGTCCAGGGTCCTGATAAGCCTATGCGTGCAATATCCCTGGATTTACAAATTATACACAACTTCCTTCATTGTATAAAGTGCCCGTATTAGGAATTAGCTCTACAACATTGATAAATACACCATAAACAAATGATATATTGTTGCATAAAAAGTACGTTGGCGATAGAATAATTGTCATTACCTTATAAGTTTAAAGTGTATCCTTTCGTGAGCGTCATATTTGAGGTATAAGTCTAAATATGAAGCAGAACTCACAATTTGGTCGTATTATCTAATTCATGCTCTACGAGATGTAGTCTTAAGAGAAACACATCATCAATATATTTTTATGCAGAGTTTAAAACAGTTTTCTCTCTAGATTTAGCAAGGTTTTTCTTAACTGGGATAAAGAAACAAATCAGCAAGCAATTGTGCATTTTGTATTCATTGGTATACAGATTGTTTGACGGAAAAGTATGTTACCAAACACAACAAATACAAATATTTGTATCATGCCTTATTAATTTGTAAAAATCACAAATGAATATTTTGTTTTTACATTTACCAATTAAGGAATGAGGGATAGTGATGTAAAGTTTAGGAAAATCAAATACTTTTTTCTTTTTTACTTTTCAAGATAATTTATGACAACTTGCCTACATTCTATAAAACTTTCAAACTGAAATAAAATAACATGAATTATACATTTAATGAGAGATAGCAGGTTAAAAAATTGAATTCGGTTTCTTTGTGTTAAAGGGCTTCTTTGAAATCCCCAAAAATATGTCTGTCCCGAAATTATAATACTTATACTTTGGTGTAGATTACCATGACTACAATCCCTAGTGTTGATTAATTAAAACAGTTTCAGAAACATTTTAAAAATTACAACCAGTGACGCTTAAAAGACAATTAATTCAAAAGTTTAATTTACTGAATCTGCTTATCTAAATAGAATAATTTATATTCATGTGTCTGCCTGTAGTTTTAAAATATATAATATATAATCAGGAAATATTTCGTGGACTTGTTTTCTTAAAAATATTTGGTGTTCTTCTTAAATAAGATATCGTTTAAACGTATCATTACCAAATGAGTCTTATCTAACACAAACAACTTTGATTTGATATGATATAATAAATATAACAACCTTTACACTAATTTAAACTCGGTCATTGCGCTTTTGGAAACATACCATAAATGCATAGATCAGTGAAAAGCTGTAAATTTTTCTACTTGTGAAGTATAACAACGTTGCACTAAATCTTTCAAGCACAATATCGATGTTTATTTACAAGAAACTTAAGAGTACTTTAACCCGTGACAAATTACAGAACAATAATCTGACAACGGTTTAGCAAACAAAATAAATGTTTTAAACACCAACTATATCATGACAACCTAAAGCATAAATTTAAATTTCAGTTGTTAATCATTATTTGTAAATCATAGTGTCGTTCTTTTAAGTATAAAATCAATACCGTTCAGTTATAAACAGGAACGTTACTGGATGCCTTAAAATGTAGTTTTTGCGGCAGTTTTATTAATCGTAAGAATACACTTGACCGCGAATATAGTAAAAATAAAACCACAGTGAAATATAAGCATTATACAGTATTTTTCTAAAAGGTGGTCAACTTTTTTGCATTTCTATACTTTTATAATGCATTTAAAGTTCTAACAATTCAGAATCACGTTTCAAGAATGATGAAGTGATAACAACAGACGTAATGAATTAGCAGGTCATCGTGATTCATGCAGCTTTGTTGTTTGTGTATACGTGAGCAAAATACATTTCAAGCTAATTTACCCACAAAAACTATATAGATTCCTAGAAAAGGCACACTTTCGATACGACAATATCATAAGATTAATCACATTAATATCAGTATGCTGTGTCTTTATTTGACTCATTTTTTCAATGAAATAAAAACAAAACGAGACGTTACTTGCTGTTATATAACATACTAGTTTCAAAATTCAAATCATTCTTTAAAATAGTTTGCAAAGACAAAAAATTAATTAAATTTCCCGCTATGTTCTCTAGTATTTATTACTTTTTGTAAAGATAAATAACTTGTACATACTTTAGTGATTTTGTATAAAAAAAATTTAATACAATTTAATTTATAACAATTTAAATAATTTGGTATTTTTTTGTCTGCTGTTATTTGACTTAATCATAAGGCAACATAAAAATGGTATAAGTCAAAATATGAAACAGAACTTGCAGAATGAGTCGTATCTTTTAATTTAAGTTCACTATAATAGATTACTTTCACAACATCCAAATTTAAGACACTAAACAGATAGAGCACTATGTATAAATTTAAATTAGTTACGATGAATTATTCATGTAGTTAGACACAAAAACTACAGACTGACAAACAACGTAGGACATGAAGTGCTGACCTTAATTCTGTATCTTCCAGAATTCCACGCGAGTAACAATATAATATCTAAAGCGGTACGCGGACCCGGAAATGTCGATGACACATACATGTTTCATGAGGGTTAGCATTTTAAAAGATTGAAGTTTCATGTGTAGTAAAGCTTCGTCTGACTATGTCTGTTTCGAATAATATTTATACTTTGTTGTAGATCACAATGACTCCTCTCCATATCATTATCACTATACCAAGTATCTACATTGTTTATGTAAAACCTCGAATTGCAATTGCTAGTGTAGGATATTTTTATTTCATAATGTGAGAAATGCGTAAGTTGATGTTGGCACAAGTTTTGTGTTTCGAAGTCTTAGTTTCATTGATAGACTTTAAAGTTGCATCATTACAGCCATCCTACGATCACTTTCGGTTTTAAGTTGGTAATATTGTGATATTTCCGCAATTTTGGTCCAAGCATTTTGATCCAAAACGGTCATCTAGAGCTGATTACTAAAAACAGATAAAGTAATAATACCTTAAATTACGACTAAAGGATTAAAAGACAATTAATTTAAAAGTTTTATTTTCCGAATCTGATTATTTAAATAGAATCATTTATATATATGCGTTTAAAAAGGAAAGTATTATCTAACACGAAGAATTATAATTTTATGATAATTTTATGGTACGGCATATTATATAATAAAAACCTTCATCTTTATCTAAAGTAGGTTTTAGAGCTTTAAGAGACATACCATATACATATACATTGAGATAATGGCTATAAATTTCAGTCTTTCTGATTGCACATACTTATCTAAAGCAATGATATCGATTTGTTTATTTATCGTAAAAGTTGTTCAACTCGTTGTACATTACAGTGCAATAATCTGACAACTGATTGAGCAGAAAATAAAAATGCCTAAAAAGGAAATACTATATATATATATAATCATGGGAACGTAAAGAATAGATTTATTTTTTAGTTGTGTATCATAAATGTAAATTATAGTGAAGTGTCATATATAATGAATCAGCAGATCGTCGTGGTACAAGAAGTTTTGTTGTTTTGTGTCAATGTAAACATATTTTGAGTTAATTTACCCACAAAAACTATGTAAATTTCTGGAAAAGACAAGCTTTAGATACGATAAGTACATAAGTACATTAATATCAGTATTTTATATGATTATATTAATGTTTAGGCGACAGTCTTCTCTCCAGAGTTAAACAAGTTCTGTATATATTCTACTATATACAAGTTAAGAAACAAATCAGCAAAGGATGGTGCACAGGTTGTGTCAATTGGTATACCGATTTTTGCTGGTAAATGATATTAAGACTCACAACATAAAACATTATACCCTTTCCGAGAAAAAACAGGCAAAAAATCGAATTATTTTTCTTAATGCACAAAGGCTTCTGTCGCCATCCCAGAGTCCCGCAATAAGTAATTTTACATCAGGATGTATATTTGCTTTTGAAATTTCATGATGTTATGTCTAACAACATTTCTCAAAATAACAGCTTAATCAAAACTAATCTTTCAGCTTAAACTTAACCAAATTATATGTTCAATACTAGTAATTATCCTTGAGAATTACGTGCATGACCATAGTAAAACCACCCAAACATCTAGGTGGTTATTAAGTAAAGAATTAATGGAGTAAACCGGAGTGCATGAAGAAACCCTTTAGTCTGCGACAAGCGATTTGACGCATTTTCTCACACGAAGATCTGTCCCGACTGGGATTCGAACGGTGAGAGGCGCTCTGATACGTGAATCCATATGCATTGTCATACAGAAGTTGTCTCCTTTTTTTACGTTTACACAATAACATTGTTCCGCCGATGCAAAAAAGTATAATCATACTGTGGGAGCTTTAAACAACGAACCAAGTTTCTTACAAACAAATTGTTGACTCTTTGCTATCAGCGCAAAGCACCAGCAAAATTTCTGCATCTTAGCCTACAGCTGGCGACGTCTCTGTATAAGTGAAATATTCTTGACTGGGACGTTAAACACCATTACTCAACTCAACATTACAAAATACAGAAGTTGTCTCCCTTTTCTCAATTTTATATACTAACATTGTTCCGTCAATACTAAGTCTAATCACACAACGGGAGCTTTATGCAACGAAACAAGCTACTTACAAATAAAGTGTTGACTAGCAAGCCTAGGCTTATCAAGGCCCTCAAAAATTTTGATGGCCGTCATCAGAATATCGTTAGTACGTGTGGTGTTTCTTAACTAAAATTACCTTGGATTTATTTAAGGTTCTGTATATATTGTTCCAAATTCTATTTATTCTCAATACATACGTGGCGAGTGTAACTAGCTACACAGGAGGTGCATAACTTGCCTAAGCATTCGGTCTCACTTTCCTTGCAGTTCGCGTACGTGTTTAACCTAATTTGCCAGCTTTAAAGTATATACTTTGATTTTGCATTTTGGCATGGACAGGGATTGGTATCTTTGTTTCTGATTACATGAGTGTAAAATTCTGATACTAAGTATTTTCCTTCTATTATCAAACATTCCGAAATACATGGAAATTATTTCCTTTTTCTTCCTTTTCAAAATTAACACATATACATACATAGAAAATCTAACTTCAAGTGCAAATTTATTTTTTATTTCATTAAAAAGGCACTGGATGTAGTACCTAAGGTTTAATTGCAATAAATATTGTATTTTAAACTGTCAATGATTTTTAAAATCTATACTCATATTTCTTTTTTGAAAAGCAAGCAGTACTTTTATTTATATCTAGGCGGATATAAAGTTCATGGTTATTGGAAGGAAACGGAGTGCACGAAGAACTCGCCGACCTGCGATAAGCAATTTCACACATTTTCTCACACTGAGATCTGTCCCGACTGGGATTCGAACTTAAGCGGTGAGGGGCGCTGTGATCCGTGAATAAACATGTTTCTCCCATACACATTTTAAACATTACAAAATTACAGAAGTTGCCTCCCTTTTCTCATGTTTACACATTAACATTGTTCCTCCGATATAAAAATACGGGACCTTTATACAACGAACCAAGTTGCTTACAAATAAATTGTTGACTCGGGAATATTGTAAGCTTAGGCTTATCAAGACTCTCAAAATGTTTTATGGCCTCAATCACAGTATTGTGTCTCTTTATCAAAAATTACTCTGGATATATTTACCGTTCTATGGTTCCATCATTATTAATTTTGATGACACACGTGGTGGGTGTAGCTTGCAAACTAAACAGGAGGCACTTACCTTTCTGGAGCACCCGGCCTCACTTCCCTGGTGGAAGTAAATGTGTTTAACTTAGTTCGCCAGACTCAAAATGTTCATATTGCTTTTGATTGTGATTTGGACATGGATCGGTATGCTTGTTTTTGACTTCAATCAAAACCATCGGAGGTGCATGATGAAGAGGGTTTTACCGGAATAATTGCGAAATTCCGGAATAGTAAGACACTTTCCGTAATCTTTGCGAAAATCCGGAATATTTAAATCAAATCCGGAATTTTTAGACCAAATCCGAAATAACCAGACAAAATCCGGAATAATTGGCCAAAATCCGGAATAATAAGAATATTTTAACGGTAAGTTTTACGGATTCTAAAAATTCCGGCAAGTGTCTGATTATTACGGTAACTTGTCTGATTATTCGGGTAAAAGATTGATTATTACGGTAAAAATCTAATTATTCCGGCAAATGTCCAATTATTGCGGTAATTTTTTTTTAAATTATTATTTTTTAGGAAATTTCCAGTAATAATTGAACATTTGCCGGAATAATTAGACTTTTACCGTAATAATCAGTCATTTTCCGGAATAATCAGACAAGTTACCGTAGTTTTTAGATTACGGAAAACTTACCGTAACAAAATAGTCAAATTATTTCAGATTTTGCCTGATTATTCCGGATTTTACCAATTTATTCCGGACTTTACCTGATTATTTCGGATTAATTTGGCTTATTCCGGATTTGGTCTGATTATTCCGGATTTTCGCAATTATTCCGGTAAAGCCCCCTTCTAGTAATATAAAGTGATACATGTTGTATTTTAAACCCTGGTTAAATTGACCGAGTCTAGAAAATACCAAAGTATAGCAATAGTTGACATACTCCGGCGCATCACTACATCACTAACTAACTTGGTAAACTGATTCATGTTCTTACAAAAATCTTAAAAAGATATTATGAATTCAACTTTCACCATCATATCATAAAACACATTTGTCGACATAACCGTAGCTAGACCCTAAAATTTACTTGGGTAGATATTTTAATAAGAAGTCGTTTCGCCTGATAAGCGAGAGGGTTAAGGGGCATGCTCTCCGTGAAAATTACAAAAAACAATAATAACTAGAGATTGTAACTGGGATACCAGTTACGTATGATTCCCCACCATCCATAAATAATTTATGGCATATATCTGGTGAAAATACCCTAGCAGGGTTAGCGCTGGGTTGGAAAAGTCTGTCGCCAAGCAAATCGCCAGTTGTAAAATTTTGTTGTTTCATTCATACTGTGTCGCCAAAAAGGATACTTTTTGACACATAAAACATTTGACGTAATACACTAGTCGAGTCGGGTACCTGCATGTGCAAGTAGTCTTACATCAAAGTTACGGCCCTTCATATATGAATTACAAGATTAAAGAAAACAATAAATGCACAAGAGATGTTGTTGTTTAGTTATTAATCAACAGGTAAATTTTGTGATTTTCGCGTCACATGCGTTTTTAATGTTGTATATATATTGCCTTGATGAACGGTTACATTGTAAAGGCAGTTGTGTTTGAAGTACATTTGTACAGCGCCGACCTGGTAAACTAAAAAAAATCATACCTTGATTACTTTTTTAGATTTCTTTGAAAGTTAAAGTAGATTTAAATTAAAGTTTTCGGTTGAGAAAAATCGTACATTGGAAGGCCTTCTCGGCATAGGAAGTGACGTTTTCATTGAATAAGAAAACTCGTAGAACCCCTCTCAGGCCTCTGATTCGGCGTCGCCGCGTGTTACAATGAATGAACACGTATGGGAGGGTTTGCGCTGGGTATCGCCAACGTCGCCAATTGCGATTTTTTTTCTTTGACTGGCGACAGAAAACGGCGCTTTGCGATTTTTCTGGCCACAAGTTTTCAAAGTTCACCGGTATCTTGGTCACCAGTAATTAACAGGTGATAACACATTAAAGCCAGTGACGGATCGGCGAGTGTCACTGAATAAACACAGTAATTAACCACTGGTCTTAAAGAATGAGTTGATTAAGATCGTTGTCTTAGGTGTGAATGTAAAACCTTCTAACTATGGGCAGGTAGATCCAGGTAATATAGGAGCGTGTCGACATTGCATGAGGATATACCCAGGTGCCCTCCCGATGTCGTCAGACAGTATAAACACCGATTGACTCGGAATTATTGTAAAATCCAAAATAAAATATAATAAAAGTTACCCTTTGTGATGTTTATTTAATATTTTTTTAAAAGTTTATTGATTAATAATCGTGATTCAATGCGCAATACACATCGTATTTTAATTTTGCGACTTATATCGGTTATCCCTATATGTTTGAGGTTCATGATCATAACGATATATCTACTCAGTCAAAATATATGAATTTTTGTAACCCTAGTTAAGAATATTTCGTCTCGGTCAAGAATATTCCTCATTTTTCGTATATATATTTACGAGTATGATTTCAGGAAAAATAAATATAGGTGCCTCATAGATCGTGATCGCGACTAAGGGAACAAAATAGTTTTTTTCAAAAAATGTTCTAAATGTCATTTCAAATTTTAATATAATTCTTATCTTATGCATCACCATAGCGTCAATTTTCCAATATATTTCAACACACTATATAAAGTCCGGTTAAAGGGAAAAACGACATACCGGTCATTAGGAAAGTGTCAGTCAGTAAAAGGAGAAATTTCATTGATGTTAACTTAAAAAGTGGGCAATCTTATACTTCCACAGTCAGTGATACTAGGCTGAAGTGAGCCGACAATAACAGCCGACAATAACTTTGAGCCGACAATAAAGCCAGCCGACAATAAATAGGGTGCGTTCGGATCTGTTATTCAGAAAAATAAATTACCAATGGGTGCATGTATTTTTTTTTTCTATCAGGTGTATATAGTCCGGTCCTGGCAATAATTGTTAGGGGATCGAATCCGAGGTTGCAAGTTATCACAGGTGAAGATAATACATAAAATGAACAATGAAGATACGGCTTTTTGAATGTGAAATTCTCGAAATTCTACGTTATGATCTCTTAGCAAATTTGTGTATAGACAGTGTTAAGGGTCCCCTATCAGATGTATATAGTCCGGTCCTGGCAATAATTGTTAGGGGGATCGAACCCGAGGCTGAAAATTATCAGAGGTAGAGATAATACATGATACGAACAATGAAAATATGCCTTTTTGAATGTGAATTTCTCGAAATTCTACGTTATGATCTCTTAGCAAATTTCTGTATAGACAGTGTTAAGAGTCCCCTATTAGGTGTATATAGACCGGTCCTGGCAATAATTGTTAGGGTGATCGAACCCGTAACTGCAAATAGTCAGAGGTGAAGATAACACATGAAATGAACAATGAAGATACTGCTTTTTGAATGTGAAATTCTCGAAATTCTACGTTATGATCTCTTAGCAAATTTGTGTATAGACAGTGTTAAGGGTTCCCTATTAGGTGTATATAGTCCGGTCCTGGCAATAATTGTTAGGGGGATCGAACCCGAGGCTGCAAATTATCAGGGATAGGGATAATACATGAAATGAACAATGAAGATACGGCTTTTTGAATGTGAAATTCTCGAAATTCTACGTTATGATCTCTTAGCAAATTTGTGTATAGACAGTGTTAAGGGTTCCCTATCAGGTGTATATAGTCCGGTCCTGGCAATAATTGTTAGGGTGATCGAACCCGTAACTGCAAATACTCAGAGGTAAAGATAACACATGAAATGAACAATGAAGATACGGGTTTTTGAATGTGAAATTCTCGAAATTCTACGTTATGATCTCTTAGCAAATTTGTGTATAGACAGTGTTAAGGGTCCCCTATCAGGTGTATATAGTCCGGTCCTGGCAATAATTGTTAGGTGGATCGAACCCGTGACTTCAAATTGTCAGAGGTGAAGATAACACATGAAACAAACATTGAAGATATGGCTTTTTGAATGTGAAATTCTCGAAATTCTACGTTATGATCTCTTAGCAAATTTGTGTATAGACAGTGTTAAGGGTCCCCTATCAGGTGTATATAGTCCGGTCCTGGCAATAATTGTTAGGGGGATCGAACCCGTGACTTCAAATTGTCAGAGGTGAAGATAACACATGAAACGAACAATGAAGATACGGCTTTTTGAATGTGAAATTCTCGAAATCCTACGTTATGATCTCTTAGCAAATTCAGGACCGGACTATATACACCTGATAGGGGACCCTTAACACTGTGTATACACAAATTTGCTTAGAGATCATAACGTAGAATTTCGAGAATTTCACATTCAAAAAGCCGTATCTTCATTGTTCGTTTCATGTATTATCTCTACCTCTGATAATTTTCAGCCTCGGGTTCGATCCCCCTAACAATTATTGCCAGGACCGGACTATATACATCTGATAGGGGACCCTTAACACTGTCTATACACAAATTTGCTAAGAGATCATAACGTAGAATTTCGATAATTTTACGTTCAAAAAGTCGTTTCTTCATTGTTGATTTTATGTATTATAGTCACCTGTGATAACTTGCAGCCAGAAGTTCGATCCCCGTAACAATTATTGCCAGGACCGGACTATATACACCTAATAGGGTACTCTTAACACTGTCTATACACAAATTTGCTAAGAGATCATAACGTAGAATTTCGAGAATTTCACATTCAAAAAGCCGTATCTTCATTGTTCGTTTCCTGTATTATCTCTACCTCTGATAATTTGCAGCCTCGGGTTCAATCCCCCTAACAATTATTGCCAGGACCGGACTATATGCACCTGATAGGGGACCCTTAACACTGTCTATACACAAATTTGCTAAGAGATCATAACGTAGAATTTCGAGAATTTCACATTCAAAAAGCCGTATCTTCATTGTTCGTTTCATGTATTATCTCTACCTCTGATAATTTGCAAGCTCGGATTCGATCCCCCTAACAATTATTGCCAGGACCGGACTATATACACCTGATAGGGGACCCTTAACACTGCCTATACACACATTCGCTAAGAGATCATAACGTAGAATTTGGAGAATTTCACATTCAAAAAGCCGTATCTTCATTGTTCGTTTCAAGTGTTATCTTCACCTCTGAGAATTTGCAGTCACGGGTTCGATCACCCTAACAATTATTGCCAGGACCGGACTATATACACCTGATAGGGGACCCTTAACACTGTCTATACACAAATTTGCTAAGAGATCATAACGTAGAATTTCGAAAATTTCACATTCAAAAAGCCGTATCTTCATTGTTCGTTTTATGTATTATCTCTACCTCTGATAATTTGCATCCTCGGGTTCGATCCCCCTAACATTTATTGCCAGGACCGGACTATATACACCTGATAGAGGACCCTTAACACTGTTTATACACAACTTTGCTGAGAGATCATAACGTAGAATTTCGAGAATTTCACACTCAAAATTCGTATCTTCATTGTTCGTTTCATGTATTATCTGTATCTCTGATAATCTTTTAGCCTCGGGTTCGATCCCCCTAACAATTATTGCCAGGACCGGACTATATACACCTGATAGGGGACCCTTAACACTGTCTATACACAAATTTGCTAAGAGATCATAACGTAGAATTTCGAGAATTTCACATTCAAAAAGCCGTATCTTCATTGTTCATTTCATGTTTTATCTTCACCTCTGACAATTTGCAGTCACAGGTTCGATCCCCCTAACAATTATTGCCAGGACCGGACTATATACACCTGATAGGGGACCCTTAACACTGTGTATACACAAATTTGCTAAGAGATCATAACGTAGAATTTCGAGAATTTCACATTCAAAAAGCCGTATCTTCATTGTTCATTTCATGTGTTATCTTCACCTCTGACAAATTGCAGTCACAGGTTCGATCCCCCTAACAATTATTGCCAGGACCGGACTATATACACCTAATAGGGTACCCTTAACACTGTCTATACACAAATTTGCTAAGAGATCATAACGTAGAATTTCGAGAATTTCACATTCAAAAAGCCGTATCTTCATTGTTCGTTTCCTGTATTATCTCTACCTCTGATAATTTGCAGCCTCGGGTTCGATCCCCCTAACAATTATTGCCAGGACCGGACTATATACACCTGATAGGGGACCCTTAACGCTGCCTATACACAAATTTGCTAAGAGATCATAACGTAGAATTTCGAGAATTTCACATTCAAAAAGCCGTATCTTCATTGTTAATTTCATGTTATCTTCACCTCTGAGAATTTGCAGTCACAGGTTCGATCCCCCTAACAATTATTGCCAGGACCGGACTATATACACCTAATAGGATACCCTTAACACTGTCTATACACACATTCGCTAAGAGATCATAACGTAGAATTTGAGAATTTCACATTCAAAAAGCCGTATCTTCATTGTTCGTTCAAGTGTTATCTTCACCTCTGAGAATTTGCAGTCAGGGTTCGATCACCCTAACAATTATTGCCAGGACCGGACTATATACACCTGATAGGGGACCCTTAACACTGTGTATACACAAATTTGCTAAGAGATCATAACGTAGAATTTCGAAATTTCACATTCAAAAAGCCGTATCTTCATTGTTCGTTTATGTATTATCTCTACCTCTGATAATTTGCAGCCTCGGGTTCGATCCCCCTAACATTTATTGCCAGGACCGGACTATATACACCTGATAGGGGACCCTTAACACTGTCTATACACAACTTTGCTGAGAGATCATAACGTAGAATTTCGAGAATTTCACACTCAAAATTCGTATCTTCATTGTTCGTTTCATGTATTATCTGTATCTCTGATAATCTTTTAGCCTCGGGTTCGATCCCCCTAACAATTATTGCCAGGACCGGACTATATACACCTGATAGGGGACCCTTAACACTGCCTATACACAAATTTGCTAAGAGATCATAACGTAGAATTTCGAGAATTTCACATTCAAAAAGCCGTATCTTCATTGTTAATTTCATGTGTTATCTTCACCTCTGAGAATTTGCAGTCACAGGTTCGATCACCCTAACAATTATTGCCAGGACCGGACTATATACACCTAATAGGATACCCTTAACACTGTCTATACAACATTCGCTAAGAGATCATAACGTAGAATTTGGAGAATTTCACATTCAAAAAGCCGTATCTTCATTGTTCGTTTCAAGTGTTATCTTCACCTCTGAGAATTTGCAGTCACGGGTTCGATCACCCTAACAATTATTGCCAGGACCGGACTATATACACCTGATAGGGACCCTTAACACTGTCTATACACAAATTTGCTAAGAGATCATAACGTAGAATTTCGAAATTTCACATTCAAAAAGCCGTATCTTCATTGTTCGTTTTATGTATTATCTCTACCTCTGATAATTTGCATCCTCGGGTTCGATCCCCTAACATTTATTGCCAGGACCGCACTATATACACCTGATAGGGGACCCTTAACACTGTTATACACAACTTTGCTGAGAGATCATAACGTAGAATTTCGAGAATTTCACATTCAAAATTCGTATCTTCATTGTTCGTTTCATGTATTATCTGTATCTCTGATATTTTAGCTCGGGTTCGATCCCCCTAACAATTATTGCCAGGACCGGACTATATACACCTGATAGGGGACCCTTAACACTGTCTATACACAAATTTGCTAAGAGATCATAACGTAGAATTTCGAGAATTTCACATTCAAAAAGCCGTATCTTCATTGTTCATTTCATGTTTTATCTTCACCTCTGACAATTTGCAGTCACAGGTTCGATCCCCTAACAATTATTGCCAGGACCGGACTATATACACCTGATAGGGGACCCTTAACACTGTGTATACACAAATTTGCTAAGAGATCATAACGTAGAATTTCGAGAATTTCACATTCAAAAAGCCGTATCTTCATTGTTCATTTCATGTGTTATCTTCACCTCTGACAATTTGCAGTCACAGGTTCGATCCCCCTAACAATTATTGCCAGGACCGGACTATATACACCTGATAGGGGACCCTTAACACTGTCTATACACAAATTTGCTAAGAGATCATAACGTAGAATTCGAAAATTTCACATTCAAAAAGCCGTATCTTCATTGTTCGTTTTATGTATTATCTCTACCTCTGATAATTTGCATCCTCGGGTTCGATCCCCCTAACATTTATGCCAGGACCGGACTATATACACCTGATAGGGGACCCTTACACTGTTTATACACAACTTTGCTGAGAGATCATAACGTAGAATTTCGAGAATTTCACACTCAAAATTCGTATCTTCATTGTTCGTTCATGTATTATCTGTATCTCTGATAATCTTTTAGCCTCGGTTCGATCCCCCTAACAATTATTGCCAGGACCGGACCTATATACACCTGATAGGGGACCCTTAACACTGTCTAACACAAATTTGCTAAGAGATCATAACGTAGAATTTCGAGAAATTTCACATTCAAAAAGCCGTATCTTCATTGTTCATTTCATGTTTTATCTTCACCTCTGACAATTTGCAGTCACAGGTTCGATCCCCCTAACAATTATTGCCAGGACCGGACTATATACACCTGATAGGGGACCCTTAACACTGTCTATACACAAATTTGCTAAGAGATCATAACGTAGAATTTCGAGAATTTCACATTCAAAAAGCCGTATCTTCATTGTTCATTTCATGTGTTATCTTCACTCTGACAATTTGCAGTCACAGGTTCGATCCCCCTAACAATTATTGCCAGGACCGGACTATATACACCTAATAGGGTACCCTTAACACTGTCTATACCAAATTTGCTAAGAGATCATAACGTAGAATTTCGAAATTCACATTCAAAAAGCCGTATCTTCATTGTTCGTTTCATGTATTATCTCTACCTCTGATAATTTGCAGCCTCGGGTTCAATCCCCCTAACAATTATTGCCAGGACCGGACTATATGCACCTGATAGGGGACCCTTAACACTGTCTATACAAATTTGCTAAGAGATCATAACGTAGAATTTCGAGAATTTCACATTCAAAAGCCGTATCTTCATTGTTCGTTTCATGTATTATCTCTACCTCGATAATTATCAGCCTCGGGTTCGATCCCCCTACAATTATTGCCAGGACCGGACTATATACACTGATAGGGGACCCTTAACACTGCCTATACACAATTTGCTAAGAGATCATAACGTAGAATTTCGAGAATTTCACATTCAAAAAGCCGTATCTTCATTGTAATTTCATGTGTTATCTTCACCTCTGAGAATTTGCAGTCACAGGTTCGATCACCCTAACAATTATTGCCAGGACCGGACTATATACACCTAATAGGATACCCTTAACACTGTCTATACACACATTCGCTAAGAGATCATAACGTAGAATTTGGAGAATTTCACATTCAAAAAGCCGTATCTTCATTGTTCGTTTCAAGTGTTATCTTCACCTCTGAATTTGCAGTCACGGGTTCGATCACCCTATCAATTATTGCCAGGACCGGACTATATACACTGATAGGGAACCCTTAACACTGTCTATACACAAATTTGCTAAGAGATCATAACGTAGAATTTCGAAAATTTCACATTCAAAAAGCCGTATCTTCATTGTTCGTTTTATGTATTATATCTACCTCTGATAATTTGCAGCCTCGGTTCGATCCCCTAACATTTATTGCCAGGACCGGACTATATACACCTGATAGGGGACCCTTAACACTGTCTATACACAACTTTGCTGAGAGATCATAACGTAGAATTTCGAGAATTTCACACTCAAAATTCGTATCTTCATTGTTCGTTTCATGTATTATCTGTATCTTGATAATCTTTTAGCCTCGGGTTCGATCCCCCTAACAATTATTGCCAGGACGGACTATATACACCTGATAGGGGACCCTTAACACTGTGTATACACAAATTTGCTAAGAGATCATAACGTAGAATTTCGAGAATTTCACATTCAAAAAGCCGTATCTTCATTGTTCATTCATGTTTTATCTTCACCTCTGACATTTGCAGTCACAGGTTCGATCCCCCTAACAATTATTGCCAGGACCGGACTATATACACCTGATAGGGGACCCTTAACACTGTGTATACACAAATTTGCTAAGAGATCATAACGTAGAATTTCGAGAATTTCACATTCAAAAAGCCGTATCTTCATTGTTCGTTTCATGTATTATCTCTACCTCTGATAATTTTCAGCCTCGGGTTCGATCCCCCTAACAATTATTGCCAGGACCGGACTATATACACCTGATAGGGGACCCTTAACACTGTCTATACACAAATTTGCTAAGAGATCATAACGTAGAATTTCGAAAATTTCACATTCAAAAAGCCGTATCTTCATTGTTCGTTTTATGTATTATCTCTACCTCTGATAATTTGCATCCTCGGGTTCGATCCCCCTAACATTTATGCCAGGACCGGACTATATACACCTGATAGGGGACCCTTAACACTGTTTATACACAACTTTGCTGAGAGATCATAACGTAGAATTTCGAGAATTTCACACTCAAAATTCGTATCTTCATTGTTCGTTTCATGTATTATCTGTATCTCTGATAATCTTTTAGCCTCGGGTTCGATCCCCCTAACAATTATTGCCAGGACCGGACTATATACACCTGATAGGGGACCCTTAACACTGTCTATACACAAATTTGCTAAGAGATCATAACGTAGAATTTCGAGAATTTCACATTCAAAAAGCCGTATCTTCATTGTTCATTTCATGTTTTATCTTCACCTCTGACAATTTGCAGTCACAGGTTCGATCCCCCTAACAATTATTGCCAGGACCGGACTATATACACCTGATAGGGGACCCTTAACACTGTCTATACACAAATTTGCTAAGAGATCATAACGTAGAATTTCGAGAATTTCACATTCAAAAAGCCGTATCTTCATTGTTCATTTCATGTGTTATCTTCACCTCTGACAATTTGCAGTCACAGGTTCGATCCCCCTAACAATTATTGCCAGGACCGGACTATATACACCTAATAGGGTACCCTTAACACTGTCTATACACAAATTTGCTAAGAGATCATAACGTAGAATTTCGAAAATTTCACATTCAAAAAGCCGTATCTTCATTGTTCGTTTCATGTATTATCTCTACCTCTGATAATTTGCAGCCTCGGGTTCAATCCCCCTAACAATTATTGCCAGGACCGGACTATATGCACCTGATAGGGGACCCTTAACACTGTCTATACACAAATTTGCTAAGAGATCATAACGTAGAATTTCGAGAATTTCACATTCAAAAAGCCGTATCTTCATTGTTCGTTTCATGTATTATCTCTACCTCTGATAATTATCAGCCTCGGGTTCGATCCCCCTAACAATTATTGCCAGGACCGGACTATATACACCTGATAGGGGACCCTTAACACTGCCTATACACAAATTTGCTAAGAGATCATAACGTAGAATTTCGAGAATTTCACATTCAAAAAGCCGTATCTTCATTGTTAATTTCATGTGTTATCTTCACCTCTGAGAATTTGCAGTCACAGGTTCGATCACCCTAACAATTATTGCCAGGACCGGACTATATACACCTAATAGGATACCCTTAACACTGTCTATACACACATTCGCTAAGAGATCATAACGTAGAATTTGGAGAATTTCACATTCAAAAAGCCGTATCTTCATTGTTCGTTTCAAGTGTTATCTTCACCTCTGAGAATTTGCAGTCACGGGTTCGATCACCCTATCAATTATTGCCAGGACCGGACTATATACACCTGATAGGGAACCCTTAACACTGTCTATACACAAATTTGCTAAGAGATCATAACGTAGAATTTCGAAAATTTCACATTCAAAAAGCCGTATCTTCATTGTTCGTTTTATGTATTATATCTACCTCTGATAATTTGCAGCCTCGGGTTCGATCCCCCTAACATTTATTGCCAGGACCGGACTATATACACCTGATAGGGGACCCTTAACACTGTCTATACACAACTTTGCTGAGAGATCATAACGTAGAATTTCGAGAATTTCACACTCAAAATTCGTATCTTCATTGTTCGTTTCATGTATTATCTGTATCTCTGATAATCTTTTAGCCTCGGGTTCGATCCCCCTAACAATTATTGCCAGGACCGGACTATATACACCTGATAGGGGACCCTTAACACTGTGTATACACAAATTTGCTAAGAGATCATAACGTAGAATTTCGAGAATTTCACATTCAAAAAGCCGTATCTTCATTGTTCATTTCATGTTTTATCTTCACCTCTGACAATTTGCAGTCACAGGTTCGATCCCCCTAACAATTATTGCCAGGACCGGACTAAACACCTGATAGGGGACCCTTAACACTGTGTATACACAAATTTGCTAAGAGATCATAACGTAGAATTTCGAGAATTTCACATTCAAAAAGCCGTATCTTCATTGTTCGTTTCATGTATTATCTCTACCTCTGATAATTTTCAGCCTCGGGTTCGATCCCCTAACAATTATTGCCAGGACCGGACTATATACACCTGATAGGGGACCCTTAACACTGTCTATACACAAATTTGCTAAGAGATCATAACGTAGAATTTCGAGAATTTCACATTCAAAAAGCCGTTTCCTCATTGTTCATTTCATGTGTTATCTCTACCTCTGATAATTTGCAAGCTCGGATTCGATCCCCCTAACAATTATTGCCAGGACCGGACTATATACACCTAATAGGGTACCCTTAACACTGTCTATACACAAATTTGCTAAGAGATCATAACGTAGAATTTCGAGAATTTCACATTCAAAAAGTCGTTTCTTCATTGTTCATTTTATGTATTATCTTCACCTCTGACTATTTGCAGTCACGGGTTCTATCCCCATAACAATTATTGCCAGGACCGGACTATATATACTTGGTACGGGACCCCTAACACGTTCTATACACAAATTTGCTAAGAGATCATAACGTAGAATTTCGAGAAATTCACATTCAAAAAGCCGTATCTATACATTTTCTTGTATCTTGACTATTTGAAGTAACGGGTTGGATCCATCTAACATATTTTGCCAGATCCGGACTGTATACACCTGATAGAGGACCTATTACTCTATATAATTAATTTTATGTTAAGAGATCATAACGTATAATTTCCAGAAATGTAGATAATTTTTTTTTATATTTATAACGTTATTTCTATTATGTACATAAAGTCTGATTTCCGAACGCACCCTATTTATTGTCGGCTGGCTTTATTGTCGGCTCATGTTTATTGTCGGCTGTTATTGTCGGCTCACTTCAGCCTCGTGTCAGTGATTAACAGAATACCCCGAAGCCATTTCGACACGCTTAACCTTCTTCGATCTATCAAGGCAAATTGTATACACCATTCAGCGCATTGTGTAAGGTTTTAATAACAGGCGTGTGACGTGACAAGCTGTGGTTTTAAAAATCGCGAAGTTTTTGATGGTCACTAATCGGATTACCTCATAGGTGAAAGCATTTGCTTGGTATGATTAAAGTGTCGTAACCAGCTTATGTCCATTCAGAAGTAGTTTCCCCGGGTATTTAACTACGTATTCAATTAAGCAATTTACACCCACCCACCCACCTTCAAAATAACGAAAATGAACATGTCTTGATTATCTACACAGACAACAGATTATTGGTACCAAATTTCATCTAAATCCATCAAGCCGTTCCCGAGATATGCTTCAGCATATGGTCCTGACGGAATAATAATAATAATAATAACTAGAGATTGTAACTGGGATACCAGTTACGTATGATTCCCCACCATCCATAAATTATCTGGTGAAAATACCCTAGCAGGGTTAGCGCTGGGTTGTAAAAGTCTGTCGTCAAGGAAATCGCCAGTTGTAAAATTTTGTTGCCAATTTCATTACTGTGTCGCCAAAAAGGGTAAATCTTGTGATTTTCACGTCACATGCGTTTTTAATGTTGTGTATATATTGCCTTGATGAACAATTACATTTTAAAGGCAGATGTGTATAAAGAACATTTAAACCGCGCCGACCTGGTAAACTGAAAAAAATGATACCTTGATTGTTTTTTAAAATTTCTTTGAAAGTTAAAGTAGATTTGAATTAAAGTTTTCGGTTGAGAAAAATCGTACATTGGAAGGACTTCTCGGTATAGGAAGTGACGTTTTCAATGAATTTTATTGAATAAGAAAACTCGTAGAACCCCTCTCAGGCCTCTGATTTGGCGTCGCCACGTGTTACAATGAATGAACACGTATGGGAGGGTTTGCGCTGGGCATCGCTTACTGCGATTTTTTTCTTTAACTAGCGACAAAACACGGCGCTTCGCGATTTTTCTGGCCACAAGTTTTCAAAGTTCACCGGTATCTTGGTCACCAGTAATTAACAGGTGGATACACATTGAAGCCAGTGACGGATTGGCGAGTGTCACTGAATAAACACAGTAATTAACGACTGAGTTAAGATCATTGTCTTAGGTCCGAATGTAAGACCTTCTAATGATGGGCAGGTAGATCCAAGTAATATTGGAGCGTGTCGACACTGCCTGAGGATATATCCAGGTGCCCTCCCGATGTCGTCAGCCATGGACTCGGAATTATTGTAAAATCCAAAAAAATATAATAAAAGTTACCCTTTGTGATGTTTATTTAATATTTTTTCTAAAAAGTTTATTGATTAATAATTGTGATTCAATGCGCAATACACATCATAGGAGGCCATATGTTTGTATTTTAATTACGCGACTTATATCGGTTATTCCTATATGTTTGAGGTTCATGATCATAACGATACATCTACTCAGTCAAAATAGTAAAAGACAGACATTTTTATATGAAGCATGCATGTTCACTCTTGTGTATAGTGTGTTGAAATAGATCGACGCTGTATATATAGTCCAATTTAAAAGACCCCCTCTATTGAAAAAAAACGTACTTTTCAACACGTTGAGGTACATATTAGTTTAGGTGTATTATACGGAATAAATCTCATATTGTTATTTCCAGCATCTAAAAGACTCAGATCTTCATTGCTCTATAGATTATTTAGTGTTTTTGATGCAAAAGAAATAAAGTCGATTCTCGTTAATTCGAAATCGGTTGAATCGAAATTTCGCTTAAATCGAAATGATACAAATGGTCCCGTAAGATCGCTATGTATTTCTATGTAAATTTGTTAGTTAATTCGATATGCCGAATTTGAAGCAAACTTTCAGTCCAAATTACGAAATATTACGAAAATTCCCATGTTTATATCGAAGTGAACTTTCAGTCCAAATTACGAAAATTCCAATGTTTAAATTGAATAAAAAAGACACAAAAAACTTAAACTTGAACAATACCTGAAATAATTGTCCATCTCTTATTTGAAAAGTGTTAATAGTAACAGAGTGGCGGCTTACTCGGAAGATTCATTTCCGACTATAACTACAAATTTTTGTACTCGACATACCGGTCATTAGGAAAGTGTCAGTCAGTAAAAGGAGACATTTCAATGGTGTTAACTTAAAAAAGTGGGCAGTCTTCTACTTCCACAGTCAGTGATTAACAGAAAACCCCCAAGCCATTTGATCTATCAAGGCAAATTGTATACACCATTCATCTCATTGTGTAAGGTTTTACGTACAGGCGTGTGACGTGACAAGCTGTGGTTTTAAAAATCGCCAAGTTTTTAACGGTCACTAATCGGATTAACTCATAGGTGAAAGCATTGGCTTTGTATAATTAAGGTGTCGTAACCAGCTTATGTCCATTCAGAATTGGTTTCCCCCGGTATTTAACTACGTATTGAGTTACACCCACCCACCCACCTTCAAGATAACGAAAATGAACGCGTCTTGATTATCTACACAGACAACAGATTATTGGTAGCAAATTTCATCTAAATCCATCAAGCCGTTACCGAGATATGCTGCAGCATATGGTCTTGAGAAGAAGAATAATAAGAATAATAATAATAATAATAAAAAGAAGAAGAAACAGAACGAAAACAATATGATTCCCCACCTTCGGTGGGGGGAATCATAATAATAATATAAATAAAAATAATAAGAAGAAGAAGAAACAGAACGAAAACAATATGATTCCTCACCTTCGGTGGTGGGGAATCATAATAATAAAATATAGCCTAAAATGTGCATCCTGAGAGCATTTTCAGCTACTGATTTCTCATTATACATGCGTGTATTCAGTATTTACATGTTGACCAACTTTTATATGTTTGACTTAATGGACATATTTGCCATGACTGACCGGATGTACATCTCTAATGAAACCATCAACAACTGATCAATTGCATTGACCCAGTATTACTGGAATGGGTGTTGTAGAATAAATTGCAAATACTCTCAAAATCATTCCTTATTTTCATTATCTCATAAATTTACCAGAAAGAAGTAATATTATTGGTGAATTTTTTACCGAGGCAATGTCATTAATAAAAAGTCGACAACGTCTATGACTATATCTGAACCCAAACATCTTTGGTTTAACCAACTGTTTAATGGCATTTCAAATTATTAGAATGACATGTATTTATTGTAGACATAAGTATAGCTTATAATAAGTATGAATGAAATAAATTCTACAGCCGAACCTGCATTAAAAACCATCTTTATATAAGCTATATAAAGTTTTATTATACCTCATGAGAAAAATACGATGCTATCTGTAATTTGATTGGATCGTTTGATCATGTGATCAGGGTGGAGAAAACATCGTGTATCCCTCTGAAAACATCATATCCCACCTCTTCGGAACACACCATGACGTCACAATGATATGACGTCATCGATGGAGAATCGGTCACGACGTTCTAACGTTTGCCTCCGATGAGTTCCGATAGGAGAAAAAGCAATGAATCGGAGAAGGAATGATGTTTTCAGGCTGTCTTTTGTTCAATATTTATCTTTCTTTCTGTCTTTCTCCCTCACTCAAAGGCAATAAATGTATAATATAAGCTACCTGGTTTTAAAGGCTAGTAAATTCTTATCTATCCCAGTTGCTCTTTAATCGTTTTTTAACCTCTATATTAGGGCCACCTGCAGATAAAAGCTAGTGTTACTGGTTCCATTGGATGAACTTTATAGAGGGTTTCGGCTCAATTGCATGCATTAATTTTTCAAAGTATTGCCTAAAATGCTAGATGTCAACTGCTATTGAAGCTTTGAACAACCAAGAGAGAGAGGAAAGAGAAGGGAGAGATAGAGGGGGAGAAACTATATCTCCTTTGAGCAAAAGAGAAAGAGAGAGTTGGCAAACCTTACGAAGCTTTTAGCAACAGAGAGAGAGAGAGAGAGAGAGAGAGAGAGAGAGAGAGAGTTGGCAAAACTAACGGAGTTTGAACAACATAGAGAGGGGAAGAGAGAGAAATGTTCCAACGATTCAGCTATTGATTTTGAGACAATACTTAACTTATTCGCCTTAGTTGGGACACCACCAACGATGTGGATACAAACTTCGCGTCCCCAGATTTGCTTCAGGTTATTTAAAATGATCTAAAAAATTATTGTCTTTTTAGTATGGTTAGGTTATTTGAACAAAATAAAATATCTCCGCATTGCATGCAGGTATATTGACTACGTACTGTATATCCTATATATCTCATACTGTCGCCACTATTTGTCTCACATTCCGGAGAGAGAGAGAGAGAGAGAGAGAGAGAGAGAGAGCGCGCGCGTTAATATGCTAAGAAAATTTATTTCGAATGTAATGTTTTAAAACTATAAGGAAATAAATTTAAATTTACAGTAATAAACCGCAGCGCATTAATTTTAGGAGACTTGAACTGCCATGTATTATTTATTTATTTATTTATTTATTTATTTATTTATTTATTTATTTTTTTAATATTTATTTATTTATTTTCTTATTACTATCAGAAATAACGACACGACGAAACTAAAATAATTTCTTCTTATAAAGATTATGATGAAATGTTTGAAAATCCAATTTCACAGAGAAATGCACATCACAATGCCTTACACTGGATATTGACAAAAACTACAGTCAAAAAGTTAATGAATTGTCTTCAATGTGGTTTGATTTAACTAATATGTTTAATGTCATCCGCCACCGAAAGTTTAAATACACACTTTGAAAGAGGGATATGTCAAGGGTCGATCATTCATTCCGCTAATCCAGTGATAAATTGCCGATTAATAACACAACAAAAAAGTCGTTGTCAAATTTCGTTTTACCCGTATTTTATCTTTATACGGGTTCCCATTGTTATTTGGTCCTCTAAATCAGTTGAGAATTCCTATAAACAGGGTATTAGAGAATTAGAAAAGGTCTGCATACATGAAATGAATTTAAATAAGTTCTGATGCGACTTCTTAGGCTGTTTTACGATGTGAATATATACTGTACAGGCCTGTCAAAAGTTTAACACTCGGTTAACGAGAAGGAGTGAGTGAGTAATGGTGTTTACCGCCCCAGTCAAGAATATTACACTTGAGACGTTGCCAGCTGTATGCAAAGGTGCAGAAATATTTCCTGTGCGTTGCGCTGATGACATTATACAACAGGGTTCTTTAGCGTGCCAAGTCCACCGTGACACGGGACCTCGTTTATTTTTAAGTTCCCATCCGAAAGAACCATGACTTTCATTTGGTAATGCAGAGTGCTTGGCGAAAGAACAGTCACTACCCACTTTCAAGTCTTGGGTCAGACCCGGCCGGGGATCGAACCCACGACCTCCCACATTCGGAGCGAGCACCCTACCAATTGAGCTACCGCAGTAGTTGCTAACGAGAAGAAGCCGAAGTTCAGCTGCCGAGTGGGTGAGATATGGATAGCTAGTGGCTGAAAAGCTGTCGAGATATAGATTACATCTGTCAAAAAGCTGTCAACGAGGTTAACGAGGGGCAAAAAGAGTTGCCGATTCGGCACTTATTCGTTAGTTTTATGTTAAACGTTTGACATTGCTGTACTGTTTTTCTATTAAGTAAGACATACCTTGACTAAAATGTAACCTATTGGAGATGTACAATGCAGACCTGGGGTCAGTTGTTCGAATCCTAATTAGTTTAATCAATTGATGATTAGAAAAAAATTAAATTGTGCATAATATATAAGATATATTATGAATTCAATGTTGAAAGGTCGAAAATGAATAAAAATTCCATCAAACTAAAGCACATTGAAATAAGAATATCGATTAAGCTAATCACTGATTAACACAAATTTAAATTATCAAAAAAATAATAATTATATCATCATTAAATCCATAGATTGAAAGCCAAGTGATTCAATTTGATGAACTTCTATTCGCTTCCGTCATTTTCAACATTAATTTATTGACAGATTTGAAAATATGCATTATCTAAATTTTGCCTTATCACTTGATTAAACTAATCAGGCTTCGAACAACTGACCACTATACGTACAGCTTTTCTGCCACAACCTATCTGTATCTTGGCCACTCGACAGCTCCGAAACTTTTTCGTCAGCTCAGAAAATGTTAAACTTTCGACAGGTCTGTACGTTTATATCTGCATCTATAATTAGCCCGGATTTATTTAAACTCCCGTAGTTCCGTGTTCCTTTCATTCTCAATTTTATTTCACACGTGGCCTATGTTGATAGCTAGACAGTGGGTGCTTAAACCTTCCAAACCACCCGGTCTCATTTCCCTGGTGGAAGTTCGCGTGTTTAAACTTAATTTGAATTTGGATTGATGATTTGGATTTGATGTTTAATTATATAAGTATTTCTTCTAATACTGTATACATTTCAATGTATCCACTAATTATTACAAAAAAATCATATAACACATTTTGCAGCAGATGTTTGAACTGAATATGGAATATAATATACAGCTAATTTTTGTTATTTAATGTTAAACGTATATCAATCGCCGATGGGGGGAGGGTGGCCTAGTCCGCTTGAGGATCTTAATGCCTATAATGACCGCAAAGTTCGAACCCCGCTACGCTTGGGTAGACCCTAGTGTGAGAAAGACTGTCAGGTCGCTTGCCAAAAATAGGTGGTTTCATTCAGGTACTCTGTTTTTATCCATCATCCTGGTACTGACAGCCTCAATATAAGTGAAAGAATTTTGACTTGGGCGTAAAACACCATTACCCAATTCCACTTTACTCGTTGCTTGGTTTTATGGAAAACGCAATTATAAAATCTCAACTGCAGTTTTTAACAAAATAATTTCTATGACAAACAGTTTCAGGGGTATGGGTTCGACCAAGCTAATGAACGTATCGGTACCGATAGCTATGTTCGAGTTGTTGTGTATCCATAGCTAATGAAAAGTTACAATATTTTCTTAAATTGGAATTTATACAATTAAATTAAATTAAAAAACAAATGCATTCTTTAAGCTAGAACTGTCTCTTGAGAGCAAAATACCCCACCTGCACCCCCAGCATTTAGTGTTTTCACTGTGACCTTGACCTTTGCTAACTGAACTTGGTTCAAGGCCATAAAACACCTTTAGACCATGAAGATTATTCATGTGAAGTTTTATGACCATCGCTCAAAGCAGCTATGAGATGTGGCCCGGACACGGTTTTACACGACATGGTGATTCCTATATACCCTCCTGAAACTAGTTTGCGGAGGCTATATTAATTCTAAATCTAAAATTACATTGATAACTGACTTAAGGATTTCTTCTTTTGTAATCTTACAGGCCTCGGGTTTCACAATCATTCCTTAGCTAAGATTTTCAAAAATCTTGCAAAATTTTAAAGGATGATTCTCAAAACGCCGAGCTATCCGCCTATAGGATTCAAAATTTAAAAGTATGTTATTAACATGTTTATAGTGAAAAAGACCTAAAGATACTATCATTTTGTAAAAGTTTATTTGGTAAAAATCTCAGTAAAATATTGCATTATATGTTTAACACATGAAATCTTTTAGCTTTGTCTCCGTATTACTCTATACAAACATGGGACAAGTCAGTGAAAATCAACAAGTTTTTTAATAAATACATATAGAGCGCATGCCTCTCCATTAAAGATATTTTGAATACAAAAAATACCTTGTTTTATTGTTAGATATGCAAAGTATGGTTAATGGAGAGATATGCGCTGACATTGAATTTTGCAAAAATCGGTGTTTAGAAAGTTACCCCAATATAACCTCTTACTATACCGTACTATACTCGTACTTGATATTAATAAACTCTCATTGTCAACAATTGCCTGCGTGGTGTAGGGACTATTATGTCTTATGTTGTGGGTTCGTATACCCAAAATGACATTTTATTTTTATCTTAATTCATTTTAATAAAATGTATATTTTACGGCTTTATTTCTTTCTTTTATCTTTAGAATTGAAATATTTATTACTGCAACAAATAACAAAATAGAAATAAAGACATGCACATACATTTGCTTAATACAAATATGAAATATAACATACAACGATATTACAGTCTACTTTAAGGCCACGTGCCATTTCCCGTGTGTTTCCTGAACAAAGAACACGTATTCGTAAATAAAACGCCAAAACATTAAACTGTTCAAAGTACAATCTTCGCACGAAAAAATGCTATAAATGAAAAGTCGAGGTAGGTATCATAAGTGATAAATGTCACTAGCTGAGCAAGACTGAAGATCATGAGCCTGTGGTTCCTCCAATAGACTTGAAATCTGAATGCATAGACCTACTCATTTTGAGTTGTGGCAAATCAAATGACATTTGCTTTATCTTCAAAGAAGAAGTTCCCCTACGAAACTTGCAGTAATTAAGGCAAGAATATACATGTTGTCAAATAAGGCACGTCATTATAAAAAGGAATGAAAAATGTTATTCATATACAACGTATATATTATATTTACACACAGATTTATTTATATTTGGCCTCAAGTAGTGACGCCTATAGAGGCTCGAAAAAGGTGTAACCTAGTTTCTTGCGTATTTATTCCTATAGGCGGATAGCTCGGCGTTTTGAGAATCATCCTCTTTATAATTTTGTTAATTTTTAGGATATTGAGGAAATTAAAGTGTCATTGTTAAGATCACTTTTAGATAAAAACATTTGGATTTTGTTTTGACAAAAATATTTACTAGAAGTTTCAAAAAGAGATTACAAAATTTGCTAAATTTAAGTTAAGGAAAATCTTAGCTAAGGAATAATTGTGAAACTGAGGCCAGAGTCAACAGAATAGTGTATATTTCCTGATAGCTGTCATGTGCTACATTTGAATGCATTATTTAATTTATTTTTAGCACATGGCATAAAAATTCTAAATTGTTTAGTTTTTCAAATTTTTTATTTATTTATTTATATTTATTTATTTATTTATTTATTTATTTATTCACAATATATTTTAAAAAATCTATCTTTCAACGGAATTAAGAATTTGATTTTTCTTAATAAGCTACATCATATTATCAAGCCAATACTTATAAAACTATATGTGCAATAGTTATTGTGTGATATGTTAAGTTTTCAAGTTTCTGAACCAGTTGTCATATTACAAATTTATATTTTTTTAATATTTCCATTTCATTTTAAAAATCCCTTTTTTCCATAATATATGTATTACAATTGTGTGGATATTGTCACGTGTATACAAGTTCTTTACAAAAACCACGCCGACTTTTTTGTTAAATAAATACATTTTTAAAATATCAAATTTTCAACGCAATTAAATTACGTGTGGCTTATTTGTTTGCCATTCCTGTCAAAACTATATAATTGCGATTGCTAAATTATAATATTCAAAAATAAATCATGGATTCTGAATATGCACTAAAATGGTTTAAGCAATTTCGAATAAATAAAAATATTACTCAATATCAAACGCTGTTTTCATCCAGGAAAGATGAAAACAAATCAAAACGTAAAATCTTCTAAAATTTTATCAAGACGAACTACTGAAGCGATTTATTACCAAAAAGACATGAAATTATGTATTCCGTCTCCCCTCCTCCCTAACCAACCAATCACAAATATTCATCATTCAAATGCGATTACGCGCGTTATAGACAACATCAAATACATCAATTGACACAAATTTTAATATATCAATTATTCTCCCAGGGTGTCTATTTCACAGCTACCTAAAGAAATCCGTTATCCATTACAAAGAAAAACCGCAGGTCTAATACTAACTGTTGCTCATCAATTGCTCAGCGCGCACCTGTCAATCTTTGTAAATTTCAATTAAGGTGTACATTTCATTTCTAGATGTGTCAATCTTTGTAAATTTCAATTAAAAGTTGTACATTTCATTTCTGGATGAAACCGACATGGATCAATTCATGAGTTCAAGTCACACCAATGAAGGTAAGTGGGTTTTTGTTAATTTCACATAGCTCCGATCTCCTAGGAACCGTTCGGCATACTTGTACACGATTACTCCCGGGAGAAAGTTGCCCCTTTATTTGTACTGAATGGTTTCCCAGCAAAATTGCAAACAGAAATTACAAAAGCGAAAAATACGGGTCCAACCCTTTTAATTATTTACCTAGACACAGCCAGAAAATTGTAAAATTCAAAATTAAAATTTATGTTTTCTATGTCTGATGGCAGCTAGGATACGTTCATGTATTTAGAAGTTTTCTGTTTGTGGGGAAATTCATTTAATTGTTGTTGCGGCTGTAAAAGATTGATGTGTCTAGAGAATTTATAGCATGTAGGTATCTTGTTGTCATATGATATATTTCAAAGAAGGGTTTGGTTTAGATAATCAGTTTAGATTTATTTGGATTTTTCAAATAACTAGATTTATAAACTTTTATCCTGAATTCGAATGTGCGGAGCACGTACAAAACCATGTAGGTATTTAATTTCTATTTTAGTATTTTACAAATTTTAAATAACAAATTGTTTTTGTGTCGGTTTCCGTTGTTCATTTTGCATTTCTCTAAGTATATTTTCAGTTTAAATTTTTGTTCTTTTTCTTTGATTTTCTTTAACAATTAGACTCATTTCGAATTTCCAAAATGTACCATTTTATGCAAGTAAGAAACTTTTGAGGAGTGTGATCTTATTTCTGTGTTGAGTTTTTCAAAAATAAATAAATAAATAAATAAATAAATAAATAAATAATAAATAAATAAAATCAATTACAATAATTTTAATTTGACAACTTTTCATCCAAATACATTCTCATAAATGTTATTAAATACAGACCTAATTTGTACATTGGTTTTAATTTTTGATTTTAAAATTCAAAGTTCATTTTTTTAAAATTCCGTTCAGATTTTTTAAAATAATGAACAATGTTTAACACCTGGTATTTGTATTCATTTTTGATTTAGATTTGGGGGATGAATAACAAACTAAGTGAAAATTTATTCAGTCTGAGTTTCCATATCTGTATCCAAACTGCCTTTTTACTTTTTACCTATGCATACCTGTCTAGATTTTCTGATATTGTGTATGCGGGTAAAACAACGAAATGTAGCTCTTTGAATGAAATTTTTGAAGAGGATTTAAACGATTTTTTTTTAATATTGTATTTTTGAATGAATATAAATGTTTTCAAAAAAATAAGATTTTTAATTTATTCCAATTGGTTTAACTCTATTACCAAAATGGTAAGTGCTTCATCATCTTTCGTTTACTCTAATTAAGAAAATGTCTTTTTTTCTCTCCTTATAATATGTACGGATTCAGGACATTTGAGTGAAAATTTAAAAACTCCTAGTGGACATTTCAGCGACGACTTTAATTGCCATTTGAGCGACAAGTTTTAAATATAACCTGTATATTACGATGGACATTTGAGCGAAAATTTAAATCTACTTTCTGCTTCAGTATGAAGGATTGAAGGAGAAAAAGAGAATTGTAGTATCAGAAAAATGCATGCAAATAGTGAAGTCAATCGCAACAGATTTACAAGTATTTTGGAATTTTAATCGGACAAGAACAGATATGTGAATTTACTTTATTTATCCTGTAAATGTTACTTAGTTTTAGCAGTTTCATGAAATTTAGTGCTAGACTGGATTTTATAAATTTTAATTTGGTACTTTTCAAAAACTTTATGTTGCTCTAAATCCTACATCCACGTCCCCAATAATGAGCAGGGGGGGGGGGGGGGGGGGCAAGTCAAAATGTCGCTCAAATGTCCACCATGTATTTGGAATTTCGCTCAAATGGATTAAAATTCTGTCGCTGAAATGTCCATTACTTCATCGCTCAAACGTCCGTTTTTCTCGCTCTTTTTTTCTTATGTATGCTTTCGCCCAAATGTCCAAAGTCCATGTATATATGTTGCAGTTTGAATTGTATGTTAATACGATAGCTTCTTCTTATTCTTCTTACTGTGCATTACATTTAGCATTTGTATCGCTCATTTTTCTTTCTTTCTTTTTTTATATTTGAACCAAATAAAAATACATTTACATATCTATACGATTTTTTCCATCGTGATGTAAAATCGGTTTTCTCAACGTTGTTTTTCATCGATTCATTTATCATTTTTGAGAATGTCAAATATATACAGAGTGTACCCTTTAAAAAAAATTCCACACTTATTGTCTTTGTTTTTCAGTATGTTTTATGATTAATCGAGGGTAGAACGACTGTGTTTTATTTATATATTTATTTATTTATTTATTTATTTATTATTATTGTTGTTGTTGTTGTCTGTTTTGAAAAATTTTGTCCCGTGTACAGTACGCTGTAATAATTTAATTCTTCAGATTTCCTACATCAATTTTAAATTTTAGTATTTTTTAAGTTATGTAGCAACTTAACTTTTTTACTTCAACAGCCAACCAGCCACGAAGAATGACACGCTATTTATTATTCTGTAATTGACTTTTATCACCAAGGGTCAGGAGAGGAAGAGGTCATTGTATCTAAAAAACCAAAAGTGAACAAAATGCTGTGAGCTGAGCAATATACCTAAAATAGATGTGTAGAATATTGGATCAAAACTTTGATGTCGTTTAGAATATTCTCAACGCATGTCTTTTATGCTCCGACACTAGCCGCCATCACGGTACCAAAGCAGCGAATCGGCAACTAATGACGTACTAGTGTCAATTACGTCGTAGAACAATTCAGGCCGTGTTTTTGTTCTTTTTGTGTGCAATTCAATCTTGCCGGTTCTCTGTACATGTCGGAACACTGTTTGCGTGGCCGGCGAACCGTCAATTGGTTTTATATCATCAACATTTTAAAAATTATTTTGAATTCTTTCACGAAAATGAAATCATGTATTCATAACCTCTGCTCTTAGCATAAAGATATATATACAAGATCCGTGGGTACGTTCATATTCAAGCAATGAACAAGACTTCGGCCTTTTTGAATGCACTTCTAAAAGTCTCTTTTTGTTTTAGCAATGTACCTTTTTGATGTTTTTTTTACTTCCCCAGCAAATCGGCCACCATATAATGCCACTTTTATTATTCTGTAATTGTATTTATTGTACTTAGTCTTATGTTAGTAGTTATTTCATAACATGTTTTTGATGGGCAATCACTTTTTCTTTTCTTTTTTTTCATTATTAGTTTGTTAGTAATTTAAAAATTTACCTACTCACTCACAACTTTTGTATTTTTCCTAGTTACGGCTATTATGTTATGAATTACTGTAGAACAACCTTTATTGTCTCACTTTAAATCCAAAGTGCAAATCGCGAGATAGTGTCTTATTGAATTGGTTTGGGTTTGGCAGTTGACAATAAAGGTTGTTTTACATTATGTTGTACAGTTGTTCTGGAGATAAGCTAGCGCTTGTTCCTGAATCCAGTTTAAAGTTGACATGTGTTGTATTTTTTGTATATAACGATGAATAAATATTGTTTAAACAAACAAATGTTGTGAGCTGAGCAATATACTAATGTTTTAACATGTATCTCAAAAGACTGAATATTGGATCCATGGGGCATCTATATACAATGTTTCAAGCAATGAATAAGAATTATTCAGTATGGTCGTATATAATAATCAGATTAAAAAAAACCTGTGGTGACCATTACATAAAGGCTGACCATATCCGGTCATTTTGATAAGAAGTAAATTAGTTGTCATTGTCAAAGAATAAATTTGCTCTAAAAGTACTAAAGTGTGTCTTAACTACTCCATTCATTTTTCCGCCAAGTTAATATTGCCATTTTCTATTCACGAACATGAAATGATTTAAAATATGGAATCAGATAAATTCGAACAAGATATTATAGAACGTAGAATATGAAATTAAGAATATGTAAATAAAAAACGTACAACCAGCGCAACCAAGAACACAAACATTAAAAAATTCGAAAAAAAACCAAGAATGCACAAATAAATATAGGGGATACTAATGTAAAACACCGACTTGCACTGATAAGACTAGTGCTGTGGTATTTTAAGGGTCCAAATCATGTTTTATAATTTTATAAATGCACACGTATATATATATATATATATATATATATATATATATATATATATATATATATACGGAATTCTGAGTTTTAAGTAAATTAGACAAAATGATATTGTTTGATAGGATAAAATGTGACTGCTGAAGAATTTCATTAAAACATATATTTATGCCAATATTCGAAATCCAGTTAAATTCGCGATAACGTAATCTTCGGTCTGCTATATGACCGGCTACATTCTCTTAACTAAGAGTTTCCTGAATCTGGCAATTTTAAAATCCAGACATTGCTTGTCAAGATTTTAAGGCTAAATACATCTTTGTGTTAACATTTTGTAATTGTAGTACAATAAAATATGGTATAAATTTGCCATATTTAAGTTAAGAATGATTGTGAAACTGGAGTCAAAGTTATTCAAAGCTTTGTTAACCAGTTGGTAAGTAAAACAATCCCCGTTCTAAAGAAAATAGATGCTGATCAATAAATTTAAAAATCTTAGATTGTGTTTAGAAAAATAAAAAAACCGCGACAAACCTATAGTTTCGTAATAGAAGGTTGCAACAGCCAAATGCAACAGAAATACAAAACCATAAAGGTTTTGGACAGAAACAGGTAAAGAAAAAGAAAAAAATCTATTTGGACCATTGATTATAAACCGCCCGACTTTGGAAGGACACTGCAAATAATATCTATGTTGTAGTTATGGTACTATTGGGAAGTCCCGAACCACTCCACTACTCTTGCATTAAAACCTGCATAAAGGTCACTACCATATGGGAACAGTCTACTTTTAAATGCCAGTAAAATTTTATTCAACTCGCTTTTCATTCAGTTTATTTGAACCTGTATATAACAACCACCTGCCTTTACGGGTAACTTTTACATGTTTCTTAGGATGATCTTTATGAACGGGATTGACTGTATTAAAAATTCAGAGAAGTTGCAGAGTGAACAGATTAACTGTTAATAGCCCGACCGATTCGTAAACAACACCGGTTTTACAATACAAAGTCAAATTTACAACATCAATCCATGTTCCTTCGGATGGTCTTTATAGACAGGTCTGACTGTATTTAAAACCCAGAGGAGTTCCATAGTGAACAGATTAACTGTTAATAGCCCGACCGATTCGTTAACAACACCGATTTTACAATACAAAGTCAAATTTACAACAGCAATCCATGTTCCCTAGGGTGGTCCTCATAGATAGGTCTGACTGTAAGAGTTGTAGAGTAAACAGTTTAACTGTTAACAGCCAGACCGATTCGTAAACAACACCGGTTTTACAATACAAGGTCAAATTTACAACATCAACCCATGTTCCCTCGGGTGATCTTTGTAGACAGGTCTGACTGTATTTAAAACCCAGAGGAGCTGTAGAGTGAGCAGATAAACTGTTAATAGCCCGACCGATTCGTTAACAACACCGGTTTTACAATACAAAGTCAAATTTACAACATTACTCCATGTTACCTCGGATGGTCTTTATAGACAGTTCTGACTGTATTTAAAACCCAGAGGATTTGTAGAGTGAACAGATAAACTGTTAATAGCCCGACCGATTCGTTAACAACACCGATTTTACAATACAAAGTCAAATTTACAACAGCAATCCATGTTCCCTAGGGTGGTCCTCATAGACAGGTCTGACTGTAAGAGTTGTAGAGTAAACAGTTTAACTGTTAACAGCCAGACCGATTCGTAAACAAGACTGATTAAACTAGCATTACCTGTACAATACAAGTTCTAATTTACAACATTAATCCATGGTCCCTCGGGTGGTCTTTATAGACAGGTCTGACTGTATTTAAAACCCAGTGAACAGTTTAACTGTTAATAGCCCGACCGATTCGTAAACAAGCCCGATTAAACGAACAATACCTTTACAATACGAAGTCAAATTTACAACATTAATCCAGTCATTGTCAATTTGATATTTAAAAAGAAATTTTATAATCCATATTGTTACTCTGTCTGATGTTTTATGATTTTTTATAAATGCCTTTTTATCAAGCCCTGGCAGGATCTCCTGGGTGACGAGAGCGTACAAAGAAATGAATGATAGGATTAAAATTTTAAGTCAAACATTTATGGATACACAGGGATTCCTTTAGACTTTTGACCCTCAAATACTACAAATTTGAATTTGAAATTTTGGGTGATTTTAACCATATTAGAATAGATAAATGTTTATGCTTTCTAATATACAGTCCAACCTGCCTTAAAGGCCACCTCTATATAAGGTCCACCTGCTTATAAAGGCCAGTAGAATTGTATCCCAATTGTTCTTTATTCATATTATTTGAACCTGTGTATAAAGGTCACCTGTCTATAAAGGCCACTATCACTGGTTCCCTTGGGTGGCCCTTATAGACAGGTTTTACTGTATTACACTGTGATATTGCATATTATACTGGTCAGTGTTGATTTTACAGCACTAGATGGTCGTTTCGGAATACAATTCCTCATCATTATATTAACCAATTTACATGGAAATTTTATAGTACTTGTTGCAGACTTTTTGCATTATTTAGCCAAGTTAGAATTACATATGATGTTTTGTGATATAAATAAACATTTTACCTGAAGTTTTGTTAATACTGGTTTCAGAATTTTTGAGATATTAAGCCACAGAAGAGTAAATAAAGTTCAACATGTATTTAAATATATATTATGTCCCAAGATGAGGTGGGGGGGTACCTACAGTGTTTACGTCATTTCTTCAGCCAATATCTTGTCCGTCAATTTTCTGGAAAACTATTCAACAGATATTTATTAAACTTCACAGGAACAATCTTTGAGTAGAGTAGATGTGCTATTAGATATTCGTAATTTGATCATACACATGTCTGGGGATATCCCAGTTGGTGTTTGTTCGGGGGACACTTTTGAGATGACATCTCAATATGTTATCTTTCAATAACAAACTATGGAATTTTAAATTTTGTTACAGGTGAAATTGACACTGTAATATAATATTTATTATTTATTGATAAGAAGAAAGTTGTTATTATTTAAAAGACTTGCAACAGTTTAAAAATAATTGGTCCAATTTTATCCACGAATCCAATCTTTGTTTATATACATTCTTTTTCATTTGAAAGTGGAGTAGAGCGTTTTGCGGCCAAATCAAGGCAATCAGTTTTGTGATGGCGGAGGCAAGCAATATGCACGAAAAAAGTTGCATCCACAATTTTCATTTCACTCGCGACAGATGTAGCTAGCTATACATAAGGTATGTGCCCTTCCAGGACACAGGTCTCACTTCCTTGAAGGAAGCTCTCGTGTTTAGCCTAATTTACCAGTTTTCAGAGAGTCGCTAAGCTTTTTGGATTGCGATTCTAAATAGGTTGGTATGTTTGTGTTTTGATATAATACAAACTCGCAATGATACCTAAACCTATCATGAGACCGCAGTGGCCTAATGGATAAGACGCCAGTCTACAAATCCAGGGTCTCTCACCGCTGTGAGTTCGAGCCCCGCTCAGACCACATGTAAGAAAGTGCATTTTCGTTGGCCTTTACTGGTTCACCTAGTATCAGTATAATTTGACTGGGAGAGTGGTACGCTTGTCTACGACGTACTGACTCTGTGAGCTAGAACGGTAAAGTCGCCAAGAGTGAGCGCTAGTACAAGGCAGGCCATAAAACACACTCGCACTTCACATGCATACACGAACGTGTTTGTTGATTAATCTTTAGAGATTAAAAAAACAGTTCTCGTCGCGAATAGCTAAAAAAATTCCTGATGCTACGTTAAGCAACATTCAACCAACCAACCTATACTCATCATGATTATCAAAATTGTCTTTTAACAAATTCTTGATCTTCAGACAACCATTGGAGAATTCTTATTTCTAAGAAACCAACAAGAATATTCTTTTTCACGGTTGATTTCACAAGTGGACATTCAAAATTAATCAAATCCCGGTTGATTTCACAAAACACATAATCGGCAATTCAGATTCCGAGGACAATTGTCTGTTTTGAATTTTCATGTTTGTGCTTGGATTAACACTCCGGAGAAAAGGAAATTTCCCGGAACATGCTGGAAATCTTGTTTTAATTAAATTACAGTAATATGTGTGATTAATTGTGTTTCCCCGACAAGATCACGCATTATTTCTCCTTATTGACAGGGACAACATGGCTATGATTGTTTGGTGAGAGTTGGCGGACAATCAAATCATATCACATATAATGCTCATGTTAAAATATTTATGGTAAATTGATAAATGTGAATAGTATTTGACAGCAAAACTACACGATCTAAAATCATGAAAGTCAAAATATGACTACTTTGGCCCCCAATGAAATCAATGATGAAAATATGACTAGTTTGGTCCCCAATGAAATCAATGATGAAAATATTACTAGTTTGGTCCCCAATGAAATCAATGATGAAAATATTACTAGTTTGGTCCCCAATGAAATCAATGATGAAAATATTACTAGTTTGGTCCCCAATGAAATCAATGATGAAAATAGTACTAGTTTGGTCCCCAATAAAATCAATGATAAAAATATGACTAGTTTGGTCCCCAATGAAATCAATGATAAAAATATTACTAGTTTGGTCCCCAATGAAATCAATGATGAAAATACTAGTTTGGTCCCCAATGAAATCAATGATGAAAATATTACTAGTTTGGTCCCCAATGAAATCAATGATGAAAATATTACTAGTTTGGTCCCCAATGAAATCAATGATGAAAATATTACTAGTTTGGTCCCCAATAAAATCAATGATAAAATATATGACTAGTTTGGTCCCCAATGAAATCAATGATGAAAATATTACTAGTTTGGTCCCCAATGAAATCAATGATGAAAATAGTACTAGTTTGGTCCCCAATGAAATCAATGATGAAAATATTACTAGTTTGGTCCCCAATGAAATCAATGATGAAAATATTACTAGTTTGGTCCCCAATGAAATCAATGATGAAAATATTACTAGTTTGGTCCCCAATGAAATCAATGATGAAAATATTACTAGTTTGGTCCCCAATAAAATCAATGATAAAAATATGACTAGTTTGGTCCCCAATGAAATCAATGATAAAAATATTACTAGTTTGGTCCCCAATGAAATCAATGATGAAAATATTACTAGTTTGGTCCCCAATGAAATCAATGATGAAAATATTACTAGTTTGGTCCCCAATGAAATCAATGATGAAAATATTACTAGTTTGGTCCCCAATGAAATCAATGATGAAAATAGTACTAGTTTGGTCCCCAATAAAATCAATGATAAAAATATGACTAGTTTGGTCCCCAATGAAATCAATGATGAAAATATTACTAGTTTGGTCCCCAATGAAATCAATGATGAAAATAGTACTAGTTTGGTCCCCAATGAAATCAATGATGAAAATGTTACTGGTTTGGTCCCCAATGAAATCAATGATGAATATATTACTAGTTTGGTCCCCAATGAAATCAATGATGAAAATATTACTAGTTTGGTCCCCAATGAAATCAATGATGAAAATATTACTAGTTTGGTCCCCAATGAAATCAATGATAAAAATATGACTAGTTTGGTCCCCAATGAAATCAATGATGAAAATATGACTAGTTTGGTCCCCAATAAAATCAATGATGAAAATATTACTAGTTTGGTCCCCAATGAAATCAATGATGAAAATATTACTAGTTTGGTCCCCAATGAAATCAATGATGAAAATAGTACTAGTTTGGTCCCCAATGGAATCAATGATGAATATATTACTAGTTTGGTTCCCAATGAAATCAATGATGAAAATAGTACTAGTTTGGTCCCCAATGAAATCAATGATGAAAATAGTACTAGTTTGGTCCCCAATAAAATCAATGATAAAAATATGACTAGTTTGGTCCCCAATGAAATCAATGATAAAATTATAACTAGTTTGGTCCCCAATAAAATCAATGATGAAAATATTACTAGTTTGGTCCCCAGTGAAATCAATGATGAAAATATTACTAGTTTGGTCCCCAATTAAATCAATGATGAAAATATTACTAGTTTGAAAATATTACTAATTTGGTCCCCAATGAAATCAATGATGAAAATAGTACTAGTTTGGTCCCCAATGAAATCAATGATGAATATATTACTAGTTTGGTCCCCAATGAAATCAATGATGAAAATAGTACTAGTTTGGTCCCCAATGAAATCAATGATGAAAATAGTACTAGTTTGGTCCCCAATAAAATCAATGATAAAAATATGACTAGTTTGGTCCCCAATGAAATCAATGATAAAATTATAACTAGTTTGGTCCCCAATAAAATTAATGATGAAAATATTACTAGTTTGGTCCCCAGTGAAATCAATGATGAAAATATTACTAGTTTGGTCCCCAATTAAATCAATGATGAAAATATTACTAGTTTGAAAATATTACTAATTTGGTCCCCAATGAAATCAATGATGAAAATTTTACTAGTTTGGTCCCCAATGAAATCAATGATGAAAATATTACTAGTTTGGTCCCCAATGAAATCAATGATGCAAATTTTACTAGTTTGGTCCCCAATGAAATCAATGATGAAAATATTACTAATTTGGTCCCCATTGAAATCAATGATGAAAATATGACTAGTTTGGTCCCCAATGAAATCAATGATGAAAATATGACTAGTTTGGTCCCCAATGAAATCAATGATAAAATTATAACTAGTTTGGTCCCCAATAAAATCAATGATGAAAATATTACTAGTTTGGTCCCCAATAAAATCAATGATAAAAATATGACTAGTTTGGTCCCCAGTGAAATCAATGATGAAAATGTTACTAGTTTGGTCCCCAATGAAATCAATGATGAAAATATTACTAGTTTGAAAATATTACTAATTTGGTCCCCAATGAAATCAATGATGAAAATTTTACTAGTTTGGTCCCCAATGAATTCAATGATGAAAATATTACTAGTTTGAAAATATTACTAATTTGGTCCCCAATGAAATCAATGATGAAAATTTTACTAGTTTGGTCCCCAATGAAATCAATGATGAAAATATTACTAGTTTGGTCCCCAATGAAATCAATGATGCAAATTTTACTAGTTTGGTCACCAATGAAATCAATGATGAAAATATTACTAATTTGGTCCCCATTGAAATCAATGATGAAAATATGACTAGTTTGGTCCCCAATGAAATCAATGATGAAAATATGACTAGTTTGGTCCCCAATGAAATCAATGATGAAAATATGACTAGTTTGGTCCCCAATGAAATCAATGATGAAAATATTACTAGTTTGGTCCCCAATGAAATCAATGATGAAAATACAGTAAAACGTTGTTATAATTCCTGTCGATTACTTTACTTCATGACTAATAATTATGGCAACGCTTTTCCGAAATCTAATATTCCATTTTTTATGCTTTTCTTTATAAACCTTCCTCGATTTGTCACCTTTATAATACAAAAACAGATTCCCGCGAGGTTTTAACTGTACACTAAAAATGTGAACAAATCATTTATGATAGGGCATAGCCAAACATCTAATAATGTTATCCAAAATATTTCAGGTTTATTGAAGATGAGTGACATTTGATTCTTTCACTTAATATCGATGCGGTTAATTTTGGGATGGTGGAGGAAACTGGAGTACCCTAAGAAAACAATCGATCTTCGGCAAATCGAACTACAAAGTTCCTCACATTTTAAGGATTCTAACATAGGCGGCAAGAGGCGCTTTGATTGGTAGGTTGGTACTGTGTAGACTACTCACCCAACGAATGACCTTGGTATTATTGAAGAAGAAGTTAACATGCATAATGGGTTTTTTAAAATTAATATAAATCACAGTATTTTGACAACATCTTAAAAGTATATTTTCTTTTATTATTTCAGAATGGGAAGACGATCACTTTGTAACACCCAAGAAAAAGAAGGACAGCTCACCGGGACATTTTGATGAACTTACAAACCAAAGTATAGATGATGAAAACCAAGACACAAAAATAGGTACAAGTTCAGGGATACAAACACTGAATATAAAGAATGATACCATGATTTCACTGCCAAAATTACTACTCGATAGCAAACAAAGGCGCTTCAGTAGCCAGCCTTTAAAAACTTTTTTCCCTTGTCAATGGATAGATTAAGAATGTCTTAATAAATTAATTAATTAATTAATTTCCATAGTCACATAAAAGACGATAAAAATAATTAATTTTTTTTTTAAAAAATCAAAAATCAAAAATAAATAAATAAAGACAAATGCTATATTATGAATGGAGTTAGTAAGTTGCTTTTCTCGGGTTAACCGATTTCCTCCAACATCATTCTTGAACTGACCGCTTCTGTATAAGTTAAATAATCTTGACTCGGCATATAACGCTATTGATCTAGTTAAATCCATGGATATTTTTTATATTCACTGTCTTTTCTTAGTTTTTTATGTTATCAAAAACAATTCCATGACGTAATGATAACCTTTAATATAGGGTAATTTCTATGCAATTGGTTTTTTGCGGTTTTTATTTATTCTTTATTAAATGTTAAAATTGCTGATACTGTGAGTTCACAAAATAAGTTAATTATAGTAATTTAAAAGTTAAGAAAAACTTTTTGTTTTTGTTCAATTTCAGCAACTGGTACTTTTGCAAAATTACGATCAGCCTCAAAGTCACATTCAACACCACTGACACTTAAATGGTAAGATCAGATCTCTCTCTCTCTCTCTCTCTCTCTCTCTCTCTCTCTCTCTCTCTCTCTCTCATAAGATAGGCAGATAGACAGACATGGATACACACGCGCGCTTGCATACATGGTGCTGGAGAAGTTTGAACTCAAGTTAAAATGAATGTGACTACAATACAGATCTGTCGAAAGATTAAATCTCGGCTAGCAAACAGAGTGGAAGCTAGGATGCCGAATGATATATAGCTAGGAAGAAGCTGTCAAAAAGCTGTCGAGATGGCCCAGATGAGCTACCGGTAGTTGCGACCCTTATTTGTTGGAATGTGTTGAAACTTTTACCAGGCATGTACTGCACATTTAATTTGATTTGCTAATAACTATTTGAGACTTCGTATTGGGTTTTATATGAGAGAGGGGGGTATGTATGTGTCGTAGAGCATGCATTTCAACAAAATAGAGAAAGAAAGAGAGAGAGGGAGAGCATGTATTTTATTTTAAGTGATCAAAATTAAACAAGCTTTGTGAGACAAATTGTGATTATTCTGAACTTTAATAGGTAAGATTTACTTTTTTCACTAATCCTACATTATGGCTTTCAAATGCCGAAATATTCCGGATTATCAACATGTCCCATAAAACAGATACGGATAATACGACGGTTAACATCCTGAAGCACCAATAAAACTGATTTTCTTATTCATTCATTATTCCATCCATGAAATTTAAATGGTTTTGTACTTGTGTTCCTGTTCACGCCTCAGTGCGTTTAAAAGAGGTATGGAAATACAGAAAATCCATTATTAGTTTAAGCGACAACATTTATCATTGATACATTGAAATAAACCAAATTAACTTTTTATGATTACATTTTTATCCCTGTATTTCCAAAAAAGAGCAATTTCACAATATTATTTGTAACATCTCTCTCTCTCTCTCTCTCTCTCTCTCTCTCTCTCTCTCTCTCATATGACAGGATATTTACTTTTCATGATTACATTGTGTGTGTTTCCAAAACGAGTAATTTCACAACATTACTTGTAACCCTCTCTCTCTCTCTCTCTCTCTCCTCTCTCTCTCTCTCTCTCTGACATTTGAACAGAATTTATCTTTTCATGATAACATTGAGTTGTGTTCAAAAGAGCAATTTCACAACAATAATTTGTAACCTCTCTCTCTCTGTCTCTCTCTCTGTCTCTCTCTCTCTCTCTCTCTCTCTTCTCTCTCTCTCTCTCTTTCTCTGACATTCTGGTATTTTAAAAAAGAGCAATTTCACAACAAATCTCTCTCTCTCTCTCTCTCTCTCTCTCTTCTCTCTCTCTCTCTCTCTCTCTCTGTCTCTGACATTGTTTAATCTCTATTAAGTTACATTTAATAGATTTTATCCTTTCACAAATTCAAAAAAAAAAAAACAAGAAAAAGAATCATTTGACAAGAAATAAGCTTTATAGAACCGTTTCGGTCGAAAAATCAACATTTCGCACATATTTTTTACCATCTAGGTTGGAAGAAAATTACGAGTTTGCGGAGGGTCCTGTCTGTATACCGAGGAGTACCCTGTATCTACTTATCTGGACTATTGTGAGAAAATGATGCACCCAACCTGTCAACGCGGCTAGTTTTGTGGGAAAGGTTTGTTAATTTATCAGAATGTATTGCTTCAAAAAAACAACATGTCTTTTTACCATAAAGTGATGCTTCCTTTGTTTTTGAATCTTTCAATTAAAAATTTTGCAGAATAATTTAAGCCTAACATATTGTTACCCCAGTACTATATAGTGGTTTTGATAAAAAAAATGATAAAACATATAAGAATAAACAATAAATGTTTTTTTGCATTTTTGACAATCTTGAAATTGTTACTAGTTACACTTAGAATGGGTTCCGAATGCGGCATAAATCGTTACTGTTCATGGTGTCAGTCAGTTTTTTTTTTTTTTTTTTTTTTTGGGGGGGGGGGGGGGGTGGGGGTTTACTACTTTCAAGAACTAAATGATATCTTTTATGTCAACATATACATTATTGGTATTTATATAGATTATACGTCAGCAGTTTCCACAGATTACAACAAGAAGACTGGGAACCAGGGGACAGTCAAAGTAAGTGGCTACTCTAAAATTTCTTTTTAAAATAATCTAACAGTGGCTATTGATTGTAGCCCTGCTATAATAAATCCTTGTGTGGAAAAGTTTAGTCGGTTAAGTATCGGTGTTTTTTCCCGGTACTCCGGTTTCTCCCTCAACCCAAATCTGACGGCCTCGATATCAGTCAAATATAAGTGAAATAATCTTAACTCGGACAGTGAAAACCATCACTTCACTTGCACTTCGCTACAATGTCTAGGTTCGAATCCCGTCGGACACTCCAGATTCCTTCACCATTCCAGAACTTACTGCCTTAATATATGTAACAGAAAGACTGGGACGTAAAACAACATTAATCCTATCCAATACATTATTGGCACACGTTTTACACGTTTTTCTGTATTATCTTCAGTTTGCTCGGAATCCTAAAACATGGTTTTTATCAAGCTCCCAAACAGCGCCCACCTCCTAGCTCCGTATGTCGCGATGTCGCAAAAATACGAATGTTGACCGCTGTTCGGGGCTTGTGGTTTCCACCCCAAGCATCTCCGTACCAAGCCATAGTAAAGATCTTTGATATTATCGCGAAGGCAGTCGCAGTTACCTCCCTTGTAACGGTATAAAATCCTACTACCTCTTTATCGCATCACCGCGAGTACGCTTGCTGTAGTGATGATTTATTATTTATTATCTAGACCTAATTAATTAACTTATTAGTTATCAATATTTCCTTTATTTTAGATACCATTACTATGGGATTGGTGTAAGAGAAACGTCTATCTATTATGATATAATATTCTCTGCAAAAGGCATACAAAGGTTTGTTTCATTTGGTTAAAATGCGATAAATAAATTTATTATACCTTTTGTAAATTTCTCGAAATCTGATTGGTTAATAAGCGTTTGGATAAATTTAATGTCACCCTCGGATTGCAGAAAATCTGACGTCACAGGGTGACATTACGTGAGCGGTTGACATTACGAAAATGTCATGCGCAGAAAAACTGCGTATGCGGTTCGATCGCATTCGTCTTCTAAATCAGTAAAACGCTTTTCTAAAGTAATGATAAATGCTACAAGCGTCTCACAAGTTGCTTACGGACGACAGCTGACTGTCATGATTTTCAATCCAGTATACTTTGGTTGCACAGTATAATTAACATCAACAATCGGTATAATAAAATAAATATTACATTTCTGATAGGGTGACAGCCCATATTGTCACCCCTCGAAATTCATTGTCAACCTCGGCTTCGCCTCGTTTGACAATGAAATTTCTCGGGGTGACAATATGGACTGTCACCCTATCAGAAATGTAATATTTATATATAACCACACTACCACCCCATTTTTTTTTATTTTTTTTTATTAGCAGATCTAAGCTTTTAAGATTTAAGATAGTGTGGCACATTGTATTTATAGAAAACTCAAACATTGATCACAAATTGGACAAGACGAAGAAATTTTACTTGTTAAAAGAGTTTACCCAAAACCATGTTCAAATTACAAACAGACATTTGTTATTTTATTATTATTTATTATTATTATTTATAATAATAAAAATAATAATAATTATTATTATTATTATCGAACCGTATTCACATGGTTTTCTATTAAGGTGCTACAAGGTTATGAATATGTCAGGAACACAACTAAATAAAAATTCAAGTAAAATGCCAAATCGTTTCAACCAGGCCCCAGTTTCACAATCAATTTTTAATGATTAAAAAAGCTTTACTTTTCCTTGGCTTAAATCTGGCAAATATGAAATTTGAAATATTTTAATAAGTTCTAAAATATTTGGAAACTTAAGGTGACATTTTGAAGACCATATCCAGCTTATAACAGTTGTATCTTATGTTGTCAAAAACGTTGATTTGTAGTTCCAGAAAAAAAGGTTACCAAAAATCGATAAATTTAGCCAACTATGTTGGGGTGACATTGATTTTTTAAGAAATGATTGTGAAACTGGACTTGTTGTCTGCTACCTTGCGCACAGCCGAATACTCAAATATTGATAAATGTAGTTTTTTTGAAAGTCGAATATTAACATTGAACATGTGATTGTTTTCCCCACAGCACTGGTGAAGGCAAAAAGGAATGTACAAAACAAGTAAGTAATAATATGTACACAATAATGGATATCAAAAAACAATAATCATGAAAAAAACGAAACCATATTAGGGTTTATGAAAAAATCAAAACTTTGAATAACGCATTTGTTGTTATACAGTGTTGAGTAAAACATCAGTATAATGCCCCTTGAAAACATATCGCCACACTATTTTGATGTCCTGAACTCTATTGCCTCTACTATTTTCTCTATTAGCCGGCGCCTCCTAAAATTATTACTAAACCACAAAAATGCTGGCGATAAATAGATAATTTAATGACTTTTTCCTATATGTGTAAATACCGGACCAATTAATTTTTGTAACCATGTACAGCTCCGTTATTTTCATTTGAATCTAAGGCTTTACAAATGACCACTGAGGTAGCTAAGTTGGTAGAGTGCTCGCTTCCGTAAGTGGGATGTCGTGGGTCGAACCGGGTAGTAGCTGTTCTTTCGCCAAGCACTCGGCATTACGAAATGAAAGTCACGGTTCTTTCGGATGGTATCTTAAAATATACGAGATCCCGTGTCACGGTAGGCTTCGCACGATAAAGAATCCTGCTGTATAATGCCATCTGCACCTTCGCATATAGCTGGCGACGTCTCGATATAAGTGAAATATTCTTGACTGGGACGTTAAACACCATTACTCAACTCAACTCAACTCAACTCTAATGTTTACAATCATACTAATTATGTTTCAGATAGTTGCATATTCTCCAAGATCAAAACTAGGTACATTATTACCGGATTTTCCAGATTTAAAAGAAGTCAAGCTTCCAGCTAACATCGACGAAGGCAAAGTAAGCATCATCTAGACATTGACTGTGATTATTTTACCGCTGTCACGTTTTTACCTCACCATCGAGATAATCTACGTCAAAGGTTTACCTTTTTCGCGCTGGAAAACACGTGTAAAAATATTAAGTTGAGGATTTTATTAGGATATTTCAGTTTTTTGTAACCACTGCGGTAGCCCAGTTGGTAGAGTGCTGGCAAAGGTAAAATATATCTGCCACTTCACAGATAGCTAGTGATGTATCGGTATGATTATTATTATTTTTCTTATTTTTATTTTTATTTATTTATTTTTTTTTGGGGGACCTGAAATTCAATCAGTTAATCTTTCGTGAGCACGCGATAATTTGCGTGCCCACATGCAATATATATTACGCGAGTACGCAAAAACTACTGTGTAGATTGCTTTTTTCTTTAGCATGGGTTCGCAAATCGTGTCACCTAAGCGTAGCCGTAAAATTTATGTTCAATTCTTTACTTCATTCAGGGGTCTTGACTTCCATGTTCAAGTGGTGTTACGCGCACGTTTACGGGTAACAATGGCCCTTATCGACTAGGTTTGAATTCCACTTTAGACAGAAGTGTGTTAGCCTGTTTGCTGAAGGTCGACAGTTTTCTCTAAGCACTTGAAAAATCTCGAATGGCAATTTCAAGCCTTATGTGAATCTATATACCAAGTATGGGCAAACGCCATATGTAGACGGGTTAATATAAGCACTTGGCTTGTTCCCGAATCTTATTTTCTAGATTTGTATATGTTTATTTATTTACGTATGTATTTACTTACTGAATAAAACTAAACATTTTTTTAAAAAATAACAATCACTAATTATATAGATTTGTGGGTTCTGTATACACATGTATTTGTAGGTGCAGGACAACATTATTAACTTGTCCGTTTGACCTTTTGATTTAAATATTTATAATGGACAAGTACATTTATATAAATGAAACACAATATTTAGTTAGCCACCATCATGGGCGAAAACTTGTTTCAAATGTTATTTTGCATATATATTGCGTATACAGTACATACCTGTCGAAAGTATAACACTGAGCTAACACAATATACCAGTCTATTATTTACTAAACCATTTAAAGAAAGACACACACGCCAACACTATACCATCCATAATAAATAATTACAACAAAAACAAGAAATATATATATGCCTATGGTATTGGATAGGCGGCTATTTATTCCCTTGTAATGTAAATATCCACATAAATATATATTTCATGTAACCATAAATAATGCCCAGGATTAAAAACCAAAGATAAAACTAAATAAGTCAAAAACTCTGGAAAACCTTTGGGCTCTATGTTTCCAAAATAAATAACAATAATAATAAAAAAAATGGTCTGACCAGTGTGAAGACCAAGGCTAGAATGACATGAACTTTAACAAACTTACTACATCTCACTTAAAAATCCGTGCATCACGCCTGACATACATACACAAAGAATGCCACGCCCCCTAATTTAAATATTAAAGAACCAAACAGACAACAATTTTATTCTATACTACGTAACGAAGAAAATTGTGAAATATACTGACGGCTATTTACCGAAAAAGTTTTCAAGAGTGAATTAGCAACTACCAAAAAACTTTGGACATGTAGCAAGCGAGGAGCCAAGATGAGCTGTCGAAATTAGTAAGCTTAGTATTACACTTTCGACAGGTCTCTACTGTATATTAACTGTAATTCTACTTACACTTCCTATGTATTGGATAGATTACCGTATATGGATATTTCTAATGTAAGGTCAAGCGGACAGGTCAGTTGCGTTTGCCTATTGTTACGTATATGATATATTTATAGGTAGTGACCTTTATGATGATGTATAGAACTCATTGTCAGAGAATACTTGATACAGTTATAAGGGCCAACTTTGATGAGGTAGGTATCGGTAAAAATTATTTTAATATTTTAATCCTATGTTGGTTTCTTTCTGACATCCAGAAAATTTCGATCGACATAAAATTATTTAGACATGTTGCAATTGACTTAATATCACGACATGTCGAAATGATATGATGGAAAATTGTGATAAATTTGGCACTGTGGTCTTGACACTTGACCTATACACCTAAGGGTGCGTGACACATTTCTCACGTTGGTTTACATTTATGCCAAGATTGAACAAAATTCATCCATATGGAGCAGACACAGAAATAAGATGGACGAACAAAATGACAGGCATTATAAAATAAATAAGCTTATATTACATATTATACCAGTTTTATATTCACAGCACTATATACTTGTCACTGATGACTATGGTATAATTTTATAAAGTACCTGTGACTGAGTTGTGTAATGTAATACGAATATATTTTAACAAAGGCCCACTGATAGTAAGGACCAACTTTTGATGGCGTAGATGGCTTACTTTTGAATTATTGAAATACATTTTAACTAATTTTACTATCTGTCGTTTAATCCTTCACCCAAAAAATACTCCCTCAACATCCCAAAGCGGTATGCAGATCATTGGTATCGAATTCCAAGGTGGTTTGCGGAACATTGATAGCATCTTTACAATTAAACTTAATTGCAGGTACAGAGTTTCCTATTACACTTTTGGCAAGGCATGCCTCAGCACATGGTACCAATATTAGACTCCCAAACCATCGTGATGTTAGTGGGAGTGTGTGATTCCATATTATATAAAGCCATAGCTAACGTCCTCATGCCGACGGTACTACAAGCATTGCCAGAAAGGTAAATTGACTTGCTCTTTTTTCAACACAAAAACTAACGGTTACACGTTTCTTTCATCAATTTTGATTACTCACTTGGTGGGTGTTGCTACATAAACAAAAGGCACTCCACCCATAGCATCAATCTTGATAATTCCCCGGTGGAATTCAAAGTTCGCGTGTTTAGCAATAATTCCTAAATATGTTTTAAGCATTCTTTTCTATATCAACCAAGCAATTGTGATCTGTGGACAATCAACGTAAATGCAATTGAATCGTTTCTGTATTCCATGTAAATATTTAGAGGAATATGGAGTGTAGTAAAGTAATGGAGTCCTTACGTCACTGTCAAGAATGTTACTTGATTTATTGGATATTGGAGGAAACCGGAGTATCCAGAGAAAAACGCCGACCGCCAACAAACGAACCGATAAGCTTTCTGACTATGATCTACCCGAGCGGTATTCAAACAAAGGTAGTGAGATGCATTTTGATATGTAACTGTAAGCCGATGCTGTTTTCATTTTTAATGCGATTAGACGATCCTCATATGCTTGGTTACCCTTTGTCGGGTTTTAAACAAGTTTTGTTATCATTCAGTTATTATCTATAGTTGCTGTTCTTTTTATACTATTGCATTATTATAATAATATAATTATTGTTAATAATAATAATGTCATGTGCTGTTTTTTAATTTCTATTAAAATAATGCATTCAAAAACAGCACATGACTACTTTTGAATTATATTATTTCATTAAAATACAAAAGTAGCACATGGCAATAATAATTAATCTGTATTGCCAATTTAGGACCAAATTAGAACGGTTTATACTAGTATAATTCATCATTTCTGTTTCACAGTTTAACACAAGTAATTCGTGGATTTGCCAAACAGCTAGACCAATGGTTAAAACAAGCTTTAGATTCTCTTCCTGAAGGATTACAGAAGATAAAGTTTGATCGTAAGGAACGTTTCATTGTTTTTATTTTTTCTAAAGAATAACAAATATGTTGTTAAATTGTGTTCCGATAAACTTTTAGGTATTGATGTATTCCAGAACTTTATGAAAAAATACTTTTTGAGTTCTATATCTACATTATGTCGGTGCAAATTATATTGGAATTTCCTCAAATAAAAAAAAGCTACAAAATATTTTGTTTGAAAGGCAATATAAAATTCGATTCTGCTTAATTTATTCAGAAGCCTGTTCTATTTTCGATATTTGCGATATTATACAATTATGGATGTTTTAGTGGTTGTATATGGTGTGATATTCATTGAAAAAATAAATACTAACCGAGGTCAAACCTGTGACCAGACAATCTAGCTATTTTACCGATGCTTACCCTGGTTTAGACCGGTAGACCACACGAAAAATATCCCGTATTAATTAGATCAATCTGATTTTTTAAATCTGATTCTATGAAAAAATTAAATGGCATTCCGGATGAGACACATTCATATATACACTAAATTGATGATTCCATAACGTGAACATTCGATGAAAACAAACAGGCTGCCTCGATGAGACCCAATTACTTGCGCACAATTAATTGATGACGTTAAAATCGCGTCAACAAAAATCGATGACGTACACCGAATTTGAAATTCATCAGATTCTATATCATGTGAGATCCAACGGTCACGTGTTTCCATTTTAGCCAACTATAAAGATGGAAAATGTAATCTTAATAATATGAAGTTTGATTCTGCTTATTTTTTTCAGAAGTCTAGTCTTTTTTCGATATTTGCGATATTCTTATATATTGTAAAATGAAATCGTATGTTTAAATTGAAGTCATGGAAATTGAATGTCTTAGAGCTTTTTGGATAATCGCTACAGCTATATTGAACATAATTATTATCAAGTATATGTGTATACAGAAAGCGTACATATTTAATTTTTTGTCACTTTTGTTAGAATTTAGATCCCGATGTTGTATTGTAGCTTGTGCTTTCAATTATTTTTACGTAATGGAACCTGAAAATGTATCAATATATTTAACATAAAAATGTTTTATGAAACAATATTTATCGCTAAAATACTTCATATGCATAATGATATGCTCATGTTATATTCCAGTTGCCAGACGTTTCGCTCAAGTTCTTCGCCGCCAGACGTCGCTGAATCATCTTTGCCAAGCAGCGCGCACAGTCATTCACAGTGCGGAAATTACGTCTCAGATGCTTGATGATTGGATGAATGTAGACCTCAACAGTATTATAAAGCAGACGTTATACACAATGGATAATTATAGCGAGCGAGATCATCAAAATATAATAAACTGTTAGTTGAAATAAATTTTCTTCAAATAGCAACTTGAGTGAAAGTAAAGAGAAAGTTTTTACGTCCATTCCTGTCAAGATGTTTTCGCTAATGTTGAGATAGTCAGTATTGATGATGGAGGAAACCGGAGTGTTTGAATAAAACCACCGCACTTTGACAAGTGAACTCTCTCACATATGAATCCGCTGGAGTGGGATTCGAAGCTATGCGTCGAGAGATGCAAATATCGATACATTACATATAATATTGTTTCCCCATACTTACTCGTCCATCGGTACTACCTGACAAGAACTACAGAGGTTGTCCATGGTAAATACAAGACGAGATCTACAAGAGCTGACGTCAATTAATTTGACTATTCTCCAATCTTTATTTATCCTAAAGATAACAACGTTCAATAATTTTTATTTTTAAAGCTTTTAACTCAAAAAGTATAATTAATTAACATTTCAAGGCAAGAGGTGTCTTATTGCTAAATATTAAACATAACTATTTGATCAACATGCTATGAAATGTATAATTATTTTACAATCGCAAGACAAAGGGTGCTCAGTTCCATATAAGGGAAGCACTTATATGAACTGGATATTTTATATTAACAGACTACGCGTAAAATCTCTTGAATAACCTGGATATTATTTTGCAGTGTGCTCAGAATTTGAAAGATTGATGGAAGACCAATCACCACTTGAGTCTTATATTGAGTGGCTAGACAGCATGGTAGATCGATGCGTAGTTAAGGTAAGATGGCTGGTTAATACTGTTTCACGTCACATCTGCAATTTTTTATTATTCGCCCCGAGAACATCTTTACAATTCAATGCAAGAAGTAGTTTAAACTGTTTTATGTGTCGTTTGAGCTTAATTTATGCAAGCCTTGTACTAGTACGTACTGATGGCGGCCTTTATAGTGTTTTTACACAAGCCTGCAATTTAGCAGACAAACGCGACAATGGACAGAGTCAATTACACTGGTATCAAATCAACCAGTAGTCTTAGAACAAACAAACGCTACATTAAAATAATTCGCGAAAAACAAACTGTCGAGGTCTTTAAATTTTTTAAAACAAAAAGAGTTATGAGTTGGAGTGAAAGTTATCTTCTGTGTCCTTTAATTGTTACCCTTTTTTATATCATTTAAAGGTTAAAATAATTTGATATTCCCGAAAATGACTAATTACACTTAAAATTACAAAATATTCAATTTGAGAACCAAAATAGTAACAACAGCAACATTAATAATAATAATAATAATAATAATAATAATTAAGCTGAGTTTATGAAGTAAATGGTTATATTTATTTCACTGTAGCCAAGTTCAAAGAAACAGGGGACATTAAGAAGAATAGCACGACAATTTCTGTTAATGTGGTCATGTTTTGGTACAAGGATAATTAGAGATATGACTCTTCACAGTGCTCCAAGTTTTGGTAAGTTAATTATAATCTAATTTATCTTTGTTCAATCGTTTTGGTCGGCCTGATCGGTTTTTTTTTTTTTTTTTTTTTTTTTTTTTTTTTTTTTTTTTTTTTTTTTATGTTTGAATGAAAGAATCGAAGGGGTATAAAATGTGTAGATGGGCTGGCAAAATCTTGCACCCAATTTTGCAATGATCTATATTTCAATAATATCTATTGGATTTCCTTACACAATATTAGGCATGATCTTAATTTTTGAAATATATTTTGATTTTTAAAAAAAATATTTGATATTTTTTAAGTTATTACAGAAAACATTGGTTACGCTTTTTTTGTTATCCTGCCTCGGATGAATTTTTAACTATTGAAAAAAGTGTAGCCCATGTTTTTTGTTATTACTTAAAAAATAACAAATATTTTTTAAAATCAAAAATATATTTAAAAATTTTCATGCCCGATTTTATTTGAAAATATTATAAAAATCCAATAAATATTTATTGAAATATAGATCATTGAAAATTGGGTGTAAGATTTTGCCAGCCTACACATTTTATACCCCCTCGAAAGAATCATGTTATCAATTACATATTATACCAGTTTTAATTTTACAGCACTTTTGGCCGTTTCGAAATACCATTACAATTACAATTACTCATCCGTAGTGCTAGCACCAAAATTATGAAACCAAAAATTGTTTTCAAAATGTTTAAAAGATACCCAAAGAACCAAAATTTATTTTACCGAATACGTTTACTAAACTATAATTCTTTGTGTATTTCAGGATCGTTTCATCTCATGCATCTGATGTTTGATGATTACGTACTGTATCTGGTTGAAAATCTTCACAGTCAAGAAAGGGCCAATGATTTCATCAGAATAATAAAAGGGGAAGAGCAATCAGGTTAGCCCCTCCCACGTCTGTGCCTAATTTTACGATGGCCAATCATGTTCTTCTGATGGCCTTACAACATATTGTATATTGCAGAGTAAATAAAAGTTATAAACTTAACCTTTAGTCATAAGTGCTTATCTCTGTTTGAATAATAACGTGTATTATTTTTACAGTGCAAATTTAAGATATAACGTTTGCCTTTAACCCATATGTGATTCAGAACAGGTTTTTTTCTCAATTGGAAATGCATTATATATGAAGCGGCAACGGGTGCTTCTGTATCTTTGGATAAAATACAAGAGTACCTATTGAAAAGAACTCGGGACCATCCATTCGAAAAGAGACAGGGCCACGCATTAGAAAGAACTCAAGTCTATTGCAATGTCATATAAACTGGTACATAATTATTTTACTGTTTGATGCAATGAAAAACATGAATTACTTTGGAACCAAATCTTCCGTTTCGAATACATTGACGGTCCTTTTTTGCTACCTGTAAATCAGATATTTTAAATTTATAAATGTGTCGCATAATCATTTTCTATGACTGCACTACATAGCTAAGTATGTGTGTTTACACATAATGGAAATATCCATCTGCGCAGTTGCTATATGATATTCAATAAGTATGCAATTTGATATTTAAAGTCGCTTTTATGTGATATTCAAATATGATATATATGCATAGGATCTGGTATTAATTTTGGTCATTTCGAAATAACATGAATGGATGGAGTTTCGAAATTTGGAAAGACGATTGTGCAAACATTTATATAATAATATTTTAGATAAGAAAAAAACCATTTTATATCATGTTGAAAAAAATAAATCAAAATGTTTTAAATGCCAAAATCAAAAATATATGCACAATGATATTTGCACTGATTAACTCGCAATAGCACAGGAAAATACGACTGCATGGCCCAGAAAAAATACATGTCAATATTGTAATAATCAAAAACAAACATATAAACCCCTATCCAAACCAAAAAGAAAACTGGCAAATTGGTTTAAACGCATGGACCTCCAATAGGGAAGTGAGGTCGTGTTTTCTGAAGGGTAACCGTTTTGCCATCTACATCCGCCATGTGTGCAATTAAAATTGGGAATAAGGACCATGGAACTATGGGACCTCTAGTATTTCAAAAGTATTTTTAGATATAGAGACATCATAAGTAAAATATTTTTTGTCATAGATGTGTTTTATTTTTCAGTTGAAGATTTAGCCCTACCAGATTCTACCGTAATAAATTTGGCATCAACAGGCAGATCAGCTTTTTCGCCAGCATTTAGCTCACGTAGCAGTTCAATAGAGAGAGGATCTGTTATCACCAATTCTAGAGATGCCACAGGTATAGTATCAAGTGTAACAGATAGATCAGCTTTCTCTCCTTCTGTAACAAATGCTAATGCTGCTATAGGTGAAATATTAATATATGTGCTATCGATATAAATTATAAATGTAAAATTTGGTTCTACATGTAAATGTTTTTATCAAATGTAAACAGTGAACACTACTAACATAGTAAAGAAATATGTAGGGATTTAACTTATGAAAATAAAATGAAATAAGCTGTAACTTTAAAAAAGATGTGAAAATTGGAGATATGTAAAAATAGATATTGAACGAACTTTTTATTCAGACGTGAAATTATAGAATGGCTAAAATTCTGAATAAGACTTAAATGCCGAATGACTGGAAATAGACAGGTGCTTAAATTTCGATTAAAATATTAAAATTGGCATTAATATAATTTTTCTATCTGTTTTAAGATTGCCTATTTTGACCAAAATTTCAAGTTGCTCAAAATTCAAAAATTTTTGGTTTACACAAATAAACGGTGTGCCTAGTTGAGTGACGATGACGCAAATTTGTTCAACTTTGAATTAAGTTTGGTTAACATTGGAATGTATTGAGTTAAATTTCAATGACAAAATATTGTCTGAGTGATGACGGCCATTTCTTTGCCCCTCGTGCGATGGGTGCCAGGTGAGCGAGTAGGGCTCCTGGACTTCAGGCTCCTCTTCTTAAACCATCTTTTCAAGTATTAAGGCGAGTTTTTCTCGTCCAGATTTTCATTTTCATAAAATAAAATAATTTTATGTTTGTAGGTGAAGACAACGATATAGGTCCACGTTCTTCAGCCACGTCAGTTAATATAGGAAGGCATGTCAGTGACAGGGTCAAACACAACAGATTTATTAGCTATCGCCAACAACACACAACCGTCATCTATTATGTAAGTATTTAACTATTTTAATTAAACCCGTTTTAATTTTGCAGCACTAGAATATTTCTTATTAGTAATACTTGGACCAAAATTGTGGAAATCTAAAAAATGATCTAAAAATCTAAAAAAAAGATGAACTGACATAAAATTAAAGAAATATTAAGCATATCTTATTTTTTGCGGAATTTAAAATTTTACGAAGCAGATATTTTAGATTGAAAATGTTTATCCAACATTAAACAATTTTAAAATTAACCGCTTTTAGAAATATTAACAGTGGAGTATATAGTGTTGTGGTTTATAGTATTTCACATAACTCTTTTTGACCAATACTGGTCGACAATGCGGAAAACATTTACGTTGTAACTTCTCGAAATTCCAACACCGATTTTGTTGGTAAATGTAAACCAATGGGATTTCGTATTTCATGAATCTAAGTATTATGAACTAATGTTAACGAATATCTTGTGGCACACTGTCAAAATTAATTTTATTTCCATTTATTAATTCTTCGTTGATGTTTCCATTCATTAGTAGTGATCAGAACAAAATTGTGGAAATTCAAATATTTCTAAGATGTTGAAATGAGAAAATAAAAAGGTCGAAATTTAGTCAAAACTTTTAAACATAGCTTAGTTTTTTCTGTGAGTATCTAACATTAAGGAAGCAGGCAATTTTTATGATTAATTTATTATTAATTATATTTAAAATATATTTCTATTGATGTGGTTTTAATTTAAACCAAAAATAAAAAACACCCAAATTGAGCCTCCGTATGATGTATTAATATATATCCTAATATTGCAGGTTTAAATAAGGTATAGGGTTACACCTGTTAACAGCTGTAGTGATTCATTTTGTATAAGGACTACTTTTGTGTTACATATGAAATACAATTACTACTAGTACATCAATTGTTACCTAACATCTTATTAAGTAATTTTGTTTGTATAGTTAATCGAAAAATCCTACAAATACGAAAACAAATGGTACTTAAGATGAAATTCTGCCAAACCATAGGGGAATTATTGATTTTTCGGTATTAATCCTAAAAGAGAAAAAACTTGACTTTCCTTAATTGTATTGCGTACATTAACTTAACATACAAGGAAAGATATATCGCAGGTTCCTCTTAATGCACTAATAAATTATTATAAGTAACTCTGAAACAAATTTTGACAGTCGCTAAGACCAAGATGTTCTACAGATAAAGTTTATTTTACATCTGGCATCAATCAAATTTGCATTCTTTAATTTTAAGGAACTACTTAACATCTTGTTTCTAATATTTTATATCGTTTTAAATTGATAGAACCCTGATTATACTATTATTTTTACGATATATTGATTTTTATCGCATTTGTAGTTCGTTTAGTCAAAGTTACAGCCAGCCTATTTCCAATATTCCATTATCACATACACAGGTAGATGACAACACCATCTATAGCTTTACTGCTCGCCCAACACAGGTATGTCTTATATAAATTGACGTTCCCTTATCGAAAAAGGCCCATAAAACACTCGAATATAAAGGGCAGGAAACAGATAGCGAATGTAATGAATATATTTTGTTATGAAAACATGACAAATAATGATCCTAAAACCATTTTTTTCTAAATTTTCCACAACTACTGGGCGAATTCACTTTTAGAAATAGTTTGTATGACCCTATGTTGGTGCTTCAAAAAGAACCCTAAGAACAACCAACCTATGATGCAAAAACAGATTGGAATGCAAAAGAAATAGTCTGTTGTGAAATCATGACTGTTTTTACGACTACTGCGTTGATTTACACTTTTATATATAAAATTGTATAACTCCGTATTGGTTCTTCAAATATATAACAAAAATGAAAATCTCAAATGTTTAACCTAAGGGTCCTTTTTGCATAGTGATGGTCAATTTATATTCCACATGGTGACATATAAAGGAAGCTAGCAATATTGTTATGTACTACTATTATGTCCTTTACAATATGTATATATCTATGTTCAATTATCTATAAGTGTCATGCATTTTATAATAATCCGGAACAACCGGTATTAATATTCCATGGCGTTAGCTTACATGGCCAATTTTCAAAGATTTTTGCTTTGCTCTGGCGATTGTGAATTGAGCATGGACATGTATGGTTGCTTTTATGGCACCATTTCATATACAAGTAGCAATAATATTACTCGTTAAACACAGACATAAACGTATATCCAATCTTTTCCAAAACACACACAGTATGTAGCACTCCAACACATGACTATGATTATATTGCATAATGAAACACAAGCATACAGGTGGATACGATGTCTAAAGAACAACTAAAAAATCAAAATAAAACATTTCAAAACGGTCAAATAGAAAACATAATGCATGAACTTCAACCAGGGAAGTGAGGTTCAATGGGTCGGAAGGGTAAACATCTCCAGTTTAGCAAGACATACCCACCGCTTACAAAATCAAATTAAGAATAGAGGGAATTATAAATGTCAAATATGTCAATGATTATTCAACTTATTTACTACAGGAGTATTGACAGTATTCTATATCTTATTTCTTCAAAAGTACACGTTATTTGTTTATCTGTATGGTAGTGTTGGCTTTATCCTGCTATATGTCGGTAACTTTCTATGGTTGTGTACAGACTTTAGTTTCTGTGTCTGCAAATTACAAAGGAACAATGGATGTTTAATTGCATGTGCTTGTCGCTTTCAGATACAAGGTTCACCTTTTTATGTCGGCCCCAGTAACAGCATTATTCAAAATACGACAGATATAAACAGATTTGGGAATGGTGCAGGAGTTGATTGGCCTCAACAATACCCGTCCTTGGGTCAACAGGATGCTCAGAATTTGCAAAAAATGTAAATATACGTGATTTATTCTTTGTTCTGCTCATTTAAATCAACGGTAAATATATTATACTCGTGTGTTTTTATTAATATCATTTGTTTTCGGTCCAACTTTCGATAATGCGTAACTGTGTTACACTGTATTGTCTCCAAATCTTGCAGTCTTTATAAAATGTTTGCTGTTGCAATTAGCATATATAATTGTATAAATACGCAAAATATATGGATATAAACTCGGAAAACAACAAAACATGACAATGAACAATGACAAGAAATAATTCCTCTTCAAATTCCCCGTCACTCCTTTTGTGAAAAAAATATTTGTATTACTTAATTTGCTTTCAAAAGTTTTTACTTTGCTTTGAGGAATTGTAATTTTAACATGGGTCCGTATATTTGTTTGATAATATATACAGAGCGTGATCTTATCATTGCAGACAATACTGTATTACGAGAATTATTCGCGATATATGGAACCTCGTAATTTTAACGGTCAAGTCTTAACCGCAAAAACAAGTGCAACACTTTCTTCATGTTAACAAATACAACTGTGCTTGCCTATCAGCTCGCCAACCGCATAAGTAAATACTCTGGAACATGTTGCGTAACGTCACACCCCGCTAAAGTTTCCACACTAGAATATTTTTCGCTATATAATAAAATGGGTCGCTCAATTTCTACTGCTGTTATTTATTTACAATTCATTTGGAAGTGCTTTACTTTCTTGCAACAATAAAATATATATTAAAAAAAATGTTTTCTATTTTCAGAATAGACCAGAATATGTATTCACAATACAACGAACTCCGTTCACATGGTTTAGATTATGGATCATATGGATGTTTTGATGCGCAGGCAGCAGGAAGAGGTTTTATTGCTGCCGGAAATGATCTGACATATCAGAGTCATCCTACAAATCTTCAAATAGACATTACTGACGCTTTTAATAATAATGGTAAGCGACGGAGTGACGACACATCAAGCAAGGCGTTCAAACGAACAAACAGAGAACAATTTACGTTACAAGCACAGTTAGAAGAAGGGTTTATATGAATTAACGTTGCATCAAAGCATTTACCAGCTGTGGATGGTGTCTCTAGAAAAAAGCTATATTCAAAAAGGTGATTTATAAAGCATGCAGTGCCATTTGCGTCATGGATAAAGATTACAAATCAAAACATTGTTAAAAACATAACGTTCAACTTGTGGCACTTGTTTCCATACTACGGTACAACAGTAGTTGTTTTATTTAAAATGAAGGAAGCATTGTTAAATACAGAACAATTCCTTATACTGAATTCAGATATTGCTTCATTTGTTCCAAGTTTTAATAGCTTAACAGTTAAGCTAATTATTAGGGAAAACTTTATTTGTAAACAAACTGACGTTACATTCACACGTAACAGTGTCCGTTTAAGCGACCTAAACGACAGTGCGTACGGATGTGTGTAAAATTCTTTGATAAACATATGTCTGCTTTTTATGGAAACACTTTATTGTAAATTTATAAATACAAACATTAATTAAAATTCTAGTCAAATTCTTCATTATTTGTTGTTTTTTTATTTTTATATCTAATGAATACAGATGTTGTCACGTCATTCATTATTACAGGGTAAGTAATTTCTCTTGTTACTTTTCTTCATATTATGTTTTACTTTTTTCCGAAGGGAACAATAAACAAAATCAAAAACTAACATACTAATCCATGTACGAATCACAATCCAGAAGCAAAGTAAAAACTTTGAAACTGACATTTCTGGATAGACACGTAAACTTCCACCAGAGAAGTGAGGCCGGGTGCTCCGGAAGAGTAAGTATAAAAGTGCTTATCATATTATAAATTTGCGAATGTTGCATTTAGAAAATGCAAAATGAATATTCCAAAACAATCATACTAAGCCGAATTCTGTTACTTGTTCACAATGTATTTAAAAAAATAAAACCTGTTTCTTTAGATCGCGGTTTTGTTTATACCATTCTTGTTTGAAGATTTGACTTTATAAATAATTTACTTCAAGTGTTATTTCTGCATATCAAATGGTTACAAGATTCTGTTGAAACCTACTTTTGAATTGAAATGAATTCCTTTTATTTTAGATACGTAAAAGTTAGACATTAAACGCTATTTTAACCGATAGTACTTGCAAGCATTCATTTAATTTAGACCTTCAAAAAGATTGTCGAACCACTTGAACTATTTATGATTTCACGTATTCTAAAAAAGAAAAGTTTAAAATGTGTTCAACCATTTAACACATGAAATATGTAAGCCTTCCCTAATTATTATATTTTGGTACGTGAATACACAGAGGAGGGAAAGTTTTTTCTTATGGTTATTATTTCACATTAAGAACCATATTCTGAAAAAAAGAAAAATCTAAATTCTGTTCAACCATTTAACACAATAAATGTGTACGCTTTCCCTAATTAATATGTTTTCGTACGTTAATATACAAAGGAAGGTTTTATCTTAATATAGTTATGATTTCTCATAAAGAACCATATTCTGAAAGAAAAGTTTAAATTTGTTCAACCATTTCAAAGTATTTCCTTAGCTGAATTTGGTAAAATATATTTTGGTCCTTTGGGTAGCTTTTCAACATCTTTAAAATAATTTTGGTTACATAATTTTGGTCCAAGCAATGCTGATAAGGAATTGTATTCCGAAACGGCCGTCTAATGCTGTAAAATTAAAACTGGTATAATATGTAATTCACACATAGAACTTATTAATATATTTTCGTACGTGAATACACAGAGGTAGGTAATATTATTGATTGTTATGATGTGTTGAATTTCTTAAATTTGCATAAATCATATACTTTACGTACATAAAACCAGGTAGGTAATATTATCGATCGGCAAAGTTTGTTGGCCTTCCCTTATTTACACATTTTCTGACTAGTATAAACTATGATTTGTATTACCTTCTCTAATCCTAATAATTCCATTTCATCAAATATGGTACTGAAGTAGTCACGTGAGATGACGTCAGATTGTTTCCCATCAGTACGTTGTCTTGTTTCCTACCATATGGATGTGTATTAGGGTCACTGTATAACGTTTTCAAGTTTTTTATTAGTTCCAGTTTGTTTTGGTTTTAAAGGAACAATTTGTATTGTTGTTGTTACATACATTTTTTCATTATTTTAATTTGGATATTTTATTTTGGATGTTTTAACTGTTTAACATTGATTTTAAAATTCGTGCGCCACAGGCCACGTGTGTTTTGCACATTTACCGTTACGAGCTCACAGAGCCAGGTAAAGCAACACAAATGGAGAAGGAAACTCCAAATAACACTGTTGGCAATATATTTGAGAAACTAGAAATGCCTCCGGCATTGAAGACAAAATGCCAAAAACAAGGTGTAGGGGGGGAAATGGCGGCAGAGAAAGCGGACCAGCTCGCCGACCAGATTCTTGAGGTCCCTGGCCAAACACAGCAGGGGACCAGAAATAGTTATACTGTAGTCATGGAACAAATGCATGCTTTTTTGCAGCAGAAAACTTTAGAAATAGTGAAGGAACAATTACAATTGCTGTTAGCTGCACCAAGAAGGCAAAACATTGACAAAAATGTGCCTGTGAATGCAGACACAGCTGCACCAGCAGAAAGTAGACAGGGTACAAAACGGAGTCATCCTGATGATCATAATGAAAATGGATCATTGGGTATTTCACAAGGTTACAAAGATGACACCTCGGAATGTTATAATTTTTTATCAGATTCCGATGATGAGTCCGACAAAGACGGAGCTTCGGATAATGACATTGATATTGACAGTTTAATGTCCGAAGTGTCGGAGTTATTTAACGACGAAGAGAACATTAAAAAGAACGTTTTCGACAACTTACTAACAATGTGATTCTGTTTTTTCGGAAAAATTGTCGAAAAAGAAAAAAGAAAGGTCTTAATGCAAAAATACGGTAGGCCAGGGAATTGTCATAATTTATCAGTCGCAAAAGTAAATAATGTTATTTGGGAAAGTGCAAAATCATTTGCCAAATCCAAAGATTTACAAATTTCAAAAACACAAAAACTGCTTATTAAAGGAGTTATTCCAATAATAGAAACGGCTCAACTACTTTTTGAAAGTAAAGATTCTGATAAAAGAAAGCCTACAGATGTAAAAGTAAAAAGGCTGTACAAGTCAGCTATACCAAAATGTATGGACGCCATCGTTATGATTGGTGAAGTGTTCACCGATCTCGGTCAAAAACGAAAGGATTCACTAAAGCACGGCATTTCTGTCAGTCATAAAAAACTGTGTCGCCCATCGAATGAAACATCCAAGGATTGGTTGCTGGGCGATGATATACAAAAACAAATTAAAGAATTGAATGAGGCCAAATCTCTCGAAAAGCAGCTAGAAAAAAGAAGAGACTGCGAGAAAAAGTAACGTCGGAAATTCACACCGCGGCAGCAGCATGCCTATTAATAAATACAATGTTCATTATACTACACCAAAAGGCGGGAAAGGCGGAATCAAAAACAATTACGGAAAGTCTTTTTTTATTCAAAGGCCAAAAATTCCGGAGAGACAAGTTCAAGTAACAAAGCCTTGTTCAAGTCAAAATGCAGATCAGGTAAGGCAACCATGTATACAAACACTAGTTTTTAGAAACACGCCAAACAATTTTGTTGCGGGTAAAATTCGCCAATGTGTGGACACTTGGAAATTGATAACATCCGATCCATGGTTGTTAAGCATTGTGAAAGTACTCAAAATTCCTTTTAAGGAAACCCCGTATCAGAATTTTTTTTCCGAGTCAGATAAGTTTTAGTGACGATGAAGTATATCTTATCCAAATAGAAATTAACAAATTACTTGAGAAAAGAATCATTTCAAAGGTGCATGATCAGTATACCGGCTTTATTTGAAACATTTTTACTCGTCAAAAGAAAGATGGAACTATTAGGCTCATTTTAAATCTCCAGAAACTAAATGAATTTGTAGACACTGCTCATTTTAAAATGGAGACTCTAAAATCGGCTATTAGCTTAATTACACCAAAATGTTATTTCGCAAGTTGTGATTTAAAAACGCTTATTATAGCTTACCCATTAGTACAGGTCATAAAAAATATTTGAGATTTATATAGCAACAAAATATTTATGAGTTTTGCGCGTTACCAAATGGATAAGCAATTGGACCACGGGTTTTTAGTAAACTATTAAAATGTGTGTTTGCTCAGTTGCGAAAACACGGGTTTGTCAATACAGGTTATATTGAAGATTCTCTGGTTCAAGGTGACACTTATTTTGAGTGCGAGGAAAATGTTATGCAAACTACACAATTATTTGATAATTTAGGCTTTACTTTGCATCCAGAAAAGTCTGTTTTTGTTCCTACTCAAGAAGTTGAATTCCTTGGTTTTATTTTAAATTCAGTTGATATGACTGTTAAGTTAACATATGAAAAAGCTTCAAAAATCAAACAACTTGTGAAAAACTTTTACATCGACAAGTTTGCTCAATTCGAACACTAGCAGAAATTATAGGAAAACTGGTTGCGACTTCCCCTGGGGTACCTCATGGTACCGTGTTTTACAAACGTTTAGAAATATTTAAGACCAAATCATTACAAATTTGTCAGGGCAATTATGATGCTACTGTCCATTTATCTACAGACTGTCTAGATGATTTGAAATGGTGGTTAGAAAACATTGATAGACTACATATAAATCAATTAGCGAGTCCGCCCCTTCTTGTGATATTTTCACAGACGCGAGCAAATCTGGTTGGGGCAGGGTTTACGGTAAGAGTTCAACTGGAGGCCTCTGGACATTAGCTGAAAAAGAAAAACACATAAATTATATGGAATTAAAAGCTGTATTGTTGACTTTACAATCATGTTGTAAAACTATGCGAGACTGCCACATATGAATTAGGAGTGATAACACAGTTGCGGTAATTTCAATAAACAAACAGGGGTCAAATAAAAAGTATTTAAATGAAGTGGTTAGAGAATTTGGTGTTTTTCTATAGCAAGAAATATCTGGTTGTCCACAGAGCATGTGCCCGGTGTTGACAATAAACAGGCAGACAAGGAATCGAGGGATATTAACCTGGACGCGGAGTGGATGTTAAAACCATCGATTTTCAATGTTATATGTCGCATGTATGGTAGACCTAATATTGACTTATTTGCATCACGCCACAACAATCAAATTTCCACTTATTTTTCATAGAAACCTGACCTCATGCTACAGCGGTTGATGCATTTAAACAATCTTGGACAAATTATACAAATTACCTATATATTTTTCCTCCTTTCAGTGTCATTGGATTAGTTCTACAGAAAATAGCGAAAGAACTGACAGAAGCGGTAATAGTAGCGCCTGTGTGGCCGACACAAGTTTGGTTTCCGAGGCTGTTGAAAATGATTATAGATTGCCCAGTTGTTCCATCAGTGACATCGGATCTATTAACAGTAAACGGAGTCTTGGAAGCACACCCTCTTCTTCAAAAGTTACACTTAGCAGTTTTCCGAGTTTTCCGAGTATCAGGAAATCACTTTAAAAGCGAGGACTTTCGGAAGAAACTGTGCAAGTCATATTGCAGTCATGGAAAAGTTCAACCAAGAAACAATATGGGAATTATATCGAAAGATGGATGCGTTTTTGCCAGTCACGGCGTATTGATCCCGTTTCATCAAATGTAACTCATGTTTTGAATTTTCTCGCTTTACTTTACAAATCCGGGTTAGGTTATAGTGCCATCAATAAGGCCCGTTCTGCTCTAAGTTCCCTTTTCAATGTTTGGGACTCAGACACTGACATAGGAAAACATTCACTTATAAAACGTTTTATGAGAGGAATTTTCATTTTGAGACCGTCCCTGCCCAGATATAATGTTACTTGGAATGTTAATAGCGTTTTGAATTACTTAGATACTATTAATTGCTCATCAGCCGTAAATTTGAAATCATTGACTTTGAAAGTAGTTGTGCTTTTATGTTTATTGTCTGGTCAGCGAGTTCAATCTATTCATCTCATAGACATAAGCAACATTGAATTCAGTGACAGATTTGTTAAAATACGAATAGGCGATTTATTGAAACAAACTAGGCCAGGTTTTCATTTACCCGAAATTGCGTTTGAAAAATATACACCTAATGCAAATATGTGTATTGTCACTTTTAAAGCAATATCTTCAAAGAACAACCGATCTCCGGAAAAATGAAACGTGTCTTTTCATTAGTTATTGCCGCCCTTATCGCAGCGTTACCAAGGACACTATTTCGCGATGGGGCAAAACTGTGCTTCGTATGTCAGGTGTACATCTTGACATATTTAAACCACATAGTGTACGTTCTGCATCAGTTTCAACTGTATATAGTAAGTGTAAAGTTCCTCTTGCAACAATTATGAGAACGGTTTGTTGGACAACATTCCGTACATATTACCGAAAACCAGTTACTATTGATACATCCTTTGCTACAGCAATATTAAATCAGAATTTAAAAAAAATAAATGTTAATATTGTAAATAGATAAAGTGTTTTATTTTTATTCATTATTTTATTCAACAACTGCCTGCATGTCTCTAAAACTCTCACGTGACTACTTCAGTACCATATTCGATGAAATGGAATTATCAACTTATACGAAATTTATTGAAGTATGATTTCAACTCCATAAATTATATATGGCACTGAGGTAGTTACGTGCCCAACCCACCCGACCCTTTGATTGGAAATCAAAGCATTTGTGTGCTCTGAAATCTGATGGGAAACAAGCTGACGTCATCTCACATAACTACCTCAGTACCATTTATGATATCGTGGAATTGAAATTATACTTCAATAAATTCCGTATAATTTGATAATTACCGAAATAATGATATAAAGAAACATTTTTACTTCGGAATAACAGAAAAACAAAGCCTTATCATCCGAAATGAGAGTCAATGATGACACTACAAAAACATATGAAGGGCCAATCAGAGTCGGGGAAATATTGTTAATGCCTTCATTTGAAATATTTTTGATATTTGTATATTTTGAACTACTAGTTTTGAGATACAATCTTGATTGAAGTGAAAAATCATCATAATTGAAAAATTTTACTTGGCCAAAAAAGTGTTATTAAACTACCGAGCTCAAAAACACGTCATTCAGAAATTCCTTGCGTCATTAATACAAAAACATTCCTAATTATAGTATAAATTTTCATGATGTAGTTGCAAATATATTTTAAAAGTCATAGTATATGAAAAAATATGAAAATTCTAAATCTTTAAAATCTGAAAAAACTTTGAAAATTGAAACAATATTAAAAAAAAATACCATCAATTAAATTTTGTGAAAAGACGTCTTTATCAATTGAAAGTATCAAAGGCAATTCTTGTGAATTCGTGAATCATTGATTTATGTTGAATTTATTCGTGTACTATATTTATGATGATTTTCTTGTATATTTTTGTTTAATCTTTTAATTGATAGATATAATTGTAAATTCAACGAGAACCTATCTGTGATTTTGAAGTTGGATTGAGATTCTTCTAATCACGCGATCACAAGAAAGAGATCATGGAAGATTTAGAGGATATTCCCAGCAAGTGTCATACTTTAAAGTAACTGTGAGCAATTAGTTGATTTGTCACAGGAATTTAGTATGGGTGAGTGTGGTGGGCCCATGATCTCTTTCTTGTGATCACGTGATTAGAAGAATCTGAATCCAACTTCAGACTTACAGGTAAGTTCTCTTTGAATTTATAATTCTACTACATCACGTGATCACAAGAGATCATGGGAGATTTTTAAAGGACAAAGCAACTAAGCTAAATATTTCACAATTTACTCCAGATTTTGCAAGTACAGTTTTTAACCATCGAGAAATTGTTTCCACTGACACGGATTTATGTGGTTTTATATATGCAACAAATAACTTTGTACAGTCTTTTCTTGTTTTTTGTTTTATGTAAATAACAATTCAACGCTTGAATTACACAGAGTGATGGGTCTTGATCAAACGACTTAAAATTAATGGTTTTAAAGAAAATCCTGGTCTTGATTGCTTAATGACTCCTGTAATCCTAAAGTAAACACTGTCAGTAGACAGGGTCATTTCAGTTAAATCTAAATGTTGGAGCGTTTGTGCCCTTTGACCTGACAATAAAGCCATTAACATAACTAATTTAAATGTCAACAGCTGTAAAGAAAGTGTAGTAGTGGATATAATGTTCTGAGATAATCTAACACTACAGACACATTCCAAATTTCAGAATATTTTGATTTCGGTGATCGATTAAATGTTCCTTTCAAAAACCGTTTAACCAAGGGATGTTTACCTAGAGCGGTCGCAGTTTCTATGGTCACTACTAGATGCTGTATTAATATAATTGTAACTATAACCATCATTGAACAATTGATTTAAAAATTCTAAAACTACTGAAATGTCGGGTTTAAACATATTTACATTTTTGTTTTTTAGGAGAACAATCCATTTAGTTATATACACCCTGTATTGTTTTTGTGCACATTCCCTCCAGAAACTCATAATAATATCGACTACACCTTCTGATATTCCTTGATCTATATATTGTTGTTTTATACAAGACAATTTATTATTCATACTAGACATGCCAGTAAATTCATTTGATTGTACAATGGATGGAATGCGTCCACTTTCTGTGGTAATATCAGTAGTCGTTTTCCTCTTTGCAATTTTAACAGAGGTTTGATGCAAAGCCTCATCAGAACAGAATACCAAGTTTGTGTCTTCCAGTCGAGTACAATCAATTTTCGCTCGAAACCTTTCCTGTTTTATTTTCTGCACCACTCGGTCGATAACACTGAAAGGAAGAAACATATAACACAATTTATAGCTGTTTCAATTCAATGTTAACGCATCAATATCGACGGCATTAGGGTCTGGTCTCCAAGCCACATATGGCATCAACTGAAAATTTAGTCTAGACGCAAATAAATCTATATCTGGTGTACCTAAGTGTTTTTTTTACATAATCAAAACTCGTTTTATTTAACATCCATTCGGTTTCGTCTCTAATTTTTCCACTTTCGGAATCTGCTATTACATTAAGTTTACCTGCTTAGTGTACTGCAGTTAACCACATGCCATACTCATCTGCAAAGTACCAAATGTTTCTAGCTTCCTCGTTACATCCAGTTGAATGTGCACCCTCCATATTGTATACATACGCTACTGCCGTAAAGTTGTCATTTCTAATTTTACATGTTTGTTTTCAAGTACCGATTTGAAACATTTTAAACCAAGATAGACTGCCCGGAGTTCTAGAAAATTTATGTATTTTATTCCCTGTAGATAATTTGTTTGTCAAAAAATAGTACAGTTACTTAAGAACCTTATTCTGAAAAAAGTAAAATCGAAATTCTGTTCAACTATTTTACACATAGAACTTATATACATATATTCGTACGTAAATACACAGAGGTAGGTAATATTATTGATTGTTGTAATGTGTTGAATTTCTTAAATTTGCATAAATCATATACTTTACATACATAAAACCAGGTAGGTTATATTATCGATCGGCCAAGTTTGTTGGCCTTCTCTTATTTACATATTTTCTGAGTAGTATAAACCAAATGACACATTTGGTATGATTTGTATGATCTTCTCTAACTTTAATAATTCCCGAGATGAAATAATTTTAAACACCTATTTAATTGTTATATAAACAACTGCTCAATATTGATTCATTAAGCATTGAGTCGGATGACCAAGAGAAATGGATTTGGGTCTTAATTTATATTGCCACTGGGGATTTCTTGGAGATTTTAAATGTCTAATCAGTTCGGTAGTAAATTAATTTTATAACTTTTTATTTTATCGAGAAATTTGACTTTTTTCTTGTGCTGGACTAAGGCATAGTTTGATAAGTATTGGAATATTTACGCATTTTTGTGAATAAAGACATTTTTTGACTTTTAAATAGAGTAGAAATTCATCATGAAGTCAAGAGGAACATTTATCGAAGACAATGCGGACACGACCTCAATGTGGCCGAGTTCTCATCAATGGTTGAGTTAAATACTTGTTCAAACATGTTTTACGTTTTAACACGTAGCCAACACAAGAAAAACACTGTTACAGTCATTAATACAAAACTTGCAAAGGTTGAGACTCACTAAAACAGGCACAAAATGGAGTAGAATGATTGACAGCATATAATAAGTGGTACTGATTGTAAACTGCTCTTAAATAATTATATAAACATATGTTTAATATTTATCGTTCTAGCGGTTAGCGGAATGATAATAAAATCAATATTATTTCAATATAGATATGGGTCCTTAGTTTTTATTGTCGCTGGAGATTAAAGGGAGATTTCACAGTCTGGTCCTTCCTGGCAGCAGATTTTTTCATACATTTTCTTCAATAGTTTTCTTAGTAATTCGTAATTTTGGTTGTAGTGGACTTAGTCTTATTTTTATAAGTATATGGATACTTACACATTTATGTGGATTGGATCATGTAACACGACGTAAACTGGACAGTCAACCGACGACAATGTGGATACGACCCGGTATACCCGAGTTCTCAAGAGAGCTTGAGTCAAATACTCGTATAAACATTTTATTTACGTTTTAACACGTTTGTCATTCTTCTACGGAGGAGCAAAAGGACAATAAACTTGCCTTTATATTTTATATATTATTGAGTCAATTCTTCACCAAGGAGAAAAAACTTAAGGATAAAAATGTATTAATAACAGCAGTGACAGGAATGATAAATGTGTCAAATACTGTAATAAGTAAGATTATTGCTAAATTGAAAATGCATATGATGACATAAAGAATGAGTCCATTGGAAGATTCTGACAATGGTGATAATGCTAAATTTCAAACTTTCAATTATTTTGATACTCGGTTAGGTTTTTTAGTGCAAACCTCGATATTATTACCAACAGTAACTTCGCTAATATTGTAGCTAACTTAGTCGTTTCAAACAAGGAGTACAAACATAAGGCCACACCTCATTGGATACGATTTTATAGAAAGACATGTGACATTACGGGTCAGCAAGAAAAACGCTGTTACAGACATTAATACAAGACTTGCAGAAGATGTGACACACTTGAACAAGCACAAAATGGGGTAGTAAAAAGAAATAATTATAAATATCGCAGACGAACATATAGAGGATTTATTCCGGTCACTTAAAATGTACGATGTGGTATGTTAAACAATTGACACCGGTAAAAATACCCAGGATATTAAATTTAGACCCTACATGCCATTTTCAATCAGCCTGTCTTGTAAGACAAAAATCAAACCGGCCGAGCCAAAAATAGGCGCAAAATGTTGTCTGGTAATAATTCTGATAATATAGCGAACAGCGCCGACAATTTGTCTGAATGACCGAGTGAGGACTTGTAAATGGACAATTCATTTACAATTCAAGACATGTAACCAGCAAAACAAACTATGTGCAAGCCAATTTTTGATACTTTATTGCAATCGCAAGCCTGTATCAATTCAAGCGCATGCAAACTTGCAGCAAAAATGCTCGAACAAAAATGCGCGTGGAAAACAAAAATCACTCCTGACGATCCATGACCCGGTACCTCAAAGTTCGCATAACTGATTCGAATGAAAGAACTCCCGCTGTGTCCTATGACCTTTCTCAGACTTGGAATACGACGACGATTCTGAAGAAGGCGGCGTCGTACGAGGGGTGGTCAAAAAGTTCATATAATGGGGTATATTGCCGCAACAAACCATACATTTTATTATTATTTTTCAATATAATCCCATTTACCCCAATGCACTTAGCCCACTTTTCTTACAGACTGTCTATACTTTTGAAATAGAAGTCTTTGGTTTGGTTTTGAAACCATGCCTCTGTGACAGCCTTAAATTCATCATCATCAGGATATCTGTTTCCCGTAAATTGGATTTCAATTTTCTAAATAGAAAATAATCACTGGGTGCCAAATCGAGACTGTAGGGTGGGTGACTAAGTTGTTCAAACTTGCATTCACGAATCGCTGCTTGTGCAATCTTGACTTGTGCACAAGGGCATTGTCGTGAAGAAGCAATACCCCTTGGCTCAACTTTCCCCTTCTTTTTAATTTAGCATTCGATCAGCATAGTAAGCCTCAGTGATAGAGATTCCAGCAGGTTTATAATTGATAAACAGAACATCCTTAGAATCCCAAAACACAGTGGCTATGACTTTGCCAGCTGATAATGGGGTTTGAATTTCTTTGGTGGGGGTGATCCAGGGTGCTTTCATTGCATGAATTCTGGTTTCTGGGTCCCAATTATGAATCCATGTTTCATCACCAGTTACTAAACGTAAATGGAAGCTCTCCGGGTTATCATTATAAAAACTAATAACCTCCCGACTTGACTGGAGTCTTTGGAAGCGATCCTGCAAATTAAGGTTTTTGGGGACCCATCTTGCGGATACTTTTGACATCCAAAGATGATCGTGGATAACCGTGTATTCACTTCCATGTAAAATGTCACACTCCCTAGCTTTGTCATCAATTCTTAATTCGACGATCATTCATGATGAGGGTCTCCACAGACGTGACAATTTCCTTTGTAATGGCATCAGCTGGCCGACCTGACCGTGGGTCATCCTTCAGTGAGGTGCGCCTACGTTTAAATTCAGCTGACCATTATGCCACTGTGAAATAGGCAGGACCACTGTCACCGTACACCTCGACCATTCGCCGGTGACTTTCTTTGACATTTGATCCCTCTATTGTGAGGAACTTTATTACTGCCCTAAACATTTTGATTTTCCATCATTGCTTGATGGTCACCAAATTTGAATGCTTTTAAGAAAAACACAAATATGTTGTGATAAATAAACTTGATATGTTTAAAATGGCGGAATGTTGTGTTGTCTAAGTCAGTAAAAAAAGGTGTGTTACGCTTGGCTGAATACGCTGTTCTATGAACTTTCTGACTTTCCCTCGTAGATGACATATTTGAGAGTGTAAGATGAAATTCATACACTTATAAACAGAGGTCCTATATGCAACAGGTGATGGACATATATATATAATATTTCATGATAATGGCTAAAACGGTTCGTTTTGGCTAATTCTGAATTTAAAAAAGTTTAAATAAAATATGTTGAGAAATGTAATATCAAATGAACACGCTTAAATCTGCTATTTCGCTCCTTACACAATACTTTTTTTCGCAAGCTGTGATCTGAAGGATGTGTATTACATCATCCCTATAAGACCGTCAGATAGAAAATACCTATATTTTCATTGGAATAATGACGTTTTCCAATTCTATGCTCTTTCTATGGGCTTTCGTGCGGACAAAGAGTGTGCTTTTTTTGAACTTCCGAAAACGTGGTTTCATTATACTTATTACACTGACGACTCTTTGCTTCAAGGGAATAACTACTTCAGTACCATATATGTTTTCATAAAATTGAAATCAATAAAAAAAATTACGTATAACATAAAAATTATATGTTTTTACTTTTACTGTAAAATTCAGTTTGAAAGACATCATTTGTTGTCGTATCTTCAGTTAAATTTCTTTAAACCACCATAACCGTAAAATAATCGACGGGGTTAAATTACATTCTTACTTATATTTTAAACAAAACTCAATTAGGCATTGAGACCGGTGATCAGAATGTTTCTTCAAAAAGAAGCATACCGATTTATGTCTAAAACAAAATCCCAAAACAAATAAAGTAAAACAAGTTCCATCAGCAACGTGAGGCCGGGAGTTGCGGAAGGGTAAGTACTCTTGTTAAGCTATTCACTTCCGCTACGTGTTTAAAAAATAGAGGATAGAGGGAACTTGGAAAAATAGATTTGACGTCAAATATATCCATGGTAATTTTCGGTACATATACATCATACTATCAACAATATTGTGATGACAGTCATAAAACTTTGTACAGGCGTGATAAGTTTTTCTTTTGGCATTTGTAATATGCGAATATAACAAAAACCGCCATACAAAACAGGTACTTGTATGAAATAACAATAAGAATCTATCAAACCAACTACATCATTAAACAATCGTAAGAAGCAAAATCAAAAGACACCAGTATGCAATCGCACAAAGATCTAAAAAAAATGCACATCATAATTCAAAGACAAAAGGAACTGCAAAACAAAAACACAACAGATAAATACATAATATCAAGCTATCTGATTAAAATGTTTTCGTTATAAACACCTCGTCTAAATGACGAGTGAAAACAAGGGACATTTACTTTACAATTAAGACAACCTTAGCTCACATTCAATTGTCAAAATCAAAATGCAAAAATCAAACAAAATATATATTTTAATGCTTTACAAAGATGGTTTAGCTAGCCTTATGGACCAGCCAGATTAACTTCCCTATTGGACGTTCACTTGATTAGCCCCATTTGCAGTTTAAAAGTTTTTACTTTGCTTTAGATTTGGATATGAATTGGTATCTAGGCAGTTTGTTTTTCATTGGAAGTGCTTCAGACATATATCAATCTGAAAAGCGCAAACACAGTGACGATTTACAATTAGGACAGGTTTACCCATGTTCCAATGTCCAAATAAAAACGCAAACGCAACAACGTTTAAAGTTGCTGGTTTTATCAAGGAGATCACCAAAAACAAATATAATCAAAGACTTTAAAACCTAAAACAAATTAAGTTAAACACATACATATCTACCAGGGCAGTAACGCTGGGTGTTCCGGAAGGTTAAGCCTCTTTTTTAGCTATCTACACCCACCAAATATGTTATTTTACGATAAATGTGAACGAAATAATCGCGACAAAATATTGTGATTTATCTTAATGCTGTCTGTTTTGCACTGAAAGTTATGGTTATATGTAGCAGCCTTGGATGAAACCAGCAACTTCCCCACAAACGGAAAACATAATTTATAAACTTGTTTCATGTACTGGTATATATACTGAAAAATATAACGTGACAAAAATGAATTAAAACATATGTAATTACATTTCCTTGTTTTGATATTTAGATATCATTTCAATCCGGATACAATCTGTTCTGTATCATTTTCTATCTCTGATATTAAAAACCAATTATTGGTTTGACGTTTTGTATATAAATGAGTTCAAAATTTTAAGTTGGAACGAGCAATGTAATTAAGTGTTGTGATTGTTTAAAATACACTTCGCATTTCTCGATGGCGACTTATTTCGTTTTTCTTGTTATTTTAGGAACAATGGTGTATGGAATGGAGGAACCATCAATCGGTGATGAAATAAGAGAAAAACGCTCTGATGGATTGGTACATGATGTCGTCCGACAAATGGTAGCTGAACATATTGAAAGGATGAAAATCATGAAGGTGTTTGGACAGATGAAAAATGAACTCCAATATGTTAAGAGGAAACTCAAAGAAAGAAATACACAAATACATGATGCACAAGTTCTCCAGAGAAAGTTGTTGCAAGAAATCAAAGACTTAAAACAAAAGGTAACAGAAGCGTCGATGGCTAAAGTAAAGGAAGCAATAAAGAGTTGCAATATGACAGTAAACGCAGCGACAAATAGAATGAAAAAGAAAATGAATAGACACGAGAACTCATTCAAGTCGGGTCTGACGAACACAAATAAAAAGGTTTATAACATACAGAGATCCTTGAGAAATCTACAATATGTAGTAGGTTAGTTATATTCTTCTATCTATCTATCTATCTATCTATCTATCTATCTATCTATCTATCTATCTATAGAGTATCTATCTATCTATTATATATTATACCAGATTTAATTTTACAGCACTAGACGGCCGTTTCGGTATACAATTCCTCATCTTTAGTGATTGGACAAATTTGTGATTAAAATTAATTTATCTATACGATTTACATATATTAAATTATCACGTATTGTTTTATAATTCATTATACCTTAGACTTATTTTAAATTAATTTCAACGTGGATTGTATTTTTGTTTTATAAACGTCCCCTAAATTGCCAAAAGACTCCAAAATAGCACATAATCATTCAAAAATACAAGGAACATATAATTAAGCATCTTAATAAGAATACCTTATACATCATACAAAATATACAATCCGTTGCTTAATTTTGGTCGTGATAAGTGCGATTATTTTTTAAATCTCGATAATTGTTCAAGCCGTATACAACGTCAAATTAAAACAATTTTCTTAACTGTCTTGAAACCATAGTTTGTATTCGGGTTTGTATCAGAAGACTGGATATTTGCTGTTTTTACATAATTATTTCACTTTTATTGAGGTAGTCAGTTCATGGATAAAGGAAGATATCTGAGAAATCCACCTGCATTCGTGTACTTTTAATTTTTCAATGCAAACAGATTTGTGCCAGATTTTTCAACATTCAAAATCCTAACAGTCACAATATTTTTACCAAAACGTGATAAAATACCGTTAAAATTTCAAATTTCTCAAAACTAAGGTATAGTCCCTCGTGCAAAGTAATTCCTTAGCTAAATTTGGTAAATATATTTTGGTCCTTTGTGTATCTTTTCAACATATTGAAAATACTTTTGATTTTATAAATTTTGTCCAAACACTATTGATGTAGAATTGTACTCCGAAACAGCCGTCTAGTGTTGTAAAATTAAAACTGGTATTATATGTAATTATGAATCAAATACAATAAAATTATTATTAAATAAATAAAGCAACTAGTATTAAATAATTCTGAACCTTTCATTTATTATAATTTGATCCACTTTCTAATTCAAAAACCAAAATAAACGCCCTGCACCCACAACAATCATTTCTGTATGGTAGCATAAACTAATCATTAAACATTTTATTTAAAAGTTTTTACTTTGCTTCTGAATTTTGATTTGGATATGAATTTGTATCTATGTAGTTTGTTCTTAATTGAAAGTATTTCAGACTTATGTCAACCTGACATTCGCCAAACAAATAGGATTTATGGATTCACAAAATAAAATACATTTTAAAAAATAGAGTTTGGCAAACGATAGTCCTTTTTACACGCGGCTGGTATAGCCTCTTTTTACAGAGGCTTTAGGTTCCTAACGGAGTACCCGGACTCACTTTCCTGGTGGAAGCTCACGCGTCACGTGTTAAATTTAATTTGTCAGTTTTAAAGTTGTTACTTTGCTTTATGATCGTGATCGGAACCATTTCATTTTTATTTTATTATATTTGACACGAGTCATAATTATTACTCAATATGTATTTTAGGTGAAAATGAAAAGAAAGTAGCATTTACTGCTAAAATCAAATCAGACGTTATTACATCTTCAGCAATTATATTTAAAACGGTGATAACGAATATCGGAGGTGGTTACAACAGTAATGACGGGATCTTTTATTGTCCAAAAGCTGGTTTGTATCTGTTCAGTTCTTCGTTGATGGTACATGGACAGAAGTTAGTTGATGGTAAAATAATGAAAAACAACAAAGTGACAGTATGGTTTCATGAAAACATCGTTAATAATTACCACCCATCAGCGACGGCTAGTGTAATATTGAAATTGGCTGTTGGAGACAAGGTCTGGGTAAAAGGTCATGGAATCAGATATCATGCAGGAGTATGCTCCTTCGCCGGGGTATTGATTAAGAATTGATATCAATAAAAGTTATCAACAGAATTTCAGGAGTTCTTTTTTTATTATTTTTAAGACTATCAAAACCTAAGGTTGTTTACCTAAGAAATTAATCAAATAGACCCAAGGACAAAGTGCAATGTTATGTACAGACAAGGCGTATCATAACAATAATTCTTATTGCAACCAACTGTACTGTTAATAATCCTAATATGAATGAAGAACTTTGAATTTCTCTTTCACTTACTCTCTGAAAAACATTTAAAGGCATATGAAGCACTATTAGAATACATCACGCTACAGATTAAATATAAAACAATTATTGCTAATTCACAGCACTAGACGGCCATTTCGGAATAAAATATCTTATCGGTAGTAACCCAAATGTTTTTGGGAAATGTTAAACAGCCAAAGACATTTCTGACTGAAACAAACATGTACATGACGACCAATATTATGATCAAGAACACGATGTAGTACAAATTAATAATTGAAAAAAATCAAAGACAAAACAAGAACGGACAAACCTGAAGTGAAGGAACAGATCAAACTTCGCGACGGAAACAAAGGTGAATGGCGAGAGGTTTGCCATAAAGTGATAAATTTGCAAAAGTAGTATGTCCAAACAATCATTTATTAACCAAACAATTATCCATTACCCCTATATGTATTTTTATCCTGCAACTAACGTGTACATTGACATCATAAAGCCTGCCGATAGACCTGATCTTTATTCAGTCACTAACCCAATAAAGCCACGCGCTAACTGTGACGTCACCGTTACGGCACTACTTTTTCCATTTAACATTTGACGTAACCTTTGACCCAAATGAACCCCATTCTCAATGTAAACAAAACACAGTATAATAAACATGATCAATAAATTCATAAATTTTAATATTTTATTTTTAAAAAAAATCGATTTTTTTAAAAAATACACGTAGTTATATAAATATGATTTAAAAATAAAAATGAAAAATTATAAGTTGTTACTTTATTCCGCCGGACTTTTAGAATATGGCAAAAATACAGAAAAACGTCTGCAACATTTCATCAAAGAATATTTATTTTAATATTATTATTGTAAGAATTTAAGATTTTGTTACATATATTAAATATAAAAATAATATCGTATTGTAGTTATTTGTTTAAATTATTGAAAACTACATGTGCTTAAACGTCGGACCGAGCGAAAATGACAAGTACGGGTGTGATGGGGTAGCGTGACGTCACGTAAACATTTGTATCCTTGCGCTCGGAAGTCAAACAGATGGATAACACGCAGTTACAATTATAATTTTAGGACGTATCTGTTGCAGGATAAAGTAAATACATGGTCATTGACGGTGAATAAAGGTCGTATTTGGCTCGGGGGCGAAAACGTGTAGAAAGCTCGGCAGAGCCTCGCTTTCTACACGTTTTCTCACCCTCACCAAATACGACATTTATTCATCGTCAATGACCATGTATTTACTATGTAGCACGTTAGAGCTGTCGTTCACAAAATACCGATTAAGGTTAGTGTGATTTCTATTCAAGAAACACCAAAGGCCAGTTAAAAATAGTATTAGACCGCTAATAAGACACAAGTGTATTCGGTATATTTAAAGTGTGTTTTACCCTATATTTACACATTATATTCTCTTTCTAGAGCACCCGAATTCACTTCCAAGGTAGAAGTTCATTTACGTTTTTGATTTTGGTTTTCAACTTTTTACTTGCTTTGAAATTGTGATTTGGACATTGATTGGAATATTTGGCTTTTATTCGTACACTTTAATTGCTTTAGACCTTAAAATATTTCCCTTTGATTTAGAAAGAACTGTAACTATATGGATGGTTCTTCACATAATTAAAAAATTTATAATTATAGTTTTTCATTCTCTTCAAAAAAGATTTAAATCGCTGTTTATTTTGTAAATACGAGGGCCAATAAGTACGTAACGAACCTATCCCATGTCCGATTGTTAGACACCGTAAAGATGTTCGTGCTTTATAGCAGGATACAAAATCGATTCATTCTTTAATAAGATATTGAATGTCCAACGTGGCTAGTGTTGTAAAGGCATGCGATTCATCTGCTGCTGAGTACCGTGCTTGAATTCGGTACTTGTATTTGAAAGTTTAAACTAACAAGGAAATACAAGTCAAGTTAGTCTATATATATGGGCATTTTGCACCATCTTGTGCCCAGGTCAAATTCTAGGCAGGGGAATCAAAAGGCAGTAGACCGAAGATAAAGCCGGGCTAGGACGGCTACTGTATGACACCCATTAAAAATTGTGTAACAAGGTTTGGAATTGGTATACTCTGATAGGCAAATCTCTTAGCAATGAGCAAATGTGCAATCTGAATATCAGTATGCAGCACCATGATGAATTTTTTTTGAAAAAAAAACTATTTTGTTATGCGTCCGACTACTGTAGATGAGACTTGGGTTCATTATTATAAGCCGTGTTAATTATTATAAGCCAAATAATAAGACACAAAGTCGTCATTGGGTAGGTCCTGTGCCAAGAAACAAAAGAGGTTCAAGACGTAACCATATGCCGGCAAGGTGATGTGCAGCGAGTTTTTAGACGCAAAAGGCAGAAATATGTTGGACTTTCACCAAAGAGAAGTATTATAATTATAGTGTACAATGCAAATTCGCCAGATCAGCAAAGAACTGTCATCGTACAACGTACATGAGAAAAGAAACACTTAGCACCTATCTAACAATACACCAGTAAACAAAGACCAAAAACTAACTTAACAAAACGTCACCATATTATAACATACATACTGATTATGTTTCGAATTCGCATGTGTTCTTTGCAGAACAAAATAATGCACAACTGGAATTTTTGCGAAATGAATCTTCTCTGCGTTTTGATGTGACATCAAGAGACAATCAAGCAAATTATATTTGGATTATGTTTCTTTTTGTGGTACGTTTACCTATGTTCGTTTTAAAACTTTTATTTTTTTCATTACATATTGTGTCATCATTATATTTTCCTGCATGAATAAACAAGCGTTTGAAATACAATGGTCATTCGTGTTTATTTTGTGTTATCAATCGGTTTCTTATTATTTTCTAATTTAAGGAAAACTCAGTTTTAAACCGCAGTAAATCCGTTGGTAAATGTATTGTTTAAAAATCATCATTTTTTCAGCTTGTATGTTTGACAAGATATTTTTCTAGGTTTAATTATGATTAAAAAAACATACCGATTCCTGTTTTACAACAAAAAGTTTCTTCTTGTTTCATGATTTAGTATATATACTTAATTAAGTTAAACACATTAACTTCCAATAGGAATGTGAGGTTTGGGTGCTCCGAAAGGATATACACCTGTTATTTAACTATCTATACCCGCCACATGAGTAATGCGTTATTTGGTTCTATGTTTATTAGTTTATCAGTTTTAAAGAGTACGAGTACCTGTCAGGGTTTTTTATTTTTACATATTTTATTCTCCATAATTAAATATGATTTAGTGCGAATATTTCATAAAAATCCATGCTGAAAAAAGGGAGATATCAACGGATTTTTAAATGAACCTTTCGTTAATAAAAATCAAAAGGCCGGTTTTGGGGACCCTTGCAGTGACGTCACTGAAGTAACGAACCCAACCCCCCCCCCCCCCGAAATAATATTTATCTACATTATTTAGATACTGACAAAACTGAAAATTCTTTTTATATTACACTACAAATTCAATTGATGAAGTCGAACTAACATCCGATTTACATCTATTAATACCCTAGCAATTACTATTAGTCTACCTTGATAAAAAGTTTGTTTATTAGACATTCCTAGATCGAGACCCGTACCTTTAATCAATGGGATGAGTTCCTACAATTAACAAAATAAATTGACAGGTGTTTAAATAGAGCGATTTCTTGACATCTGTAATTAAACTACCTCAATCTGATGTTGTCTTGAATTTAGAATTTCACATACGTAAATTGATTGTGGAAAATAATTATTTTATAAAAATAAAGAGAAACCAGGTAACGGGAGTATGAATAGATTGATAACTGACGATGGGAGCATAACGGAATAATATAATTTTGAAAAATAACATTTTAAATAAAATGTTACCACAGTCATTTAATTTTTAATCATTTGTTTCTTTATTTCTCCTATGATTTTCGTGTCAAATATAAATAAATAAATAATGGAGCATCCTCGACCGATTTAGGATGGTAGAAACTTGATAGGTATTGATGTTTGATTGATTAATATTAAATTTGAATGCGGACGGACAGACTAGTATTTTTAAAAGAATGTATGAATTTAATTACAGGTGTAGCTAGCTAAACAGGAGGTGCTTACCCCTCCGGAGCACCCGGCCTCACTTCCCTGGTGGAAGTTCACGTGTCTAACCTAACTTGTCAGTTCCAAAGTGTTTTCTTTGCTTCTGGATTGTGATTCGGACATGGATTAGTATGTTTGTTTTTGTTTTTTAATTATCATTTGTATCCTGGTCACATATTCAATCCAAGATGCATTTAAACATTTCCTTAATGATTAGGTACAAATTGGCCTTTGAAATACATTGTATGGAAATCTGGGCCTTTGTCAGACTAAAATGGTCAAAATCACATTTATTTATTTATTTATTTATTTATTTATTTATTTATTTATTTATTAACAATAGATACTGAACATTTGTTAAAGTTAACTTGGTAAAAACCCTCAATAGAGTGAACAACTGCCTTTGTTGTATTTGACCGAGGCGGTGCCACGTTTTGATGTTGGGTTGAAAATTTTTCAGGCTGTGTTGTCTGTAGCAAGTTCAGTATGATTTAATATCAAAATTTAGTTTAAAATTTTAACAAATAACAATTTATTTTCGTATATTTAATCAATAATATCCGTTGCATATATTTGGTTATGTTTAGGCATTAAAAACTTCTGGGTCTCCACCCAATAAAGTACATCGTATTCGTCTGTTTCTGGATCGAATAAATACAACTAAACGCCAATTTCATTAATTTGAAGGTTGCTTATTTGTTTCTAAAATAATGACGAATCATATGACATATAAAGATGCACGCCAGAGTCGTTAATTTTTGTCCATTCATTATATCATACGTCGCTACATCAGCATAGTAAATACTGTCCGCTATGTTAGTTACTACAACGATTATTTAAGTGACGTCACTAACGGATCGGCCTCGATATGGGTAATTTCCCTTACAGGTTCCCAGAGAGGACCAAATTCAATGCCTTCAAACCGCTATAACTTTCTCATTTGGCGATCAATTTTTGTGATATTTAAATGCTATTTAACAATTATATGAAATAAAAAACTTCTTATAGGTAATCTTTAAAATGTAAATGTTGTTAGTTTTGAAGTGAGGCTTCTTATTTCGGTTACATCAAACAGACTTGAATTGAACCAGCAACTTCCGAACACAAAAAACTATAATCTATAAACTTGATTCCGGACCACCCATACCAACTTCCATTCCTAAGTTAGCGTGTTTAACCTAATTTGCGAGCTAAAAAAGTTTTACTTTGCTTTTGGATTGTGATTTTGGATAAATATCTTTGTTGATGTTGATGATTTGCACCAAGTTTCTTGAAATAGTGTTTCATAGTTTTGGAGAATTTGCGCAGATAGGAATTTCGGACAGACAGGCGGAAGGACAGACTGATGGAAACTTGAATTTTAATACCCCTCTCTTTCTTTTAAAAAAGCTGCAGAAACTTATATAGCTAGGGAAGCAGATATAAGCTGTTGATTCCGAAACAATTTGTTGGTTAAATGTTAAACTTTTGACAGGACTCTACTGCATAGTGGAACTTGTCCAAACTGAACAACATCCCTGTACAGGCCCAACATCTCAAGACTGTTCTTAATTAAAAGTGCTTTAGACTTATGTCAACCTGATATTCGCCAACACAGTGACCATTTTACATACAAACAGATTTAGGCCACATTCCATTGTCCAAATCAAAACGCAAAATCGTCTAAAGATGTTGGATTTCTATAAAGATGATGATCAAAAACAAATATAAACAAAGACTTTAAAACTTAAAAAATGCATACATTGTTAACCAGGGCAGTGAAACTTGGTGCTTCGAAAGGTTACTTAGTTACACTTATCAAGTATGTTTTACGCTTGATATAAACCAAAAGATCGCTAAAACAAATTGTGATTCATTTTAATGTGCTGTTTAACTTGTGGTTATACGCAGCAGTTTTAGGTGGAACAAGCAACTTCCCAAACACGGGAATTATAATTTATAAACTTGTTTCATGTACTGGTATATATATTGAAAAATATAACGTGACAAACTTGAATTAAAACATATGTGATTACATTTCCTGGTTTTGACATTTAGATATTATTTCAATCCGGATACAATCTGTTCCGTATCATTTTCTATCTCTGATATTAAAAACCACTTATTTGTTTGACGTTTTGTATATAAATGAGTTCAAAACTTTAAAAGTTATAACGAACAACGTAATTAAGTGTTGTTATTGTTTAGAATACAACTCTCGATTCTCGATGGCGGCTTATTTCGTTTTTCTTGTTATTTTAGGAACAATGGTGTATGGAATGGAGGAACCATTAATCGGTGGAAAAATAAGAGAAAAACGCTCTAATGGATTGGTGCATGATGTCGTCCGACAGATGGTAGCTGAACATATTGAAAGGATGAAAATCATGAAGGTGTTTCGGTTGATGAAAAATGAACTCCAAGGTGTTAAAAGGGAACTTAAAGAAAGGAATACTCTAATACATGATGCAAAGTTTCTTCATAGGAAGCTTTTGCGAAAAATTAAAGATGCTAAGGAAGAGGTAACAGAGGCAGCAATAGCTAAAGTAAAGAAAGCAATAAAGGGATACGACAAGAAACTAAAAGCAGTGACAAAAAGAATGAAGAAGAATATAAAAAGTCAAGAGAAGTTCGTTAAGTCGGCGATAAGTGATACAAAGAAAAAAGTTTCCAACGTACAGAAATCCTTGATAGATCTGAAAAATACAACAGGTATTGATTTATTTTATTTTATTTTATTTCTCTTCATTTTATTATTTATTTATTCATTTATTTATTTATTTATTTATTTATTTATTTATTTATTTATTTATTTATTTTATACCATTATTACCTTTATGTAATTGTGTGTTTTCGTTTACACCTTTTTCTCCAAATTGGATAGATGTCATTCATTGGCTGTTCCAGAAATAGGAAATACATGTCGTACATGAGAGGATTTTAAAGTTATTTTGAAAAACAAAAGTAACATTTTTAAGAAATGCGTGATGTAAATATAACCATTGGACTGTCTAGAAATAGCGTTATTCACGACATTGGCAGTAAGGGCACTATTAACACCGACAGTTCAAAGATTAAAAATGACCGAGTGCATAAACTCGTCTTTGCGTTAAAAACAAACATTGATAGCGTGATATTTTGCATTAATAAAGACAAAAATATACATACCTATCCATGTTCAAATCATAATAAAAAAATGGGAACTGAAATATTAGCAAATTAAATAACCGCTTTAAAGCGATCAGCAGCACCGGCGCGTCTAACTGTAAATCAAAAACAAATATACCAATCCATGTTAACATCCCAATCCAAGAAAATCAAAGTAAAAATGGCAATTTTAGTCAAAGAATTGAACGTCTATCGCCGACATGAGAACGGGCGTTCCAGAAAAGCAAGCACTTTTTCGCTGGCTAGCTTCGCCCGTAATGTGGTTCATCAAAATTGAAAACGAATCGATTTGGCGAAAGATTTAAGGGTAATGAGTGAACAAACTATGGATTAAGTAAAAAGTATTCACGTTTTATTTTTGTAAAGGGAATTTCAAAACTTTTAAAAAATTGTAAAATAAATCCCAAAAAAATATTGTTAGATATTAAAACTTATTTTTAGAGAATTAATTATTAAATTGTTAAAACCAAAATAGCTACAGACTGTCATTTTAATGTTATTTTTATGTAAACAAAAGTATGGACATTTTAATCAGCAAACAATATGTGCATACAGCAAAAATATGTTAGTTCCTACACTGTGGTACTCTAATCTGTATATAGGATTCACACTGATATGTGAGACGATCCATCGGAATTTTCAAAGGGTAACTTTTCCTATAACTTTACCATTCCGGAGACCACCACACCTGACAATCCTTTGTTGATTTGAACTTGTTTAACTAAAATTGCCAATTTCAAAGTTTTAACTCTGCTATGCAATTGTGATTTTGAAATGTATTGGTGTGTTTACTTACAATGATCAAGTGCCAATACAAAGGTTGAATATTGTTGCGATTTGTCCCAATTTTGCGCTGGTATGAATATCTTCGGTCCACAAATTTGTCATAACAAAATTCTATATTCCTTTGGTACAAGATTTAATAAAATCTTCGATAAAAATTATTTTTCTGTGAAAAATTAAAAACAACATACGACACTAAAAAACTGAAAAAATAGGAGAAAAGTTGGTATGACTCGTTGCTATCACATCTCCATCGATAGTCCAGTCTGATAACTGTTGGAAAATGTCCAACCAGTTCATGACTCATTGCTGCATTTCCGTAAATTCAGTGCACATGGGAAATGCTAGAATAAAGGCATATTTTCCAAGAAACTCACAAAAAAATTGTCAAAACTTGATACAAAATATACTGACCTAATAAAAAAAAATATTTTAAATTCATCCAAAAGAGAATTTTATGCTGTACATAGTAAAAAAATTAACTTTTTAACAAAACAACAAATATAACTATGTCAAAATTATCCCTTCTGTGCCTTCTTACTCTGAACAAATATAAATGTTATGTCATAATTGGAAAGGTCATGATGATCACACCTGGGAAAAATCCGAACAACCTACCTGACCCTAAATACCCTGATGTAACTTTGAATGAGGCCCAACTGGTGTATAAACTTGATCAAATTCCAAAATTTCTCTATGTACAGGAGAATTGAACGATTTTTTTGTAAAAATATAATTTGTTAGGTCAGTGCATTTTAAATTGCATTTTGATTGAGTGATAGTTTAATGGAAACATTTCTAATTAAAAAATAAATAATAAAAACCATGTGCACTCAATTTATGGAAATACAGTAAGTTATACTTAAAAAGCAGTCTAGCATACATTTTCAACTAAAACGGAACTCTATATAAACACCACCTTTACCTATGTATTAGATATGCTGGGTGGTTTTGATATTCCAGTTTAAATTATGCGATGAAGGATTTAGTTAATCTTGTTTTAAAATACGGGATCGTCACAGACAATACGTCATCATGACGTATGGCTGTCTGTCTAAGTATGACATCAGCATTTGTTCCCATGACTGCTAATATATTATCTGCATACAAACTGCTTCCTCTGTATATATTTAAGGAAATATATTTTCTTATAATTGGGAAACATTGACGCCGCATGTTATAAATCAGGTAATTTACGTGAAAATAATTAGAATTAGGGATTATGCTCCAAATTTTCTCGTTTATTAAGAAAATACGTTGCCTGTCACATAAAATGGCAAAACAAATATAGGCACCAGTTTCACAATCACGTATTAAGTTTTTTTCTGACTATAATCTGACATATTGGGAATCTGACTAATTTTGTAAGTCTTCAATATATTTATTCTAAGCTAACAACTCCTTTATTTTAATTGTTTGAGAATTTTGATTGTTAGTACCATAAACATTGTCAAAATTTGTCAGTTTTAAGTTAAGGACAATTGTGGTTAATCAATATTTATGAAATTTAAACCATTTGCCCATTACACCTATGATTTGTGGTTAACGTCTGTATGCTTAATTGTTTATAATCAGTACTATATTACTAGAGGTAAATTATATAAGTGTTTTTGATGCTTCATTCTCTTTTTAGGTCAAAACAGAGGAGAGCAAATAGCTTTTTCCGCTAAACTGGATCAGCATGTGACTACATCTTCAGCAATAAAATTCCAATCTGTCATAACGAATATTGGAGGAGGTTACAACAGTAGTGATGGCATTTTCTATTGTCCAAAAGCTGGTTTATATCTGTTCAGTACTACGTTGATGGCAAATAACCGTCAAGCTGTTGACGGTATTATAATGAAAAACAACAATGGAATATTATGGATTCATGAAAACATTAAGATTACACACTACCCTTCCGCGACAGGTACAGTATTACTAAAATTGGCTGTTGGAGACAAGGTCTGGGTTAAGGGTTCTGGAATCAGCTATTATCACTCCACGACTTCATTCGCAGGGACTTTGATCAAATAATGAGAAGAAGTATAAGAATAAAAACACACATGTGCCTTAATTAGTATTAGTCTTATTATTATTTTAATCAAATTTTACGTGTTATTAGCAATTTTCGATGTAACCAAATATCGGCTTTTTTAAGTCAATATAGATTTATCTAAGTTCACTACATAAACTTCAACAATAAAAAATTTTCGATTTTGATCAGTTAAAGGTACAAAGTAAGAAATTCAAATATTTTCTATTGTTTTAGTGACCAAAATCATCGTTATCATGAAAGTAATTGCTTTAAATTTCGTTAACTGAATGTTTGACGTTGAAGCAGAAATTTATAAAGTACATTAATTAAGAAATAACAGTTTATCTTAAATATGCTATTCCTGACTCCCATTCATAATACCGAATGAATACACTCAAATAGAATGTTATTTCTTATATTTACAATCATAAAAATATTGATTGCATGCCCGAAATATAAAATTATCGCTACAATAATTTATTTCATTCAAGATTCCGACAAACATACGGGATTGATGCTCCAAATAAGGAAAGTTACGTCGGGGGTAGACTTGGATGCTGACCAATCAAAAAATACATGACGTAATAGATGTCATTCTGTGACGTTAAACGTTACGTAATCAGAGGTCACGAACCCACACTGTATTCAAGAGCAATTGAATGCCAGTAAAAACAAATAGGTTTATCCAATTGTTAACATTTTTTATTGAATCAAAGGATTAATCAGCACATTCCCGTGCGTTTATTATGTGCTCTGTACTATGTTGGTGATGACATTAAAATATCATGATACATTTGACCATTTTATTAGTTTTTATCCATTAAAGAATTATGCAAAATGAGAAATAACTTACAAAAATAACTTAAAATCTACACCTTTGCATTAATACAATATGGAAACAAGCTCATTCGATTGAAAGACGAATGATGACGTAATTACGCCAACATAAAAAACGTACAAATAAAAAACAAACATTAAGGTCTATGTTCAAACCACAAACCAAAAAGTAAAGTTAACACTTCGAAATCTGGTAAATTTGATAAACTTCCATATCCTGTTCAACTATAGCTTCGACTGTTAAATATAAATGAAAACACAAGGAATTGATAGTTATGAGGCTACGAAAACAAAATTTAGAAAATGGAAATGTGCTACTATACACATAAACAAAAATTATAATAAATCTTTTTGAATGCGACAATGTTTAATTGTTTTTGTTGTAGTTTGCGAAAATAGTTTTAAACAAATGATGTCTTAGTAATATGCTTGTGAAACCAAACAAATTAATTCAAAAACAGGAATATATATCCAAGTGAGAAAGTCGTGAATATTATCCACTCTCTCATAAGAGGCAAAATGGATAAAAATTTCGTTGCCAATGCAATAAAAACAAATTTGTACGAGTGATTCTAAGAGCAATATGAATAATAGAACCAATCAACCAACGATTTGTCTTATTATTATTTACTAGCAACTGTTTTACTGGGTAGCATAAAATCCACTTTTTTCAATCCAATTTTATTGCAAGCCTAAATTTATGAAGGCCTAAAAGGATTTGGCGCTGTCATCGGAATATTGTTGACAAGTATGATATCCCTGTATCTAAAGTTTCCATAGATATATTTGACGTCCCTTGTAGTCATGTTCCTTTTATTCTCAATTTTGATTACACAAGTGGAACAACCTAGCTAAACAGCAGCTTAAACCCCTTCTTTAATATCCGGCCTGGCTTCCCAAATGGAAGTTCATGTGTTGAACTTCATTTTTATAATTCCCCACCACCGAAGGTGGGGAATCATATTGTTTTTGTTCTGTTTCTTCTTATTCTTATTATTATTATTTTATTATTATTATTATTATTATTATTCTCTCAAGACCATATGCGGATGCATATCTCGGGAACGACTTGATGGATTTAGATGAAATTTGCTACCAATAATCTGTTGCCTGTGTAGATAATCAAGACGTGTTCATTTTTGTTATTTTGAAGGTGGGTGGGTGGTTGTAAATTGTGTAATTAAATACGTAGTTAAATACCCAGGAAACCAATTCTGAATGGACACAAGCTGGTTACGACACCTTAATTATACCAAGCCAATGCTTTCACCTATGAGTTAATCCGATTAGTGACCGTCAAAAACTTGGCGATTTTTAAAACCACAGCTTGTCACGTCACACTCCTGTAATTAAAACCTTACACAATGAGCTGAATGGTGTATACAATTTGCCTTCATAGATCAAATGGCTTGGGGGTATTCTGTTAATCACTGACTGTGGAAGTAGAAGACTGACCACTTTTTTAAGTTTACACCAATGAAATTTCTCCTTTTACTGACTGACACTTTCCTAATGACCGGTATGTCCAGTACAAAAATAGCACGAGATGCCGATTTTATCTTTCATGGGTAGTTTTAGTCGGAAATGAATCTTCTGAGTAAGCCGACACTCTGTTACTATTAACACTTTTCAAATAAGAGATGGACAATTATTTCAGGTATTGTTCGAGTTTAAGATAAAATACTTTTGTGTATTTTTTATTCGATTTAAACATTGTAATTTTCGTAATTTTTTATTCGATTTAAACATTGCGAATTTGGAGATTAATTGGACGTAATTTGGACTGAAAGTTCACTTTGATTTAAACATGGGAATTTTTGTAATTTGGACTGAAAGTTCACTTCGATTTAAACATGGGAATTTTCGTAATATTTCGTAATTTGGACTAAAAATTCGCTTCAAATTCGGTATATCGAATTAACGAACAAATTTACATAAAAATACATAGCGATCTGATGGGACCATTTGTATCATTTCGATTTAAGCGAAATTTCGATTCAACCGATTTCGAATTAACGAGAGTCGACTTTATTTCTTTTGCATCAAAAACACCTTATTAATCTATAGAGCAATGAAGATCTGAGTCTTTTAGATGCTGGAAATAACAATATGAGATTTATTCCGTATAAAACACCTAAAAAACTAATATGTACCTCAACATGTTGAAAAGTACGTTTTTTCAATAGAGGGGGTCCTTTAAATCGGGCTATATATGCAGCGTCGATCTATTTCAACACACTATACACAGATATATAGCCCGGTTAACATACATACATGCTTCATATAAAAATGTCCGTTTTTTACTTTAACAGGACTTTATAGTGTGTTGAAATTAATTTGAAAATTGACGCTATGGTAATACATAAGATTAGAATTATATTAAAATTTGAAATGAAATTTAGAACATTTTTTTAAAAAACTATTTTGTACTCTTAGTCGTGATCACGATCTATGAGGCACCACTATTTATTTTTCCCGAATTCATCCTCGTAAAATTTAGGCAAAAATTTTAAATAAAATTAAGTTATTATAACTGCAATTTTACAATAATAGAATAATTATTTAATTATTTAAAAAAAAATATTAAATAAACATCACAAAGATTAACTTTTATTATATTTTATTTTGGATTTTACAATAATTCCGACTCTATAGGTGTTTATACAGTCTAACGACATCGAGAGGGCACCTGCGTATATCCTCAGGCAGTGTCGACACGCTCCAATATAACCTGGATCTACCTGCCCATAATTAGAAGGTCTTACATTCACACCTAAGACAACGATCTTAATCAACTCATTCTTTAAGACCAGTCGTTAATTACTGAGTTTATTCAGTGACACTCGCTGATCCGTCACTGTCTTCAATGTGTTATCACATGTTAATTACTGGTGACCGAAATACTTTGAAACTTGTGGCCAGAAAAATCGCAAAGCGCCGTGTTTTGTCGCCAGTTCAAGAAAAAAATCGCAATTGGCGACGTTGGCGATGCCCAGCGCAAACCCTCCCATACGTGTTCATTCATTGTAACACGCGGCGACGCCAAATCAGAGGCCTGAGAGGGGTTCTACGAGTTCTCTTATTCAATCAAATTCATTGAAAACGTCACTTCCTATTCCGAGAATGCCTTCTAATGTACGATTTTTCTCAACAATTTAGTTCAAATCCACTTTAACTTTCAAAGAAATTTAAAAAAGTAATCAAGGTATGATATTTTTAGTTTACCAGGCGCGGTAAAAATGCACTTAATACACAACTGCCTTTAGAATGTAACCGTTCATCAGGCATATATACACAACATTAAAACGTTGATTACCTGTTGATTAATAACTAAACAGCAACATCTCTTGTTCATTTATTGTTTTATTCAATTTTGTAATTCATATATGAAGGGGCCGTAAATTTGATGTAAGACTACCTGCACACACGGGTTCCCGACTCGACTAGTGCATTACGTCACCTATTGTATGTTTCAAAAAGTACCCTTTTTGGCGACACAGTAATGAAATTGGCGACAGAATTATACAACTTGCGATTTCCTTCGCGACAGACTTTTCCAACCCAGCGCTAACCCTGCAGTAGGTTCTATTCACCAGATATTTGCCATAAATTATTTATGGATGGTGGGGAATCATACGTAACTGGTATCCCAGTTACAATCTCTAGTTTTACTTTGTGATTGTGATTTTGACATTGTTCAGTATGTTTGGTCTTTTATTTTAATACTATTTAATCTATTAACAACCTGCAATGCAATCAAACAAACATACCGCTCAATGTTCAAACCACACTGCCAAAAAAGACAGTAAAAAGTAATAACTGGAAAATTGAAAAATAGAATTCCAATGTGACAAACAAAACTAACAAACTGTATATAAAAACAAACATACTGACCATCTAGGTCCAAATCAAAATCCAGAAGCAAAGCAAAACCTTTGGCACTGACAAGTCAGGTTATACACCGGGACTTCCTTCAAAAAATTAAGGCCGGGTGCTCAGGAACGATAAACACCTACTGTTGGGAATTAAGACCGGTTCTCCAGAACGGAAAACACCTCCTGCAAACAATTTTTATACGCTTGTAATTAACTTTTACGTGTTTCGCGTGGGCAATTTAATTTTGAAAGTTAGATGTCGCCAACTTCTTCCTGAAAATGGTTTTATTTATATCAAATGATCATCAAATCATCTATAGTCTATATGGCGAAAGTAAATAGTCGCGAAACAGTTTTGATAGGAGAATCTTGAATGTTAATATCCGAGAGTAAAAAAGTTGTTTTACAACATAACTATGTGAAATGATAAAAGTAACAAAATCAACTGAAGTATATCCATCACATCAACAAATCCCTGTCTAATCTGAATCCGAGTCCACTGATTCAAATGTCATTGTTACATGTTTTTCTTGTTGTTCTCCAACTATGTTGTTCAATTTCTCAATGAACGCACTATCTCGAACACCTCTCTGTGTGTTTACATTTCCAACTTGCTGTTGTGTTTGTGGTGAACTGACGTCATGAATAGCTGGTAGCGGACATAACCTTTCACTGTTGGATACCGTTACTGACACGGTAAGGACCTCTCTCGCTATAGCAAACGACACAGTTTTTATCCTGGTCAACTGTCTGTTATTTTCAGTATTGTCATCGTCTGTAATTCCTTGGACCGCTTTGAGAAGATTTTCCATGTTTTTCGTAAGTGAAGTTGTATATGAGTTGAGGTTGACCTTGACATCTTCTGATGTACTTGTCATCGCGCCATATTTGTTATATAACTTCTACAATTGGCTTTCCCCATCTTCAAGATCTGCTGTCGACGCTTTTATATTCCCAGATTGAACAGCGGAATTATGTAAAGCAATAACAGAAACTGTCCTTGCGTCAATCATCATATTTTCTTCAATCATTTTCTGTTTCTTTTTCTCGTCATCCATTTGAAGATCTACTCTCTGTATATATCTCGTGGTGCATTTTCTTTTTCCACTAAAACTTGTGTACGACACCCGTATCTTAGCAATTTCAGCTGACGGATCATCGCTCACATTGTCTATGTTTATGGTAAGTCCAATATGCTTTTTGGAACTAGCTTGCATGTCATAGAAGAAAAATGCTTTCTAAGTTCTGTCCATTCCTTTCACTGTTGATCTTAGCCGTATTTTACAATCCTATCTACACTCTTTGTTAATTAATTTCGCCCCACCTAAGGTCTCGGCCAATAACGACACATGCTACGCCACTGGTGTTTTGCGCAACAGAACCGGAAGATACATATCAAAGTTTACATTACTACTCTCCATATCCAAATGATAAACTGCTACATATTTTTGACAGAAGATACAGAGCTTCCGTTACGTCATTTGCAATGACTGAAATTGTTACCCATTGGTTTTGGGAATCGTCTAGCCCAAACGACATATTTCTAATTTTTCTCGAACATCATGTACTCCTTTTCCAGGTTCCAGTTTGCCAGCATTTATTTCACCATCAGAACATACGATTATGATATTTCTGTATACTAACAAGTTTTGTACACTTTAAAGTGAATTTGAAAACAAAAATTGTTTCCATGTCATTTGATAACTGACAAAATTGGCAGAATAAATCAGATATATAAGGTAGAGCATTATATTTGGTATATATATTTACACATTTTTGTCATCACAATATTGTTTATAAGACTTGGTATTATGTGTCTGTATCCAAAAATAACCTGGATGTGAGGTCCCTTATTTCCATGTTCCTTCTACCCCAATTTTGATTAAAAAACAAGGCGGGTGTAGTTAAGTAAACAGGAGATGCTTCCCTATCGAAGCACCCGGTCTAATTTGCCTGATAGATATTCACGTGTTTTACCTTATTTGACGTCTTAAATTTTTTTACCTTACTCTTCGATTGTGGCATCATAATATTTTAATTATTATTATGTCACTGTTTCCAAAATTAATACTAATCAAATACTTTCATGTTTCTTTCATTTCTAATTTTGATAATACATATGGGTGTTGCCAGAACAAAGACGGTACTTAACCTTTAAGAGCAACATGTCTCATTTTTGGATAGAAGCTCAAGTGGTTTACCTAACTTGCCAGCTTTGATTGATTATACCAGTTTCTGGATTTTTATTTCAAATTTTGCATCGGTCCCTATTTTTCAGTATTATTTTTGACTAGTATAAACCTAACCCAACCATATATTTGGTATAAATGTGTGATCTTCTCTATTTTGAATGATTGACAGCATATAATAAGTGGAACTGATTGTAAACTTATGTTTAATAATTATATAAACAGGTATTCAATATTGATCGTTCTAGCAGCTGGCGTGATGATAATAAAATCAATATGATGAAAATATAGATATGGGTCCTTAGTTTATATTGTCGCTGGAGATTGAAGGGAGATTTCAAAGTCTGGTCCGGCAGTAGATTATTTTCACATATTTTCTTTAATAATTTATTTAGTAATTTGTAATTTTGGTTGTAGTAGACTTGGACATTTATTTTATAGGCATTGGGATACTTACGCATTTATGTGGATTAGATCATGTAGCACGACGTAAAGTGGACAGTCAACCGACGACAATACAGATACGACGTCGGTGTACCTGAGTTCTAAACAACAAAGGTTGAGTCAAATGTTTACGTTTTAACACGTAGTCTATCTTCTATGAAGGAGACAATACACATGTCTTCAAAAGTTAAGTATTTGTGTTTAAAAACAAAGGGTCCGAAAGCAAGGAAAAAAGCAACTGCAACGATAATGATGTCATTTAAAGTTGTTTTAGAAAAAATCTGCACTAACAATCATCCACCAGACGCCCCGAGGGTTGGGGTAAACGATTTATTACCAACGATAAAGACCGTATCATTACAGGTAAACCACACTTCCAAGCAAAACACTTAAAGATAAAATTTATAAATTGATTCTGCAATAACTTGTGGTTCTTAGATAAATTCACACAATATCTATATCTTTATAGCAGACTTTATGGTATATGACAATAACGTATAAATTATATACACAAATAATCAAATTAACAAGTAAAACTTGATGATATACACCTATACACATAAGGTGGCTACTAATCTATGTTAAATTCACAATAACAAAAACAAAGTAAAAAATTTGAAAACTGTCAAAAATTTAGTTAAAAATGTTATGATCCTTAGGGTAGTGAGACCTGGTTCTCTGGAATGGTAAGAACTTCGTAAGAATGGAGTCGCTGTAGATGATCGAGTACTTCTCTATGGTAAATCACTTAATTGTAAACTTCATTTCATCAAATATGGTACTGTGTAGTTACGAGAGTTGAAGTCAGCAAGTATCCCATCAGTGCCTCTTTGGTATCCCTACTGTTTTATTTTATTCCTTCGCTCCTTACACAAAATTGTTTTTCGCAAGCTGTGATCTAAAAGATGTGTATTACATCATCCCTATATGAGAGTCAGATATAAAATGCCTATGTTTTTTTGGAACAATGATGTTTTTCTATTCTGTGCTCTTCCCAATGGCTTTTCGTGCGGACCAAGAGTATTTACAAAGTTTTTTAGATATGCGTTTTCTGAACTTTTAAAACTTTGATTAAAAAACTGGAAACATTGATGACTCTTTGCTTCGAGGTGATGAAATAAAATCATACTTCAATAAAAAAAAATTTGTATAATTTCAAAATTCTATGTTTTTGTCTTTTGTTGTAACATTCAGTTTAAAAGTCATAAGTTTAATTTCTTTGAAACACAATGACCGTGAAACAACTGACTGGGTAAAATTACATACCTATATTTAGAGAAAAACTCATAATGAGACATTAAGACCGGTGAACAGAATGTATTTCAAACACAAGCATACCAATTATCCATGTTCACAACAAAATTCCATAACAAATGTAGTTAAACATATGAACGTTCATCAGAAAAATGAGGCCGGGTGCTACGGGAGAGTAAGTACCTACTGTTTAGCTATTTTCCCGCCACGTGTTTTATAAAACATTGAGAATGGAAGGAACAATTACTGTGACGTCATATATATTCATGATATTTTCGATAAAATAGGACAAATACATCATACTATCAACAATATTGTGATGACAGTCATAAAACTTTGTAGGGCCTTGATAAGTGTTTGTTTTTAGCATTTGTAATATGTGAATATACAAAAAACCCGTCATACAAAACAGGTACTTCAATGATATAACAATAAGAATCTATTAAACTAACTACATCATTCAGCAATCGTAAGAAGCAGAATCAAAAGACACCAGTATGAACTCGCATTCAGATCTCACAAAAAATGCACATCATTATCCAAGACAAAAGAACCTGCTAAACAAAAACACAAAATATCAATACATAATATCAAGCTAATTGATTATAATTGGTTTTTCGCCTCGGCACATTGACATTGAAAATTAGGACAACCTTAGTACATTTTTATTGTCAAAATCAAGAAGCAAAATAAAATATATATTTCTAATGCTTTACAAAGATGGTATAGCTAGCCTTACAAACCAGCCGGATTTACTTCCCTATTGGAAATTCGCCCTTTTAACCTCATTTGCTGTTTAGAAGTTTTTACTTTGCTTTGGGTTTGAATACGAATTGAAATCTGTAGTTTGTTTTTAATTGGAAGTGCTTCGGACATATATTAATCTGACATGCGCAAACACAGCGACGATTTACTATTAAGACAGGTTTAGCCTACATTCCAATGTCCAGATAAAAATGCAAATGAAAAAAGTTTAAAGATGCTGGTTCTATGAAAATGATAACCAAAAATAAATATAAGCAAAGACTTTAAAACCTAAAACAAATTAAGTTAAACACAAACATATCTATCAGGGCAGTAATACCGTGTGGTCCGGAAGCTTAAGCCTCTTTTTATATTTTTGGTCACAACTTCATCGTACGCTAAAATGTGAATGGGAAGGTGGCGAAATTATTTATTTTAATGCTGTCTGTTTCGCAGTTAAACTTATGGCTAGATGCAGCCGCTTGCAATGAAACCAGCAACTTCCCCACAAACGGAAAACATAATTTATAAACTTGCTTCATGTACTGGTATATATACTGATCTATATAACGTGACAAAAATGAATTAAAACATATATAATAACATTTCCTGGTTTTGACATTTAAATATCATTTCAATCCGGATACAATCTGTTCCGTATCATTTTCTATCTTTGATATTAAAAACCAATTACTGGTCTGACGTTTTATATATAAATGGGTTCAAAATTTTAAGTTGCAACGAGGAATGTAATTAAGTGTTGTGATTGTTTAAAATACACTTCGCATTTCTCGATGGCGACTTATTTCGTTTTTCTTGTTATTTTAGGAAGAATGGTATATGGAATGGAGGAACCATCAATCGGTGGAGAAATAAAAGAAAAACGCTCTGATGGATTGGTGCATGTTGTCGTCCGACAAATGGTAGCTGAACATATTGAAAGAATGAAAATCATGAAGGTGTTTGGACAGATGAAAAATGAACTCCAATATGTTAAAAGGAAACTCAAAGAAAGAAATACACAAATACATGATGCACAAGTTCTCCAGAGAAAGTTATTGCAAGAAATCAAAGACGTAAAACAAAAGGTAACTGAAGCGTCGATGGCTAAAGTTAATGAAGCAATAAAAGGATGCAATATGACAGTTAGAGCAGCGAAAAATAGAATGAAGGAGACCATGAAAAGACACGAAAACTCAATCAAGTTGGGTCTGACGGACACTAATAAAAAGGTTTTTAACATACAGAGATCCTTGAAAAATTTGCAATATATAGTAGGTTAGTATTTTTCTATCTATCTATCTATCTACCTATCCATCTATCTATCTATCTATCTATCTATCATACCAGATTTAATTTTACAGCACTAGACGGCCGTTTCGGCATACATTTTCTCATCTGTAGTGATTGGACCTAAATTGTGATGAAATAAATATATCTATCTATTTCACATACCCCTATTGTATTATCACGTGTTGTTTTATTATTAATTATATCTTAGACTTATTGTACCCAACTTTAAGGTGAATTGTATTTCCGTTCTATGGACGTCCTCTAAATTGCCAAAAAAGACTCAATAATAGCTCATAATCATTTAAAAATACAAGGAACATATAATTAAGCATCTGAATAAGAATACCTCATATATCACACAAATATACACCCCGTTGCTTAATTTTTGATCGTCAAATTTGAACATGTTTTTTATTGTTAACTGCATTGAACCAATACTTTGGACTCGGGTTACGAGAAGATTAAATATTTGCTGTTTTACACTCAGTCAAGATTTTTTCACTTTTAGTGAGGCAGTCAGTTCATGGATAATGGAGAAATCCACCTGTATTCGTGTCTTTTTAAGTTTTTTTATATAAACATATTTAAGCCAGATTTTTCAACACTTAAAATCCAAATAGTGACGACAATTTTACCAAAAAAGTGGTATAATATTTAATTTAAACCGCTGAGCTGGTGTCTCAGTTGGTGGCTATTTGCCCTGAGGATATCATAAACTCAGTAGGCAATACGTCTGCATTATTGTCAGAAATATACTATCGTCTTTATTTGTTGTTCGTTAAAATTTGAAATTTCTCAAAACTAAGGTATAGTCCCTCGTGCAAACTATTTCCTTAGATAAATTTGGTAAATATATTTTGGCTCTTTGGTAATCTTGTCAACATCTTGAAAACCATTTTGATTTCATAAATTTCGCCCAAGCACTACTGATGGGGCTGTCTAGTGCTGTAAAATTAAAACTGGTATAATATGTAATTATGAATCAAATACAATAAAATCATTATTAAATTAATAAAGCAACTAGTATTAAATAATTCTGAACCTTTCATTAATTATAATTTGATCAACCTTCTAATTAAAAAACCAAAGTAAACGCCCTGCACCCAGTCATTTCTGTATGGTAGCATAAATAATCATTAAACATTTTATTTAAAAGTTTTTACTTTGCTTCTGAATTTTGATTTGGATGTGAATTGGTATCTATGTAGTTTGTTCTTAATTGAAAGTGCTTAAAACTTATGTCAACCTGGCATTAGCCCAAAAAATAGGTTTGATGGATTCACAAATGCTTTAAAAAAATAGAGATTCGCCAACGATAGTCCATTTTTACACGCGGCGGGTGTAGCCGTTTGTTACAGAGGCTTCAATTCCTATCGGAGTACCCGGCCTCACTTTTCGGGTGGAAGCTTACGCGTCACGTGTTAAATTTAATTTGTCAGTTTTAAAGTTTTTACTTTGCTTTAGGATTGTGATCGGAACCATTTTTTTATTTTATAATATTTGACATAAATATTACTTTATATGTATTTCAGGTGAAAATGAAAAGAAAGTAGCATTTACTGCTAAAACCCAATCAGATGTTACTACAGCTTCAGCAATTATATTCAAAACGCTGATAACGAATATCGGAGGTGGTTACAACAGTAATGACGGGATCTTTTACTGTCCAAAAGCTGGTTTGTATCTGTTCAGTTCTTCGTTGATGGTACATGGACATATGCTTGTTGATGGTAAAATAATGAAAAACAACAAAGAGGCAGTATGGTTTCATGAAAACATCGTTAATAATTACCACCCATCAGCGACGGCTAGTGTAATATTGAAATTGGCTGTTGGAGACAAGGTCTGGGTAAAAGGTCATGGAATCAGATATCATGCAGGAGTATGCTCCTTCGCCGGGGTATTGATTAAGAATTGATATCAATAAAAGTTATCAACAGAATTTCAGGAGTTCTTTTTTTTATTTTTAAGACTATCAAAACCTAATGACGTTCACCTGTGAAATTAATCAAATAGACCAAGACACAAAGTTCAATGTTATGTCTTACGATAGACAAGGCACATCATAAAATAACTCTTATTGCAACCAACTTTACTGTTAACCTCCTAATATGCCTCACGAATTTCCCTTTCACTAACTCACTCAAAATAATATTTAAAGACATTTGAAGCACTATAAAAATTACATCGCCCTACTGATTAAATATGAAATAATTGTTACTTCCCTTTATATGTAATAGCACTAGACGGCCGTTTTGGAATAAATTTCCTTATCAGTAGTGACTAAATATTTTAGGAAAATGCAAAAAAGAACTTTTTACTGAAACAATATGTATTTGGAAAACCAATAATACGATATACCTGGCTGGATACAAAATTAAAGTATCGAGTATCGTGCTGTAATACGGTATTATATTTAAAAGGTAAAAATGCAACGAAACACAAGGCGAATTAGCCGATATTTAGGGGTCTTATTCACCATCTTATACTCGAGTTAAATTCTGGGCAGGGGGCTGCAATAGCGGTAGAACGTCTTTAGAAGATTAAACCGGGTCTGGACGCCCATTTGATTGAACGGACGTATAAATGTGTAAAAAAAATCGTGAATTAGCCATTCACCTGGTAGCAAGCTTACAGTCCCAAAAATATATAAGATGAGGAAATAGCTACCATAGCAACAGTATACATCGCCTTGTTGAAGCGTTTTATGACACAAGATCATGTTCTTAAGCGTCTGTTAGCTATAGATGAGACTTATTGCATCATTATTATGATCCAGAGATTAAAGCTCCAAGTCGCCAGTCGCCAAAAGAAATTCAGGAGGCAACTGTCTGCTTGCAAGGTGATTAGTTTTGGACGAAAGAGGTATAATTACGTTAGATTTATATTAAGAAAAGCACAACTAGAGTGTACTATACAAACTTGCTAGACTAGCTAAGAATCTCCATCTTAAGGTGTTTTGCTGCATCAGGAGAACGCCAAAGTCCACAATGTTGCATTGGATTTTGTAGAGCAAAACAAGAACGAATAATACCGCACACTGCCTATTCGTCTAACCTAGTTACAAACGACTGCTTTCTAGTCCAAAAAGAAAAACTGATATCGACGAAGGTCATTTAAGGTCTAACGAAGAAGTCGCGATGACAGTTGAGAAGTGGGCCAATGTTCTGATGGAACATTAAATCGTTTGTTTAAGTGCATCGCGCTATAGCTATAGATGAATAACACCGAGCTGGATCTCAACCTAAAATATATTAAAATCATCAACGTCATTAAGATATCAAACAGGAGATAAAAAACAAACATATCAATCCATTTTAAACTACAATCTTAAAACAAAGTAATAATGAAAATCAAACACTAATTCATTTCCGAATTATAATACAAAAACAATGTAAAAACTTTGAAACTGACAAGTTATGTTAAACACGTGAACCGTTACCAGGTAAGCGAGACCGGGTGTTCCGGAAAAGTAAGCTCATACTGGTTAACTAGGTACAGCCGCCATGTGTGTAATCAAAATTAAATAAATCTGGAATTATGGGACGTCAAATTATCCATGGTAGTCCTAGACAAAGAGACATCATACTTATCAACAAGCGTGTGATGACGGCAAATTTCGTTTAAAACGTGAACTTACACAATGCATGTGATGCATACGGGTTCTCCGAACGCAACGTCTATAATAATGGCATGGCTATGGATGATCTGCTAAATAAGTAAAGTAGTGTCATGTAGCGATGTCTCATAGGGAACTGAATTTTTTATGGGTGTTTTTTTTCGAATGACGCTCAAGTATATAATATTCAAAAACGCTAAACAAATAACACACAAAACACCAGTAGGCTTTCTATTCAAACTAGATAATTATTCACACACCAAGAAAATGAAAAAGCAAAACATACATTGAATTAGAAATACTAAGAACCTATCAACCAATATACCAGTATCCAAAGACCAGAATCCAAATTAACAAAACGTCGACATATTAAAACATGCTATTAACTTACTGATTATGTTTTCGAATTCGCATGTGTTCTTTGCAGAAAAAAGAATGCAAATCTGGAATTTTGGCGAAATTTCTCTGCATTTTGATGTGACATCAAGTGACAATCAAGTGAATTATACTTGGATTTTTTTCTGTGATTCATTTGGAAACTTTTCTTTTTTCATCAGAGAAACCTCGATATTGTTACCTATAGTAACTTTGGAGCTGACGTAGTGGTTTCAAACAAAGAGTACAAACATAAGGTCGCACGACCTTGGATAGTATTTATTAAGACGATATGTGACAACACCGGTTAGCAAGAAAAAATCTGTTACATTCATTAATACAAAACTTGCAGAGGTTGAGACACTCTTAAACAGGGACAACATGAACTAGAAAAAAGAAATAAATATAAATATCCCAGACGAACATATAGAGAATTTAATCTAGTCACTTAAAATGAACGATGCGTTGTGTGAAACAATTAATACCGGTACAAATACCCAGGATATCAAATTTATACCCTACAGGCCATTTTTCAATCAGCCTGTCCTGTTGTAAGACAAATTTCAAACCGACCTAGCCAAAAAGAGGAGTAAAATGTTGTTGGGTAATAATTCTATTAATATGGCGGACAGCGCCGACAATTTGTCTACAGGACCGAGTGAGGACTTGTAGATGGACAATTTAGTTACAATTCAAGACATAGAACTAGCAAAGCAAATTATGTGCAAGCAAATTTGTGATACGTTAATGCAATCGCAAGTCTATACCATTTCAAACGCATGCAACTTTGCATAAAAATTGCTCGGACGAAAGTGCGCGTGGACGACAAAGACGACTTGCTCCTGAGTATGCATGTCCCGGTACCTCAAAGTTCACTTCACTGATTCGAATGAAAAAACTCCCGCTGTGTCCTATGACCTTTCTCAGACTTAGAATCCGACGACGATTCTGAAGAAAGCGGCGTCATAGATGACATATTGGAGAGTGTAAGATGAAATTCATACACTTATAATAAACAAAGGAGTGATTTCTAAGGTCCTACACAACACAGTTGATGGCAATGTATCTAATATTGTATAATAATGACAAAAACAGTTCGTTTCGGCTTATATTGACTTTATAAAAGGTTAAATAAAATATGTTGAGAAATGTAATTTCAAATAAACACGCTTACATCTTATCTTTCGCTCCTTACTCAAAACTGTTTTTTGTCGTAAGCTGTGATTCAAGGATGCCTATTATATCATCCCTATAAGAGAAACAGATTGGAAATACCTATATATATATATATATATATATATATATATATATATATATATATATATATATATATATATATATATTATATATATATTTTTTTTTTTTTTTTTTTTTTTATTTATTTTTTTTTTTTTTTTTTTTGAAAAATGACTTTTTTCAATTCTGTGCTCTTCCCTATGAGCTTTCGTGCGGATCAAGGGTATTTACAAAATGGCTTAAATGTGCATTCTGAACTTTAGTGTGAAAGACATCATTTGATGTTGTATCCTCAGTTTTATTTCTGTGAAACACCATGACCGTGAAATAACCGACGGGTTAAAATTACATTCTTACTTATATTTAAAACAAAACTCAATATGAGACAGTGAGACCGGTGAACAGAATGTAACTTCAAAAACAATCACACCAATCCATGTCAACCACAAAATAAATCCAAAAACAAATTTAAGTTAAACACGTGAACTTTCATCAAGTAAGTGAGACCGGGTGCCACGGGAGGGTAAGCACATCCTGTTTAGCTAATTACTTCCGTTACGTGTATGATAAAATGAGAATAGACTGAACATTGGAAAATGAATGGGACTTCAAATATATCCATGGTATGTTCGGTACAGATACATCATACTATTAACAATATTGTGATGACAGTCATAAAACTTTGTAGGGACGTGATGAGTTTTTGTTTTTAGCATTTGTAATATGCGAATATACAAAAAACCGGCCATACAAAACAGGTACTTGTATGATATAACAATAAGAATCTATTAAACCAACTACATCATTAAGCAATCTACAGAAGCAGAATCAAAAGACACCAGTATGTAATCACACTAAGCTCTCACCAAACAATGAATATCACTATCCAAAGACATAAGAACCGGCAAAACAAAACACAAAAGATCAATACATAATATCAAGCTTATTGATTATAATTGGTTTTTCGTTTGAAACACCTCGGCACAATGACATTGAAAATTAGGACAACCTTATTCCATATTCTATTGTCAAAGTCAAAAAGCAAAATTCAAACAAAATACATGTATATATTTCTAATGCTTGACAAAGATGGTGTAACTAGCCTTACGGACCAGCCGGATTAATTTCCCTATTGGAAGTTCACTTGTTTAACCTATATTGCCGTTTAAAAGTTTTTACTCTGCTTCTGGACTATGATCTGGTATCTTTGTAGTTTGTTTTTAATTAAAAGTGCTTCGGACTTATGTCAATCTGACATGCCAAAACACAGTGACAATTTACAATTAGGATAGGTTTACCCACGTTCCAATGTCCAAATAAAGACGCAAACGTAACAACGTTTAAAGATGCTGGTTTTATGAAAATGATGACCAAAAACAAATATAAGCAAAGACTTTGAAACCTAAAACAAATTATGTTAAACACATACATATCCATCAGGGCAGTAACGCTGGGTGTTCCGGAAGCTTAAGCATCTTTTTTTTATTATTGATCAAAACTTCATCTTACGCTAAATGTGAACGGGAAGGTGGCGAAATTATTTATTTTAATGCTGTCTGTTTCGCAGTTAAACTTATGGTAAGATGTAGCAGCCTTGGATGAAACCAGCAACTTCCCCATATACGGCAATTATAATTTATAAACTTGCTTCATGTACTGGTATATATACTGATCTATATAACGTGACAAAAATAAATTAAAACATATATAATTACATTTCCTGGTTTTGACATTTAGATATCATTTCAATCCGGAAACAATCTGTTTCGTATCATTTTCTATCTCTGATATTAATAACCAATTATTGGTTTGACGTTTTGTATATAAATGGGTTCAAAATTTTAAAAGTTGGAACGAACAACGTAATTAAATGTTGATATTGTTCAGAATACATCTTTTGTTTCTCGATGGCGACTTATTTCGTTTTTCTTGTTATTTTAGGAACAGTGGTGTATGGAATGGAGAAACCATCAATCGGTGGAGAAATAAGGGGAAAACGCTCTGATGGATTGGTACATGACGTCGTCCGACAGATGGTAGCTGAACATATTGAAAGGATGAAAATCATGAAGGTTTTTCGGCAGATGAAAAATGAATTCCAAAATGTTAAAAGGGAACTCAAAGAAAAAAATAAACTCATGAATGATACAAAGTTTATTCAGAGGAAGCTGTTGCGAAAAATCAAAGATGCTAAAGAAGAGATAACAGACGCATCAATGGCTAAAGTAAAGAAAGCAATAAAGGGATACGACAAGAAAGTCAAAGCAGTGACAAAAAAAATGAAAAAGAACGTGAAAAGTCAAGAGAAGTTCATTAAGTCGGCGATAAGTGATACAAAGAAAGATGTTTCCAACGTACAAAAATCCTTGATAGATCTGAAAAATACAACAGGTATTCATTTATTTGATTTGATTTGATTTTAATTCTTTTCACTTTTATTTATTTATTTATTTATTTATTTATCTTATACCATTATTACCTTTTTGTAATTGTGTGTTTTCGTTTGCACCTTTTTCTCCAAATAGGATTGATGCCATTCATTTTTATAGATAGGATATGCTTGTCGTAAACGAGAATGTTTTAAAATTATTTCAGAATTGAAAAACAAAAATAACATTTTTAAGAAATGTTTGATGACAATATAAAAATTGGACTGTCTAGAAATTCGTTATTCACGACAATGGCAGTTACAGCACTATTAACGCCATTTCTAGACAATCCAATGGTTCAGAATGACTTTGAGTGCAAAAACCCTTCTTTGCCTTTAACAAACATTGACAGCGTGATATTTTGCATTTATTTATCTATCCATTTTAAAATTACAATCAAAAACGGGAACTGAAATATTATCAAATTAAGATAAACACTTTAGAGCAATCAGCACCGCCGGCGTTTCTTATCTGTAAATCAAAAACAAATATAACAATCAATGTTAAAATCACAATCCAAGAAAATCAAAGTGAAATGGCAATTTTATTTAAACACTCAAACGTCCGAGATGAAAACGGCGCTCCAGAAAAGCAAGCACTTTTTCGCTGGCTAGCTTCACCCGTAACGTGGTTTATTAAAAATTGAGAATGAATCGATTTGGCGTTTTATTTAAGGGTAATAAGTGAACAAACTATGGATTAAGTAAAAAGTGTTCACGGTTTATTTTTGTAAAGGGAATTTCAAAAACTCTTAAAAAATTGTAAAAAAAAAATCAAAAAAAAATATTGTTAGATATTAAAACTTATTTTTAGAGAATTAATTATTAAATTGTTAAAACCAAAATAGCTACAGACTGTCATTTTAATTTCATTTTTATGTAAACAAAAGTATGGACATTTTTATTCAGCGGGCAATATGTGTAAATAGCAAAAATATGTTAGTTCCTTCACTGTGGTACTCTAATCTGTATATAGGATTCACAGAGATATGTGAGACGATCCATCGGAATTTTCAAAGAGTAACTTTTCCTATAACTTTACCATTCCGGAGACCATCACACCTCACAATCCTTTGTGGATTTGAACTTGTTTAACTAAAATTGCCAATTTCAAAGTTTTAACTCTGCTATGCAATTGTGATTTTGAAATTTATTGGTGTGTGTTTTTTTTTTTTTTTTTTTTTTTTTGATGATCAAGTGCCAATACAAAGTCTTAAAATTGTTGCCATTGGTCCTAATTTTGCGCTGGTATGAATATCTTCGATCCACAAATTTGTCAGAACAAAATTCTATATTCCTTTGGTACAAGATTTAATAAAATCTTCGATAAAAATTATTATTTTTGTATGGAAAATTAAAAAAAAATACGACACTGGAAAACTGAAAAAATAGGAGAAAAGTTGGCATGACCGGTTGCTATCACATCTTCATAGTTAGTCCAGTCTGATTACTGTAGCAGCCTCTTGGAAAACGTCCAACCAGTTCATCACTCACTGCTGTATTTCCGTTTATTCAGTGCAATTGGAAAATGCTAGAATAAAGACATATTTTCCAACAAACTCACAACAAAATTGTCAAAACTTGATACAAAATATACTGACCTTATAGGAAAAAATATTTTAAATTCATCCAAAAGAGAATTTTATGCTGTACATGGAGAAATCTTTTAACTTTTTAACAAAACAACAAATTTGTCAAAATTATCCCTTCTGTTCCTTCCTACTCTGAACAAATATAAATGTTATGTCATAATTGGAATAGTCATGATGATCACACCTGGAAAAAATCCGAACAACCTACCTGATCCTAAATACCCAGATGTAACTTTGAATGAGGCCCAATTGGTGTACAAACGTGATCAAATTCTAAAATTCCTGTATGTACAGGAGAACTGAACGATGATTTTTTTAAATATAATTTGCTATGTCAGTGCATTTTAAATGCATTTGATTGATAGTTTAATATAAACATTTCTAATCAAAAGAAATAAATAATAAAAACCATGTGTAGGTTATACTTAAAAAGCAGTCTAGCATAAACTTTCAACTTAAACGAAACTCTATATAAACACCACCTTTACCTATGTATTAGATATGCTGGGTGTTTTTATATACAAGTTTAAATTATGCGATGAAGGATTAAGTTAATCGTGTTTACAAATACGGGATCGTCACAGACCATACGTCATCATGACGTATGGCTGTCTGTCTAAGTATGACGCCAGCATTTGTTTCCATGACTGCTAATATATTATCTGCATACAAACTGCTCCCTTTGTATATATTTAAGGAAAAATATTTTCTTATAATTGGGAAACATTGACGCCGCATGTTGTAAATCAAGTAATTTTACGTGAAAATAATTAGAATTAGGGAATATGCTCCAAAGTTTCTCGTTTTATTAAGAAAATACATTATCTGTCACATAAAATAGCAAAACAAATATAGGCACCAGTTTCACAATCACGTATTTAGGTTTTTCTTATTATAATCTGGCATATTGGAAGTTTGACTAGTTTGTCTAATTTTTGTAAGTCTTCTAGATATTCACTTTAAGCTTACAACATCTAAATTTTAATTTTGTTGAAAATTTTGATTGTTAGTATCATAAACATTGTCAAAATTTGCCAGATTTCAGTTAAGGACAATCTTGGTTAAGCAATGATTGTGAAATTTAAACCAGTTGCCCATTACACCTGTCATTTTTGGTTAACGTGTGTTTGATGCTTCATTCTCTTTATAGGTCAAAACAGAGAGCAAATAGCCTTTACCGCTAAACTGCATACTCATGTGACTACATCTTCAGCAATAAAATTCCAATCGGTAATAACGAATATTGGAGGAGGTTACAACAGTAGTGATGGCATCTTCTATTGTCTAAAAGCTGGTTTATATCTGTTCAGTACTACGTTGATGGCAAATAACTGTTACTTTGTTGAAGGTTATATAATGAAAAACAACAATAGAATATTATGGATTCATGAAAACATTAAGATTACACACTACCCTTCCGCGACAGGCACAGTATTGCTAAAATTGGCTGTTGGAGACAAGGTTTGGGTTAAGGGTTCTGGAATCAGCTATTATCACTCCACGACTTCATTCGCGGGGACTTTGATAAAATAATAAGAAGTATAAGAATAAAACAAACATGTGCCTTAATTAGTTTTAGTCTTATTATATTTCAATAAAATTATACGTGTTAGAGGCAATTTTCCATATAACCAAATATCAGCTTTTTAGGTCAATATAAATTTATATAAGTTTTACTACATAAACTAAAACAATAAAAAATTCTCGATTTTGATCAGTTTGAGGGTACAAAGTGAGAAATTCAAATGATTTCTATTGTCTATTTACCAAAATCATCGTTATTGTTAAAGTGATTGCTTTAAATTTCGCTAACTGAATGTTTCACGTTGAAGCAGAAATTTATTAAGTACATTAATTTTTATTAATCAAAGGATTAATCTGCACATTCCCGTATGTTTATTATCTGCTCTGTACTATTGCATGTTTGTGGCAACATTCAAATAACCGTCATATAAATTAAGATATTCAAAAATGAAACATCACACCGCTGTTACATCGGCTATCATATTCTAGTGTGAAAGAGGTGGTTAGTGAAGAAGTTTATTGGTTTTCTCCGGATAGACCAGTTTTCTTTATATTCTCACGTGTTCCTCATCGGTTTTATACTACTGAACACTATAACGTGTTATGGCGACATTCATTGAATGTTGTGTATAAATTGAGATATCCAAAAATGGACCATGACACTGCTGGTACATCGGTCTTTATATTCAGTGTGAAAACAAGTTATCCGTTCGATGCAGGAGTTCGATGGTTTTCTAAGGGTATCTCGATTTCCTCAACAATCCCAGAATTGAACACTTCCATATAAGTAAACTAATCTTGACATTGTTAACCAACCCCAATATGTATTTTTCATATTCCCTGTTTTATTCATAAACCTTATTATTTCTGTTCTTGGTTGTATTGGATGTTGCAAAGACACTTTATAGCGTTTCTGTTTGAAATGTTTCTTTTTTAAAAAAAAATGCTATATTATTTAAGATTGACAAGAAATATAAGTGATCAATTAAGCTAGTTTTATTAGTTTTTATCCATTAAAGAATTATGCAAAATATAATATAATTTACAAAAATAACTTAAAATATACAACTTTGCATTAATCCAATATGGAAACAAGCTCATGCGATTGAAAAACGAATGATGACGTTATTACGCCAACATAAAACGGCGTACAAATAAAAAACAAACATTAAGGTCTATGTTCAATCCACAAACCAAAAAGTAAAGTAAACACTTTGAAATCTGGCAAATTTAGTAAACTTCCTCATGGAAAGCGATCAGGTGTTTGGTAAAAACGGTATCCATATCATGTTCAGATATAGCTTCGACTGTTAAATAGAAATGGAAATACAAGGAATGGATAGTTATGAAACTATGAAAACAAACTTCAAAAAATGGAAATGTGATACTATACACATAAATAAAAATTAAAATAAATCATTTTGAATGCGACAATGTTTAATTGTTTCATGTCGTTTCCTAAAAAATTGAACAAATGATGTCTCAGTGATAGCCCGTGATAGCAAACAAATGATTTTAAAAAAGTAATAATTATTTAAGTAAGAAAGTTAATATAAGTGTTCACTCTATCTTTTTCTATTTGAATTTAATAACTGGCAATGCATAACAAAAATTGTTTTCACAAGCATATCAATTCAATTCTATTTCAAGCCTAGATTTATCAATGCCCTTAAAACGTTTAAGGACCGTCATCAAAATAGTTCTGATAAGTATGATGTCTCTGTCCAAAATTATAATGGATATATATGACATACTTTGAATTCATGTTCCTTTTATTCTCAATTTGATTACACGAGTAGTAGATAAAGCTAGCTAAACAGGAGTTCTATAACCTTCTGTAATACCCTGACTTGCCTAATGGAAGTTTATGTGTTTAACTTTAAATTTGCCATTTTTCAAAGTTTTACTTTGCCATTGTGTTTTGGACATGGGTTAGTACGTTGTTTTTTATTGCTTGTTTGTTTTGGTTTTTTAAAAGTACTTAATCTATTAACAATCAAACAAACTTACTACAACTCCGAAAAAGAGAGTAAAATTGATAACTGGAAAATTGAGTTGAAAAATGGAATTTCAATGTAACAAACAGAATTAACAAACTGTACATACTGACCATCCATGTCCAAATCAAAATCCATAAGTAAAGCAAAAACTTTGGGACTGACAAGTAAGGTTAGACACATGAGCCAGGGAAGTGAGATCGGGTGCTACAGAAGGGTAAGCACCTTCTATAAACAAATTTGTTTACGCGTGTTATTAACTTTCCCATCTTTCGCATAATAATTTGAAAACTTAATTTTGCCAACTTCTTCCTGAAAATTGTATATTTATATCAAATCATCTATGGTCCATAATGCGAAAGATAATATTCGCGAATTGATTTTGATGGGAGAATTGTGAGGTAAATATCCACAGTTAAAAGTTGCGCTACAGTATAACTAAGTGGAATGATAAAAATAACAAAATCAACTTAAGTATGTCAATCATATCAACAAATCCCTGTCTAATCTGAATCCGAGTCATCTGATTCAAATGTCATTGTCACATGTTTTTCTTGTTGTTCTCCAACTATGGTGTTCAATTTCTCAATGAACGCACTATCTCGAACACCTCGCTGTGTGTATACATTTCCCATTTGCTGTCGTGTTTGTGGTGAACTGACGTCACGAATAGCTGGCAGTGGACATAACAATTCACTGTTGGATACCGTTTCTGACACAGTAGGGACCTCTCTCGCTATAGCAGACGACACAGTTTTTATCCTGGCCCATTGTCTGTTATTCTCAGTATCGTCATCGCCAGTAATTCCCTGAACCGCTTTGAGAAGATTTTCCATGTTTTTCATTAGTGAAGTTGCATATAAGTTGAGGTTGACCTTGACATCTTCTGAAGAACTTGCCATCGCGCCATATTTGTTGCATAACTTCTGCACTTGGCTTTCCCCATCTTCAAGATCTGCAGTCGACGCTTCTATGTTTCCAGATTTAACATTTTCAGCAGCATTTTGTAAAGCAATAACCGAAACTGTCCTTGCGTCCATCATCATATTTTCCTCAATAATTTTCTGTTTCTTTTTCTCGTCTTCCATTTGAAGATCTTCTCTCTGTATAATCCTCGTGGTGCATTTCCTCTTTCCACTAAAACTTGTGTAAGACACGCGTATCTTAGCAATTTCAGCTGATGGATCATCGCTCACATTGTCAATGTTTATGGTAAGTCCTATATGCTTTCTGGAACTTGCTTGCATGTCATAAAAGAAAAATGCTTTCTGGGTTCGGTCCATTCCTTTGACTGTTGATCTGAGCCGTATTTTACAATCCTGTGTACACTCCTCGTTGATTAATTTCGCCCCACCTAAGGTCTCGGCCAGTAACGATACGTTCCACGCCACAGCTGTTTTGCGCATCAAAACCGGAAGATACATATCAAAGTTTACATTACTGCTCTCCATATCCAGATGATAAAATGCTTCACTGCTACAGATTTTGGATAGAAGATACATAGTTTCCGATACGTCATTTCCGGTTGCAATGACTGAAATTGTTACCCACTGATTCTGGGAATCATCTAGCCCAAACGACATATTTCGAATCTTTTCTCTAACATCATGTACTAGTTTTCCAGGTTCCAGTATGCCAGCATTTATTTCACCATCAGAAAATACGATTATGGCATTTCTGTATTCTAATAAGTCTTTTACACTGAAATGTAAGTTTTGAAAAAGAAAAAATTAAATGTGGCATAGTTATATAGCAAGTATAGTTTGTAATGTAATGACTATAAAATATAAATAAAATAAAATAAAGTTCCATCCTATAATCAAATGATAGAATTGTCGTATCAATAGGTCTTTTTATTTTTCCCCGCGACACTTAACAAATGACAGTATAGAAAATTCTGATTGGCTGAAAAGGTAAATATTGGTCAGAACTAAAGTATTAAGGAAGCGTATAATATTTGGCGTATATATTTTAAAAACAAGAGGCCGATGGGCCTGATACGCTCACCTGATAACTAATGGCTAGCTGATAGATTAAAAGAACACATAAATACTAAACCCCAAGCCTTTTTTCTTTACATCATGATAACCAGTGTATCAATACCTACAACATTCTAATATACATGCCTATACAAAAATTTTATAGTATTCGAGATAATTAACCATTTTGGTATTGTTTTGCATGTGACCTTGACCTTTGAACCCATGACCTTTTTCTATACATCAAAATGATACTTGTATTGATACCTACAACATTCTAATATACATTCCTATACAAAAAGTTTATAGTTTTCGAGATAATTAACCATTTCGGTATTGTTTCACATCAGTGACCTTGACCTTTGAACCCATGTCCTTTTTCTATACATCAAAATGATCGTTTTATCGATACCTACAACATTCTAATATACATGCCTAAACAAAAAGTTTATAGTTTTCGAGATAATTAAACATTTCCGTATTGTTTCGCATATGTGACCTTGACCTTAGAACTCATAACCTTTTTCTATATATCAAAATGATTGTTGTATCAATACCTACAACATTCTAATATAAATGCCTATACAAAAAGTTTATAGTTTTCGAGATAATTAACCATTTCGATATTGTTTTGCATCTGTGACCTTGACCTTTGAACTCATGACCTTTTTCTATACATCAAAATGATCGTTGTATCAATACCTACAACATTCTAATATATATGCCTATACAAAAAGTTTATAGTTTTTGAGATAATTAACCATTTTGGTATTGTTTTGCATCTGTGACCTTGACCTTTGAACCCATGACCTTTTTCTATACATCAAAATGATCATTGTATCAATACCTACAACATTCTCATATACATGCCTATACAAAACGTTTATAGTTTTCGAGATAATTAACCATTTAGGTATTGTTTCACATCTGTGACCTTGACCTTTGAACACATGACCTTTTTTTATACATCAAAATGATCGTTGTATCAATACCTACAACATTCTAATATACATGCCTATACAAAATGTTTATAGTTTTCGAGATAATTAACCATTTCGGTATTTTTTCACATCTGTGACCTTGACCTTTGAACACATGACCTTTTTCTATACATCAAAATGATCGTTGTATCAATACCTACAACATTCTAATATACATGCCTATACAAAATGTTTATAGTTTTCGAGATAATTAACCATTTCGGTATTGTTTCGCATCTGTAACCTTGACCTTTGAACCCATGACCTTTTTCTATACATCAAAATGATCGTTGTATAGATACCTACAACATTCTAATATACATGCCTATACAAAAAGTTTATAGTTTTCGAGATAATAATTATAATTAGAGGTAAAAAAAAATTAGGTCACGACCTTCACAATCGACCTTGACCTCATTTTGAAGATACTAACAAGAAGATGTCAAAACTGAAAACCCCATGTCATTATCTGGTCAAATAGTCAAGTTATAACAATTTGAAGCTATTTTACGATTTTTTCAAAATTAAACGCAAAAACGCGTAACCTATTTTTTATCCGAATTTCACAAAATGAACAAACTATAGGCTTAAGACCCTAGAGAAGCCAAATATCACATCAGATTTTTTCTCCAATCAGTACTTTCGGAGAAGAAGTTTTTTAAGATTTTTGCACCCCTAGGTCACCTTGACCTAGTTATGGTAGCCATAGCAACGCCACGAACAAATCTGAATTGCACCGGCCCATATATACTTCTGACAAAGTTTCATCAAAAACTGTCCAGTAGTTTCAGAGGAGAAGTCGAAAATAGGTGTTAACGACGCACACACGCACACACGCACATACACACGCTGCGCTATGTCATAAGCTCACATGACCTTCGGTCAGGTGAGCTAAAAACGAGATCTTAATAATCAACTCAATTTATTTATTTATTTATTTATTTATTTATTTATTTAATAAATCAAAAAAACATACAGATTTATAAACTTTAAAGTAAAAAGGGGGTTAAACAAACAGACCAGGAGCTGGTTACCTTGTCGATGCCTGCTGAAAGACTCTTAATGCTGCATCAAGTCCGGCGCTCAAATTAGTTTTGGTTGATAGATAACATTTGTCTAACTGTTTGAGTTCCGTTTTCAGTTGTTCCTGTAAATAAAAGTTATTTCTGAACATTCTGAATAAGAACTTATAAAGATATCATTTTTATTCGAGTAAAATGTTAAATTTCTGAAGAAAAAATGTATTATTGTATTATAGTATTATTTTAAATACAGATGGATAGATTTACAGTGTATATTTGTCCTTCATATTTTGTTCTTGAGTACAGACGTACTACCTTTATAATCCATGGAGGATTTCAATTCTGTATCATTTTCACCAACTAAAAGATCATTACAAGAATCTGATAACGCAATTATACTGAATTTACCTATGTGGTAGGTAGTGGTTCGAACCCCGCCATAACTTTAGAATTGAAAGTAGGTAGCGACTGCTATTTTGCCAAGTACTCGGCATTTAAAAATGAAAGTCTCGGGATGACCTAAAAACTGATGACCCTGCAATGGTAGGCATTGTCATTAGCGCACTGAAAGGTCCAAATTTCTGCTATTTTATCTATAGTTTGTCAAACAACGATGTACGTAAAATATTCTTGACTGTGACATAACCTCTCATTGAATCAATCAATACTCCATTTTTATTTCTATCTGAAATTGAAAATCATCAATACATAAAAAGTAAACAATAACTTACTCGAGTTTGTGGTGTTATTTCTTTTAGAGGCATTAAAACTTTAGCTTCCTCGCCGAAAGTTACGAGAGACGCCTGATCTCTGTCATCCAGGGAATCCATTAGAGAAACAGCGAATTGCTTCATCCGGTTTAGTTTGCTTGGTTTCCTGTTGACGCCATATTTGATGCCCATACTTCCGCTGATGTCAACAAGTAGGAGGATGCGCACTGGAAGTGGACGTATTTCATCTTGGTTGAACGTTGCTAATTCCACAACTACTTTTAGCTATTATTGTAAAAGAAAAAATAAAGTATATAAAAATACATATACCCTTTAGTAAAGAATAACAGATACCTGTAAAATAGAAAATTTCCATGACTGTTGAACTCACTCAGTAATATTCGTTTCATTTCATGAACTCATTGAAACGAAATACCCTATATATGCGCTACAATACAGACGTGTCAAAAGTTTAACACTGAGCTAACGAATTGGTGTTATATCCAACAGTTCACCCCCCTCCCCTAGTTAACCATACCTCGGCAGCTTTTTAGAAGTTGCCATATATCTCTTCCGACAGTTTTTAATCACTAGCTATTCATCTCTCAGAAACTCAGTAGCCGAGCTTTCCATTACCTCAGTGCCAATTTTTCCACAAGCTTTGCTGTATATATCGATACAAAAGAAGGTATATGCAAACAACACTGACGTGTCCGCTTGAACTGTCATTAAAAATAACGATATAGTACAAGTAACCTAATACGTCTGTAGTGTTAAGATTTGCAGATAGTACATAAACAATGCATGTTTACTATGATCAAAAACAAACATACGAATCCATGTCCGAATCAAAATCCAGAAGCAAAGTAAAAACTTTGGAACTGACAAGTTAGGTTAGACACATGAACTTCCACCAGGGAAGTGAGACCGGGTGCTCCGGGTGCTCCAGAAGAGTTAGCACCTCCTGTTTAGCTAGCTACACCCGCCACGTGAGTTACACGAAATAAACACATGTGTTCCCTATGCATACATAAATGCACTGGCAAGTATTAAATATTGAAATGAAAAGGGGACAGGTCATTGTTATTTGTATATAGGTTAAGTCCGACATAGTCAGCATCACTGAAATTACATTTTTGAAAATCTCAAATTTAAACAACCTGTCTTTAAATGATTGTATTGCTATATTTTTCAAATACTATAGTAAACGTACTCTCAAAGGATTAAGTGATACTCATTTAGTAATTATTATAATGTGCCTCACAACAAAATCTAGATTGACCCCTAGTATGATTAAATATTAAACAATTGTTTATATTTATATAAATGATGTAGGTAAAGTTGACCTATTGTTACCTGGCAAGTAAACCCAGCGGCCCCAACCCTGGCACTTGACCATCCCATATTCAATGTCTGGGACAATAAAAAAAATTTCAAAAAAGTCAGCATCACTGAAATGACAACACTGTTACCTTGTTCTCGTCCTCTAAACAATAAACTTCAAGATCAATTTCCCCGTCGGAAGTATCCGGTTCCTCTTTCTGGCTCTTCCGTCTCAACGTAACAGTTTTTGTGTTTTTCACTATATCCATAATGTCATCTGCAGTGAGACATAAAGAAAGAAGAGCGTAGAGGATTAAACAGGCACTCATTACATTACCCCCCAGCTTAAGTTGTTGAATAATGTCGGAATGGATTAATTTTTAAATCTTCCAGATTAAAAACGTAAAGATTTCGAGTTCAGCAATTTTGTCTTTTTTAACATTGAATCTTTCAGCACTAAGCGCTGTCATCTACTTTAACTTATAAAAATTGCCGAATGCAAAATACATGTTGAACATGTTCTCAGATGAGCAATAAGGTCCACCTTACGTATAAATATAGTAACAAGATGCTAAAATAAAACTTTTGCAAATATAATTGACTTGCTTTTGCACTAACTATTATATGACAACGCGAAAATAAAATTACTCGAATATTTTGAAATGTCGATTGTGGCAAAAATTATTTGATTTTCAGGCTCACAATAACTGTTTGATTTGTTTTGTAACCAGTGACCATAAAACGAATATAGAAAAATGCATTTTTAACCATTCGGTTAACATACATCAACTTCAGCACTTTGTTCCTAATGCGAGTTTACGCCAAAATTAAAACTAACGCGAAAATTTTCCGTTTCACATTAATTCAGTAGAGCAGGTAGTAGTGTCTCCCGAGCACCGCTGATCATTTTCTTACCATTTCCGGCATTAGGAAGTGTTCGGTCTGTTCGTTCATAGTTTATGGTTCTACTTCTTCTAGGCAGGTGCTCTTCGTCTTTTGATGAGCTTGTCTTGCCTGTAAACACAAAATGATAAACAGTCAAATATTTCTATAAAGACCACGCAAGAGAAACTAAAAAGTTGTGCCTTTACGGGCAGATGGTCATAATATACAGGTTCAAATACCATAACTAAAGAGAGCAATTGGGATAAATTTTTACTGGACTTTAAGGGCAGGTGGCCCTTGTAAAGAGGTATTTTATAATGAATAAGACAAGCTTTGGTTGTGGACAACTTGTAATGAAAACCACAGCAGGAATAAGTTCAAGAAATTGTTTAGAAAAAAAAACTTTTAACATAGAAATTAAAGCGAATTTTTTTTTAACTGGAATTTCAGTTTTTCCCTGTTGTTTCCATCCTATCTGATGTTACAATAACACTTATGATTGACTTACCTCCCTTTTCTGATTTGTGTCGTCTTGGTACCACATTCGGTTTATATTTTGTATCAATTTCAACATCGCCATTTTCCAAGTCCGTATGCTGTGGATCTTTATCTAGTAAGATTCAAAGGCATATTACCAATGCAAAATTAATACAGTAAAACCTCGTTATAATGCCCCTCGATAACTTTGCCACCTCGCTTATCGTCACAGAATTCTGAAGTCCCTAAATCCATTTTGTTTAAGTTTTTCTTTATGGGTCTCCCTCGATTTATTGCCAAACCCCTTTATAACACCAAAATTTGACTGAACTAATGGTGGCGATGAATCGAGGTTTTACTGTATATGTTTAACAAAATTGAAATCGTGTATCCGCCGAAGTTTTAGCATTAGAAGACAGATTGCTACACTACTTCACATCAGTATAGGTTCAAGATTTTACTCAGAAAATAATCTCTCTCTCTCTCTCTCTCTCTCTCTCTCTCTCTCTCTCTCTCTCATAATAAATCTTGCAGTAATAGCCTTTACATAACAAATTGCCTGACCAAATTTTAATGATAAGAAATGATAACAAAACGTGTTTTTTTTACATTCTGAGCGCGTAAACCAGTTGACAGATGTTCAATACCACTTTTTATCATATTATTTTGCCAGGTAATCTGTGATGTAATCCACTAAACCAACTATCAATCAAGCTTTTAGAGATAAAAGGTGGGGTTGTTGGGCATAGACATTTTTCAGTTTGAAGTCAAACTGAAAATTTTACTGAGTGCGGAGACTTTTTGATAACAGATTTTTAGCAGAGACTGACAATGTTTATTAGGTCACTTCCTAATAAAGAGATGTCACTAGAAAAACAGTGACTTTTTATGAAATGTGGCTACAATCTCTGAATATAGGGATTCACGTAATAATGGATATGGTTTAATATACAATATTTGAATATTCAGTTACCTTGAAGCGCTTGATTGTAAGGTGATAGAGACCCTTCGACCTCTTTAAGCATCACATATTCATCCGCTGCCGATTCATATTGGCTTATCCTATCTGAAACATGATTGAAAAATGATTGAGTTTTTCAAACTCAGAATAAAAAGTTTTTACCGAATTTATTAGCTTGGTGTGATCTTTCCTGGATATCTTAAACATTAAGATATCAAATTTTCCAGGTTTAGATTAAGAAAAATCCGGGACCTGATTGTGTAAACCAGTCATATTACTTTTTACTCTAAACACTCAAATATTTACATTTATTATGCTTTTCTTTTAGACCAATGTAATAACAGTAGCATACAGTCTAACCTGTCTATAAAGGCCACCCAAAGGAACCAGTGAATGTGACCTTTATATACAGGTTCAAATATCATCAATAAAGAACAATTTGGATACAATTTTCCTGGCCTTTATAAGCAGGTGATCCTTATATAGAGGTGGCCTTTAAGACAAGTTGGACTGTACTGGTAATTACCATTCCTTAAGTGGCGTCATTCATTTTTGATGATGTATATACGAGTGACGTCATTAATTGACTGTCCCATCAATTAGAAATGCGTGTCATTTCAAGTTTTAAATATAAAAATAAGATTGTCATGAAATGTGAAATGTAAATATAACCGTCGAACTGTCTAGAAATGGCGTTTATACAGTCATTCTCGCTTATCATGTACATTTGAATAAGAATCATGTCTTTCGGAGTTAAAGATTTGATTTAACTCCTTATTAAATAAACCTTTGATAAATGGACTTATGAAGGACAGAACAATATTTATGAAAAATGCAAACTACAATTTCATTAAAAATTGTCTTGCGATTTTTATTGCGAATGCACAAACGCGAGCTCCCTGCTGAAATAACGCTGTCCAACGCTAATATTTTGGCGATTCTCTCTGATTTTTCGAATGTTTCATAATTTCAATTCAGATAATTTTGGATATATCTTATGTAGGAATGAAAGGTCTTTTAAACTAACCACATGTGAATAATTTATACAAATGCGTTGCCTAGCAACAAGGTTGTTTTATTTTGACCAATCATGTGACGTGTCCTACGTAACACTGCATTCGCACCGCAATATATTACTTCTACAATTCAAATGAAATTCTTTGCGAGGCAAATAATATTGATTGTTATATCTCGCATTAAAATTCGTAAAAAAAATCCGAGTGGTGTCTGGTAAAATTGTATTTATCAAAATAAAATGGATGGGGTCCGTCGTATACTTTAGAAAAGTGTCCTTCCTAACGCAAATTTTGTACCTTAAACATTGGTTTAAAAGATGGAAATTGAAAGTAACAGGCGTTTAAAAGGTGGAAAATTAATTTATTTTCCCGACAGATCCATAAATGTTGTAAAAAGTGTCCTACGTAACAAAATTGACGTAGAGTGTCTAAATGACGTCGAAAATTGATAAAGATTACGGGATCGAGCTACCGCTCAAAATGAGATAGAAGGTTGAACTAATTTCAACATTTTTAGAAATGCTGTACAGTTTCGATTTAAAACACATCATGCAATTAAAAGTATTAAGTGGCTATGATATATATGATAATAATTAAAGTATTAACACGTTTTATTACTTTATAATTTTTCAATTTGCTTTTTTCGTTTTTTACGTATTTTGTAATGTTGTAAGAAATGGGGATTTCTTAAACTTGCCATATTTCCGTAATTATACGATTGGTGTTTTGAAAAATTCAGATAATGATTTGACATTAACCTTTTTTTTTCAACATCGAATAATTATTTTTTCCAAAAACGCATTTTCAATTTTTGGCATTTTTTAAATTTGAAGTGTACATGTTAAGCGAGAATGACTGTATAGTGCTATAACTTTCATTGCCGTACAAATCAAAACTAATCACAGCTAATAGTTATTCTTTGCACGGCAATGGAAATTTCAGCACCATTTCCAGACAGTCCAATTTTCAGTAAATTAGTTTTTTAATTACACCAAATACAAATTGATTAATACAAAATCGGTATTTACCTTTATGAGGTGTAGAATATTTCTCTTCAAATGAAAACGCCATCCCTGAAAGTAAATAAATAAATAAATAAATGAATAAATGAATAAATAAGAATTGTTAATTGGCCCAGAACAACTGTCAACAATGTAAGTACCATAGCTTACCATCTCTTGCTTGAATGGAGTTGTTCATCTAGTCAGTTACTACAAAACCTTTAATACACACAAATACAGTCCAGTCCACCAAGTCAGCGAATAAGGGTCGAATCGGTAATTCATTTCGACCCTTTGTCAGCTACATAACATTTCGACAGATGTTGTCTAACTCTAGACACCTTTTTGGTCACTGACTGTCCTATATCTCAATTCGGCAGCTTTCTCAGTTGGTAGAGTGCTCGCTCCGTAAGTGGGAGGTTGTGGGTTCAAACCCCGGTCTGGTCTGACCCAAGTGGGTAGTGACTGTTCTTTCGCCAAGCACTCGGCATTACGAAATGAAAGTCACGGTTCTCTCGGATGGGAACTTAAAATAAACGAGGTCCCGTGTCAAGGTGGGCTTGGCACGTTAAAGAACCCTGCTGTATAATGCCATTATCGCAACGCACAGGCAAAATTTCTGTACCCTCGCCTATAGCCGGCGACGTCTCGATATGAGTGAAATAGTCTTGACTGGGACGTTAAACACCATTAATCAACCAATTCGGTAGCTTCGACTGTTTTCGTTAGTTTGGTGTTAAACTTTCGACTGGTCTGTGCTGATACACTTCAAGCAGAAGTAATATGTTTATACTGGTTGTAAAGGAACTCCTAAGCAACGGGGATAATGAAAATGTACACAAGCCTAGGGACGTCACATTTTTAAGATAAGAAATAAACTGATTTAAAAATCTGCTTTAGTGATATCATAATTATCCAATCAGATTTCAGATAATTGAATAATTAAAAGGAAATGACAGATATAAAAATCCCTTCCTGTTTTAGATAACTGAATGTTTATCTAAACTTCCTTAAATTAAACAAAATTATTTCATTACAAAGGAACCGAGGAACGGGACGGATAACCATTAGACAGTAACCCATAAATAACTATACAACTCAAAACAAAGGACACAACTAAGGAACGAAACTGGAAACCACTACACACAATGAAACCTGTCTAAAAAGGCCACCTAAGAGAACCAGTAAAAGTGACCTTTAGGGGTAGGCGGTCCTTATATATAGAGGTTCAAATAACATGTGTAAAGAGCAATTTGGATAAAATTTACTGGCCTTTAAAATCAGATGTCCCCTTATATAGAGGTGGTCTTTAATACAGGTTTGGCTGTAATGACTCCGACAATAGCTAAACAGCTCAATTCAAAGTACAAATGATTTACATTATTCCTTAATTATTTGATGGAATGGGTTTTACGTTCCAGTTAAGAATATTTCTCTTATTTCTAAACCCCACAGGCTATAGATGAAGTAGCAAAATTATTTAACCTTTGCAGTGTGTTCAATGTTCATGGTAACGTACAGTCGCTTACTGGATATGGGTGGGTTGGGTTTTTTTGTTTTGTTTTTTTCGTGAACTCCGGTTTCCCCTACCCTCCAAAATCTGACCTCCGTGTTATACATGAAAGAGCTCTGAGTAAGATGTAAAACACCACTAACCCACTCCACTCCACTCAAAAAACCACTCATCAACGTTTGTAAGATACTGTTTGTCATTTTTTGCTTGTCTGTTCTTTGTTGAATACTGATTACCGGTACTCCAGGTTTCCCCACCATCCAATATCTGACATCTGTGATTTACATATAGGGATCTAGGTGACACCACTAACCCACTCCACTCCACACCACTTCACTTTGCTCATCAACACTTGAAATATGATGCCTTTTGTTGAATATAGATTACCGGTACTCGAGTTCCCACCCCCCCCCCCCCCCTCCCCTCCGTCCAATATGTGACCTCTGCAATTTACATGAGGGGATCTAGGTGACACCACTATCCCACTCCACTTCAAACCACTCCGCTTTGCTCATCAACACTTGAAATATGATGTCTTTTTGTTGAATACTGATTACCGGTATTCCAGGTTTCCCCACCATCCAATATCTGACATCTGTGCTTTACATGAAGGGATCTAGGTGACACCGTTAACCTACTCCACTCCTTATATCCCACCAGGGACGAAGAGGATAGGTAGGTAGGTACTCCAGACCACTCCACTTTGCTCATCAACACTTGAAATATGATATCTTTTGTTGAATATAGATTACCGGTACTCCAGTTTCCCCACCGTCCAATATCTTACCTCTGCAATTTACATAGGGGATCTAGGTGACACAACTAACCCACTCCACTCCACACTACTTCACTTTGCTAATCAACACTTGAAATATGATATCTTTTGTTGAATATAGTTTACCGGTACTCCAGTTTCCCCCACCGTCGAATATCTTATCTCTGCAATTTACATGAGGGGAACTAGGCGACACCATTAACCCATTCCACTCCACACTACTTGACTTTGCTCATCAACACTTGAAATATGATGCCTTTTGTTGAATACTGATTACCGGTACTCCAGGTTTCCCCACCATCCAATATCTGACATCTGTGCTTTACATGAGGGGATCTTGGTGACTCCATTAACCCACTCCACTCAACACTACTTCACTTTGCTTATCAACACTTGAAATATGATGCCTTTTGTTGAATATAGATTACCGGTACTGCAGGTTTCCCCACCATCCAATATCTAACATCTGTGCTTTACATGAGGGGATCTTGGTGACTCCATTAACCCACTTTACTCAACACTACTTCACTTTGCTTATCAACACTTGAAATATGATGCCTTTTGTTGAATATAGATTACCGGTACTCCAGGTTTCCCCACCATCCAATATCTAACATCTGTGATTTACATGAGGGGATCTTGGTGACTCCATTAACCCACTCCACTTAACACTACTTCACTTTGCTTATCAACACTTGAAATATGATGCCTTTTGTTGAATATAGATTACCGGTACTCCAGGTTTCCCCACCATCCAAAATCTAACATCTGTGATTTACATGAAGGGATCTTAGTGACACCATTAACCCACTCCACTCCAGACCACTCCACTTTGCTCATCAACACTTGAAATATGATGATGTCTTTTGATGACTACTGATTACCGGTACTCCAGGTTTCCCCACCATCCAATATCTAACATCTGTGATTTACATGAGGGGATCTCAGTGACTCCATTAACCCACTCCACTCCAGACCACTTCACTTTGCTCCTCAACACTTGAAATATGATATCTTTTGTTGAATACTGATTACCGGTACTCCAGTTTTCCCCACCATCCAATATCTGACATCTGTGATTTACATGAAGGGATCTAGGTGACACCACTAACCCACTCCACTTTAAACCACTCCGCTTTGCTCCTCGACACTTGAAATGTGATATCTTTTGTTGAATATAGATTACCGGTACTCGAGTTCCCCCCCCCCCCCCCCACCCCCCACCCCCCTCCCCACCGTCCAATATGTGATCTCTGCAATTTACATGAGGGGAACTAGGCGACTCCATTAACCCACTCCACTCCACACCACTTCACTTTGCTCATCAACACTTGAAATATGATATCTTTTGTTGAATACTGATTACCGGTACTCCAGATTTCCCAACTATCCAATATCTACCATTAACCCACTCCACACCACTCCACTTTGAAATATACTTTTTTAATACTGTTGATTTTCTCCCGGTCCTTCTACACTACCACCACAACCACCACCATTCAATTGCAAGTTCTGGCCTTCGCGGTATATATATGAAGCGATCTAGGTAAAACTATTTACCCGCGCCACTCCACGGCACTCCACTGAGATCATCAACACTTGAAATATAATGTTTGTTTGTTAAATACGGATGGTTTTCTCCCGGTCCTGTTGCCGCCTCACCCCCAACCCCAACCCCAGCCCTCAAACCCCCAGCATCCAAGTTCTGGCCTTCGCGACATATACATGAGTTACCCCACTCTAGTCTACTGCACTCCTCTTATCTGTACCCTTCGCGACATATACATGAGTTACCCCACTCTAGTCTACTTCACTTCACTCTGCTCATCATTCTTATCTGTACCCTTAAAACAAGGACATTGACACAGATTGACACTGGATTTCCGCTTATATTTTCTTATTTTAACTATTCAAGTAGTTATTATAAGTAAGCCTACTTAAGTAATTTCTTTTCTAAACACTTAAGATAAACGGGGTTGGGGGGGGGGGTGTTCGACCCGAAAATTCATTTAAGAATTGGATTAACATCTGCAGTCAAGCCGGCGTATCCGTAGTTACAAACACGGTGTCTGTTTGAATCCCGCTCGGGCAGAAGTCATAGTGAGAAATAGTGTCATTATAACCCCCGCAAACGAAGTTTAGAGGGGTATATAGAGCCCTGTCTGACTGTCTGTCTGGTTGTCCGTCCCAATATCGTGTCCGCTTCATATCTTTCATGTCTATGAACGGATTTACATCAAACTTGAAACAAATAAAAACCAACATGAGACGATGTGTCGCATACCAATTTGATGTGCATATGTCAAAGATCAAAGTCACGAGGTCAATGTTGGGGGCGGAGGGGGGGGAATTTAGCTCTCAAGAGACAGTTCAAGATTCGTTTGCCGAGGTTAAGTGTTTTCTCCTGGTAGTCCGGTACAACTTAATCGTATCTGGACGACTCGATAGCCGAACTTTGGATCCATTTTGTTTGATCAGTGTTTAACTTCGGACAGGTCTGTGTTGTATATTCGACAAAATCCGTACAATTGTGTTAGTTTTTATTATACATGTATCAAGAAATTTAACATATCATTATTAAGGTTATTTTGAAGCACGAAAATTTAAAAAATATATAATTAAAAATAAAACTTTTAATTACGAAATTTTGTAAATTAGATTCGGTAACAAACACAAATTTTAATACAGTCAAACCTGTCTATAGAGGACACCCAAGGGAACCAGTAAGAGTGGTCTTTATGGACAAGTGGTCCTTATATATAGGTTCAAATAATATGAATAAAGCACAATTGAGATACAATTTTACTGGCCTTTATAAGCAGGCGGTCCTTATATAGAGGTGACCTTTAAGGCAGGTTGGACTGTATTTCAAACATTAACCTACAGTACAGACCTGTTAAAAATTCAATAAGCTAACGAAAAGGGACCGAAGTTTGACTGTCAATTGGTCGTAGTATAGATAGCCAGTGGCCGAAAGGCTGCAGATAGAGAGAGAGAGAGAGGAGAGAGAGAGAGAGAGAGACAGAGAGACAGAGAGAGGGAGAGAGAGAGCTGACGCGATATAGCTAACAAGTGACACATATGAGGTTCCGATTCAGCATCAATTCGTTAGCTCAGTGTTAAACTTTCGACAGGTCTGTACTGTTTACTCACTTTTGTGAAAATGAAAATCATTTCCTTTTATTTTGACCCGTTGACGGAAATTAAAGATTGAAATATTTATCACAATACCCTAATCATTGGTCAAATTTATCAAAATTGCTTCGTTGTTATGTTTAGCAAAACACTTGTAATTTTCCACTAGATAAAGATTTTATTTAATGTCGTTTTATGTCCCAGTCATGAATATTTCACATATATCGAGACGTCACCAGCTATAGGTGAAGTGGCAGAAATTTTGCAGCGCGCCCAAGACAATGTGACACGGAACATCGGTTTTATGGTCTCTTCCGAAGGAGCCCGTGACTCTCATTTCTGAATGCCGAGTGCTTGGCGAAAGAACAGTCACTACCTATTTTTAAGTCTTGGTCAGACCCGGTCGGGATTGAACCCAAGAATGTGCAAAGCGAGCGCTCTACCGTATTGTTTTTGTAATGTGAAGTATATTTTCTGTACGTTATGTAAATATTTTGTATTCTATATACAGTACAGACCTGTCGAATGTTTAACACTAAACGAACGAATTAGTCCTTAATCTTCTGTCCATATCGGCCCTCTTTAGCTATAATCTCAAAAACTGATATCTATCTCCCGGCGGCAGCTTTTTCGGTCTCTAGCTATCCATATCTCGGCAACTACACAGCCGAACTTCGACTCCTGCTCCTGTTCGTTAGCTCAATGTTAAACTTTCGACAGGTCTGTACTGTATGTTATTGTGCTATATAACGTAATTTAGAGTATACTATATATATATATATATATATATAAATAAATAGTATACATAGATCAGTGCCTTTCACCATCTAAATTGGAATCTAATTCGATACATAGGCACTTGATGCATGTATATATATATTCATTCTTGAAAAGTCCCATAAGTGGTAAAAGCGCTAGAGAAAATGTAAAAGTTTTTTAATGTTTATCCTTGTCAAAGTTTTTTTTTATTTCTTATATATAATACTGTGTACTTCTTCACAACGCTTTGGAGATATATATATATAAGGATTATGTACTAACATATAATTAACATTTTGCCATAAAAAAATCAATAGTGTGAAACCCTTCAATAAATTTGCTTTTTTTTTTTTTACTTTTTGTCAATAAAATAACACATAATACAGTCCTGTATGAAAGTCACGAAAATCCTGAAATGACAATATGAAACTTTCTATATCTACCAAAAAACAAAATATATTCTTACTTTTTGTCGATATTGCTCATTTCTCCGTAACAGCTACAGCTTATGGTAACATCTAGATGAGCTAAAACCTTTTTAAGAACAAATACCAAATACTTGAGTAGCTATAAATTATGTTCCTAAAGCCCCACTTCCTCTTTATTTAAGTTTAACCTTTGACCTATAATTCTCTATTTTCTTCTTTAACTTCCTGGACGAAACTTGAGATTGCGACATACACGATATATATTTGTATTTATATTGATAAATAGACTATAAATGCAGTGCCGACCTGTCGAAAATTTATCACTGGACTAACGAAAAGGAGTCGAAATTGGGCTGGTGTTGGATCAATATAATCGAGGTATGGATAGCTAGTGACCGAAAGGTGCCTATAGATAGCTAGCAGCTGCCGAAAAATTGTCAAGATAAAGCTAACAATGGGCCAAAATGAGCTGTCGATTGGCTAGCGTAGTGTTTAAACTTTCGGAAGTTCTGTACTGTGTAAATATACATGTAAGATCCTATAAATTAAGTTATTTTTAAATACAACAAAAAACGTACATCAAATCATTCAACCATTGTATACTAGTAAGTAAAAGAGGTTCTATGAAATAAAATATGTATTTTAAAATACAACAAAAACTTATATTAAATCAACTCAACCATAGTATAAATAAACGAGGTTCTATGAAGGAAAATATGTATTTTAAAATACAACAAAAACTTATATTAAATCAACTCAACCATAGTATAAATAAATGAGGTTCTATGAAGTATCCTAACCGCATTTTGGAAATGTCCCACCTTTAAAATTAGTTTTAAATCTCTTTGTGAAAGAGATCTCGGTGACCAAGTGGTACAAAGCTCACTTACGGATCACAGTGCCTCTCACCATCTAAGTTCGAATCCAATTCGAAGAAACCAAGTAAGTGTGAGAGAAAGTTTGTCAGTTCGCTTATCTAATGTCAATGTTTTGCATCGGGTACTCCGGTTTTCTCAACCATCCCAGAACTTTCTGCCTCGGTATAAGTTAAAGAATCTTGACTGAGACGTAAAACACCATTGCTCCACTCAACTACTTCCGTAAACATTCAAATGTTGCATACCATTACCTGTCAATTTAACCAGGTGTGATTGTTCTGATTCAAATAAAACAAACACACCAATTCATGTCCAAATTACGACCCCAAGAAAAGTAAAAACTTTGAAACGGAGAAATTATATTAACCAAAAACAAACACATCAATCCATGTCCAAATTACGACCCCAAGCAAAGTAAAAACTTTGAAACGGAAAAATCATGTCAAATACGTAAAGTCTAACCAAGGAAGTGAAGCCGGGTGATCCGGAAAAGTAACCAACTCCTGTTTAACTAGCTACACTCGCCACGGATTAAATCAAAATTGAGAATGAAAGGCACATGTAACTACGTGTATATCCAGAGCACATACTTATCAACAATATTGTGATTAAAAGTTAAAGTCTGTCCCGAGCCATTAGGCCCATCAGGCCGGAGCTTATCCCGGTTTCGGTGGCGTTAAGCGACTGAGAGTACAAGACTCTCCCCTGAATGGGACGCCGGTCCATCGCAGGGTTAACCCCCAGCATTTTGCTGGTACTCATTTATTTTTCAGCTGAGTGAACTGGAACAACGTGAAATTTAGTGTCATGCTCAAGGACACAACACATCGCCCGGTCCAGGGATCGAACCCACGACCTTCGAATCACGAGTCCAACGCCTTAACCACTAGGCCACGCGCTTCCACAACACAATATTGTGATGACGGCAATAAAACATTTTGAGGCACTTGATAAGCCTAGGCTTGCAATATCCATGATTTGATCATGAATGAATGAAACGGCATTTCCATATTGAAGTACGTAACAAGTACTTTCGTTCTCTACACATATAGAGACTAGGTCGCAGTATGGTCTAAAGCACACACTTACAGAATTCAGAACATCTCACCGCCTGTGTTTAAATACAGAATTTTGCTTTTTTCCTTGCCGATGGTCGTTGGTTTTCTTCGAGTACTCCTGTTTCCTCCACAATCGCTTAGCGCACCACCTCGATATATAAGGGAAATGCTTTTTATTTCATTTTATATACATACCCTACAGGCGGCCATGACGGACGATAGAGGAGGAGCTGGTGGAGGTTGGGGGTTGTCAGCAAATTTTATATGTATTTGTGTTTGTGCCATATACCATTTTTTAATGTATTTTAAATTCAAAAAATGGTATATGACATTTGTATTCAAAGTTCTTATAGGACTATATAACCTCCAATCGATTGTCTGTAAGCTGTTATGGTTAGTTGTTGTGCCATATACCATTTTTATTTTATCATTCAATTCATCTAAAATAATCGACGTAATTAAGTTATATTACAGAAGAGTTTCACAACGTTAATCTTCCAGTAATTTTTTATCTTGTATAAACTTTAGTTTAAATTTTATTAAAATGAATGAATGCTATACAGCAAAAAAAACTAGATAAGACAAACATGTAAGACTAGTCGATAAAAAGATTGACGTCTATTGAACTTATTAATTATCACAAATGAGAAGGGGAATAATGTTCTTTATAAATTATACTGTATGTGGCATATAACATTTAATTTTAAATTTTATCAATAAATACATATGATACCTATAACTCTATAGATTATCGTCATGTATAGTACAGACCTGTCGAAAGTTTAACTTTGAACTAATAAAAAGAAGTAAAAGTTCGGTTGTGGCGTGGCCCAGATATGGTTAGCTTGCCGAGCGATATATAGCAGCTGTCGAGATACAGTCAAACCTGTTTATATAGGCCACCCAAGGGAACCAGTAAAAGTGGTCTCTATGGGCAGGTGGCCTTTATATACAGGTTCAAATGATATGAATAAAGAACAGTTGGAATACAGATCTACTGGCCTTTATAAGCAGGTGATTCTTATAGATGTGACCTTTAAGGCAGGTTGAACTGTATAGCTAACCAGGTGTCGATTAACGCACTAATTCGTTAGTATAAGCTTGTTAAACTTTCGACAGGTCTGTACTTTATAGTATTGCAATCACGACACAACAATCGGGTTTGCCAGTGTTCCGAGTAATCAAGATCCAATATATGGCTTTTGTGTTGAATATTATCGAAAATGTTTTTCGCGTCGCAAACTCACAGAGTAAAGTCATTTTATCTGAAAACATGAACTTAAACGCTGTCCCTTATCCAATTGAACCTTATTTACAGTCAGTTTTTCGTATTAAAAAGGGTAATAACTGTACACTGATAAAGACTTGTAAGAAATATAACATACAAGACATATATTTGAAAAAAAATCTTTTTTTCCAGCAGAAAAATCAAATTTCGCGTCATTGACAACAAACCGGAAGTACCTGTGCCCTGATTTTATTGGAAGTCACGCGATAAAACACTACAATAATACTAGTATCCGGAATCGGTAACGGACATTTGATCTCGAAAACGACGTTTAGATAAAAGATAACTAAGGGCATCCAGTATTGATATTTTTGGAGGACCTAGCTTTACATTCTAGATGACAACAGTTGTCACCACCAAGTACATCTAAATTTACTTTTTATAACACTCCCCTCTCCCCGGCAAGGTACAATGTATATGTGTCTCATTTTTAGTTACGACATGTACATGTATATATATATTAACCATAAGAAAATGAATATAAAATTGGTTTAATGTTAATTTTATATAAAAACAACAAACATACAGTACGGACCTGTCGAATGTTTAATACTGAGCAAACAAAAAGAGTGAGTGAGTGAGTAATGGGGTTTAACGTCCCAGTCAAGAATATTTCACTTATATCGAGACGTCGCCAGCTATAGGCGAAGGTGCAGAAATTTTGCCTGTGCATTGCGCTGATGGCATTATACAGCAGGGTTCTTTATCGTGCCAAGCCTACCAAGACACAGGACCTCGGTTATTTTAAGAACTGTGACTTTCATTTCGTAATGCCGAGTGCTTGCCGAAAGAACAGTCACTACCCACTTTTAAGTCTTGGGTCAGACGCGGCCGGGGTTCGAACCCTCGACCTCCCACCTACGGAGCGAGCACTCTACCAACTGAGCTACCGCAGTGGTTGCAAACAAAAAGAGTCAAAACTGGGTTGTTGGGAGGTTAAGATATGGATAGCTAGTGGCTGAAAAGTTAACGCATAGAGATAGCAGCTGCCGAAAAGATGTAGCTAACGAGGGACCGAGATGAGACCCCGGTTAGGTACAATTCGTTAGCTTAGTGTTAAATTTTCGACAGGTCTGTATTGTACGTTGGGTATCATTTTGGAAACATTGTTTTTGAAAAGCAGACACGATACAGATACTTCCTATAAACATTTTCTTTTGTAGTTTTTTATCAAAATGTATTGACGCCATAAAATAGCGTTTTAAATTGTGGGTTTTCACAAGGGTTTGGCGTCTTAAACAACAGATATTTTATTGGTCTGTTTTCACAATACCGTGGCGTTGCAAAACATTATTCAGTTCATATTGCTGGGTTTGCAAAATGTCGTGACGTCACAAACTATAATGTTTTTATTGTTTCGTTTTTCACAATGCTTTAAAATTAAGATTTTCACAATATCCTTGCGTTTTGTTTTCACAATGACTTGGCGTCACAAAACATTATTTTTATATTATTCGATTTTAACAATATTTTCGCGTTTCTCTTTCACGATGTTTTGTTTCACAAAAACGGCATTTTAATATAATTGGGTTCTTAAAATGTTTATTAATGGGTTTTCCTAGAATCTTTGAATCCTTTGGTTTCCATAATGCCTAGGAATGAAGTAAATTTTTCTTTTTGTTATGGGAGTAACGAATTATGTTACGTGTGCAATGTCCAATTCTTTCATACTTCCATAACAAAAAGAACAAGAGCACCGCCGAGCGGAGCATTATACGCCCGTGTTATATTGATCGAGTAGTACTATTTACTGAGAAGTATAAGTACAACTAGGATATATGTATGTAAAAATATATTACCAACTCCGTGTTTGGGCCATAAGTCGTAACCCAAAAAAGTTGTAATTCAAATTTGCACGAGATATTAACATGATTAAGGTGTAAATGTATAACAAATTTCATTTAAATCCATGTTTGTATTGTCTGCATGGAATACAAACCACATGGTCATACATACAAAAATTTCTAAGTTAAAAAAGGGGCATAACTCCTCCAAAAATAATCCGAAAAACTTGTAATTTGAACTTGCACCAGATATTAACATCGTAAATGTGTATACCAAATGTATAACAAATTTCATTTAAATCCATGTTTGTATTGTCTACTGAATGGAATACAAACCACATGGTCATACATACAAAAATTTCTAAGTTAAAAAAGGGGCATAACTCCTCCAAAAATAATCCGAAAAAGTTGTAATTCGAACTTGCACCAGATATTAACATCGTAAATGTGTATACCAAATTTCATTTGAATCCATAAATAGTTGTAGGCTCTAATGATCGGAAACCACATGGTCATACATACAAAAATTTCTAAGTTAAAAAAGGGGCATAACTCCTCCAAAAATAATCCGAAAAAGTTGTAATTCGAACTTGCACAAGGTATTACTATGGTAAAGCTGTATACCAAATTTCGTTTGAATCCATAAATGTCTGTGGTCTCTATTGAACGGAATACAAATTGTTAACAGACGCCCGCTCAGACGCCCGTCCGCCCGGACGGACAGCACCGTAACATAATACGTCCCGTCATATGACGGGCGTATAAAAATTAACTTCATTTCTTATAATTCAATTTATAGATTTTGTTCACCAACAAATCAACAATTTCAATAATAATATTGCTGTAGCCAGTTGTTACAGTTGGGTTGAGATTTCAGGATAGTCCCAGTTTTCTTATCTGAGGCAAACATAAGACTTCATTTTTCCAATTTATTTTTATTTACTGATATGTTTATGACCACACACATTTTCATCTATTCCAATTTTTTAATCCACATATAAAAACCAAACTACAAAATACAAACATGAAGAAAACCTTATTTTTTGGAAACTAGTCTATTTGAATAAATCATAATGATGTGTGTACCTTAATCCATAGCAGTGGGCTATACCAATATATAGAAAAACCAAATTTTAATTATTAAACTAAGTCCCATAGTAACCACAAACATTTTAGACATAAATTATACCATTTGCCCCTAGTACACAAATCACTAAATTTAGTCACTAGTTACAATCTTTAAACTTGAAATTTGAAAGTCCAAAATCATATTTTTTTTAAATTTAAATCAAAATAATTACCAAAATAAATTTTAACACTACCAAATTAAATCTTGAAAGTAACAAAAACTGTACTCACAATTGTATATATTCTTCTTTCTTAAATTCACTATTCTTTTACCATGACCAATACCTAACTTAAAAAATATCACATTCCCACCCCTTATATATGTTTCAAAAACGCCAACTCACCTATCATACACTTCATGAAAACTCGCACATTCACCCCAGTTAAAAGACACCACATCAGCACATTATCACACCTGTATTAAGAACAACATATAAAACATGGACTGGACATTTAAAAATGGATTTATGGTAATACATATAATATGGAATGACACTTAATAATGAATATACAATTTCTGTTTTTTTAAACAAAATTAACAAAAAATATTATGTACACTGTAACACCAGTAAAATATAGCATCGATATAGCGTAGTAATTCAAATGCCTCTGTGTGGCATCCATAATAAAATGACGCCACTGAGAGTCACTTCATTCATGCAAACGTAAAAGAAAAATAGTACCAATCAACATGCTAGAAACAAAGAAGAACTAAATTATTACCAAACATCACAAAACATTTTCGTACTGTCATTTGTTTTAATTCCCTTAAAGTCTTCAACAACATTTAGTCTTATCGTGTGGTTTTCACAACTTTGAGTTGCTGAGCACATTGTGCACACATATAACCTTTCCACGCCACAAAACAATATCGCTGTTGTGTTTTTATAATATCTTGACATTTTAATATATTTCCGTTATTTTTTCAAATTGTTCTAACATCTTCAACAAAATTTCACACTATGTTGTTTTTCAAGTTTGTGTTGCTGAACACATTGTGACCCAGATAACTTTTTCACAAAAAAATATTGCTGTTATGTTTTTATAACATCTTGAAATACATTTTTTCGTGTTATTATTTTATTTCAAAAATTGTCTTAACATCTTCAACATTATTTCGCACTGTGTTTTTTTCACAAGTTTGTGTTACTGACCCCCTTTTGTGACACAAATGACGTTTTTCACAATGTTTTGACGTCACAAAGCATCAACTTGTGTTGGACAGTTCCTATTAGCATTTTATTTTTCCATATAGTTGCTACAGACGAACCATAAAGGGTATGTCCCTCATCTGAGTAAAGTTCCGTCACATCGGTTACATTATACTCATCTTTCATATGAAGCATCAAAACCTAAAAAATATAATAATAATAATAATAATGGTGACGACGATAATATTAATAATAAGAAGAAGAACCATGGCTAAACTGTAAACCAAATGGCTTAATATCCCGTGTTTGATTGACCCACTGCGGTAGCTCAGTTGGTAGAGTTTTCGTTCCGTAAGTGGGAGGTCGTGGGTTCGAACCCCGACCGGGTCTGACCTAAGACTTGAAAGTGGATAGTGTCTGTTCTTTCGTAATCACTCAGTATTTAGAAATAAAAGTCACGGTTCTTTTGAATGGGAACTCAAATTAAAAAATAGCGCTTAAGATATGCGTGCCACGATAAAGGACCCTTTTTGTGCAGCGCACAGGCAAAATTTCTGCACCTTCGCTTATAGTATGTCTATATATATATGTGAAATATTCTTGACTGGGACCTTAAACACCATTACTCAACTCAACTTCTGTTTGATTAGTCAGAACCATAGCTCAATTGTAAACCAAATAGCTTAACACTGACAACAACCCTAGATAAAAGTATGCTAAATAGCTTGTCATGGCCTATGTTAAATCTATTTACGGACGGCAAATCTTGGTGTAAGAAAGTTTTGGCAGTTTGTAAGGGACACTATGGTTTCCTCCGCCATCCCTGAACTGACCGTCTCGATATAAATGAAATATCAATCAATGTAGCGTAAAACACCATTTCTCCACTCCATTCCAATAGATTACATGTATATCCTTCGAATGTTCTCGGAATTTACAGTCATTTTCTATGGAAACAAATTTAAAATTTACCTGGGAGGGTGCTGGAACATCGGGATTTTCTATGTGCCCGAATAACTTGTGAAAAACCGGATGTGCTCCGAGAAGAATATTTCCGGTTTCCGACATAATTGCTGGATTATCAACATATGTATATAATGGTCTCTTCTGCAAAATTTAAAACAAAAATTTTAAAAGGCATATTGATTTTTGACAACTGTTATAATTTATACTAAATAAGTAATAAATTGCAGTAAGTTCTAACTCACAATGCGAGAAAGTTTATCAATTGGCTTTCTCCAGGTACCATTTCTGCTTCTTTCACCATTTCTTGGTGGGTATAGCTACAGGTGGTGTCTTACTCTTGCTCTTCCTGAGCACCCCGCCTCACTTCCCTGATGGCAGTTCAGGTGTTTTTAACTAATTTGACAGTTTTTAAAGTTTTAACAGTTTTGGACTGTGGTTTAAACATCTGATATGTATACGGGGCGGGTAGTGTAGCATTATATAGACCATTCAAAGTTAGCGAAATCAACTACTAGTAATTATATCTTACATTTACAAGTTGAAGCTGTCCGCTACTTCCACGAGAATAGATATTAATTCCTCCCCCAACCAGCAAGTACAGATACCTGAACAGAGAAAACAAAATAAATGCATGGCATTGAAAAAATATGAAAAAATATTGCATTAACAAAATGTTGTATGTGTAAATGTTTTAGTTTCTAATACTTGGTAAATCAATTTCAGCCAATAAATGTTCTAAAACAAGCCTTCTTTATGTCTTCTACTCATGCACATACAAATATCAACTCTCCCTCTCTCTCTCTCTCTCTCTCTCTCTCTCTCTCACACGCTTCATCGCGGTCTTAGTGGAGACGCCGCTAACGATGTAGGAGCATTTGATTGTCTCTACAAAAAAGCCCTCACATTCTAGATAAAGAACTAACATATTTTAATCTCACATATCTCCGCTATTTATCTCACTTGTTTCTACTTTACATTTAAATATCAAGAGAGAGAGAGAAATTGCGATACATGTCCTTACTTTTGATTAGCTGATAAAATCAATCCATTTGGCGAGTATTGCCGGTCCAGCACGATGGAGTACTGGTCCCCATCAAAGTAGCCAACACTGCCATAAGACACCATCAAGATAAACTCCATTATTATCCAAGGGTGGGCCCGATAGTACACTGAATTGGAGAAATAAAAACTGTCCTCATTGACCGCCGTTACGTCATTACATCTGAAATTAGAACAAAAATATATAGTATTTGCATATTACAGTCAAACCTGTCTATAAAGGCCACCCAAGAGAACCAGTAAAAGTGTCATTATAGGCAGGTGACCTTTATATACAGGTACAAATAAGATGAATAAAGAACAATTGGGATACAATTCTACTGGCCTTTATATACTTAGTTGTCCCTTATATAGAGGCGGATTTTAAAGCAGGTCGGGCTGTAATTAGTACTTATATTTGGCAAATACCATCCCAAACAAGAACATTGAGATAGCCAACACGGCCAATGACTTGGCTTTCCACCCGAGAACGCGTGCGAAACGAGTAAAATAATAGCAGGACTTTTGACAGACATTGGATACAACAATTAAATAGTATCCATTGCCATTGTTGACAATCCTAAGAATGTTTAAACCTAGCAAGTAGAACAAAAATATACTCAGCAATCAGAAATATTACTTATCACACCCTCTATGTCATTTTTAATAATCAAGAAAGTACCTTGATCATTAATAAATGCACAAAATTTTATTATCATAATAAAGTCCTGTATAACTATGAAGGCATTAGCCTTCTGTGCTATCGCAAGTTCCGCTGCTGATGACGTCATTTAATCAGCAGCGCATCTGATCTTGCTACTGACGTGTACACTTACATAGACATTGTATCACTTGTGTATGACCGGATATGACGTAACACCTTTTCCTTTAATAGATATTGGAACTTTTCTATAGAGTCTTGTTTTCTTCCATGATTAACGACAAACAACGTTATTGTACCTGATAATATAAAATGTAATATGATATAATATAGCTAACATTTTCTTGGCAACATTTAAAGGCCATCAAAACATACACCAAGTCTCTCTCTCTCTCTCTCTCTCTCTCTCTCTCTCTCTCTCTCTCTGCTATAATGATACATAGATAACTTACATGTCCTTGGCAACAGATAGAGCTATTACACACAGCAAAATAAAGATGCAGTAAAACTCTCTCTCTCTCTCTCTCTCTCTCTCTCTCTCTCTCTCTCTCTCTCTCTCTCAGTTTCCATAGGTGGTCTCTACATACAGCTTCTAATGTAAATACAGAGTTACAAACCCGTCTGGCTATTCTGATAAACACTTATCCCGTGAGGGTGGAAATCTGACAGGTCTGGAAAATTTAATATTTCTAATTCCTTCACTCCATCCTGTTGTTGATTAAAATCAAAGATAAATATTCTTCCTTTAACGTCGTTATCTTTTCTGTATTTCTTCTGTCCCTCAGACAAAATTGGCGGCACTGTCCATCCCTGTAAAATACATTTTGTTAAGTGATATTGAATAAAATAGCGTGTGTGTAGATAGAGAGAAAGAGAGAGAGCGCGTGTGTGTGTGTCCATTTTTAAATCACCATCATAAAAGTCAAACACAAACTTACTGATCGATGTCCAAATCCCATAAGTTAAACACAAACATACCGGTCCATGTCCAAATCACATTCCAAAACTTCAAACACAAAGTCCAAATCACAATCGCAAAAGTTAAACACAAACATACCTGCCCATGTCCAAATCACATTCCAAAACTTTAAACACAAAGTCCAAATCACAATCCCAAAAGTCAAACACAAACATACCGGTCCATGTCCAAATCACATTCCAAAACTTCAAACACAAAGTCCAAATCAAAATCGCAAAAGTTAAACACAAACATACCGGTCCATGTCCAAATCACATTCCAAAACTTCAAACACAAAGTCCAAATCACAATCCCAAAAGTTAAACACAAACATACCGGTCCATGTCCAAATCACATTCCAAAACTTTAAACACAAAGTCCAAATCACAATCCCAAAAGTTAAACACAAACATACCGGTCCATGTCCAAATCACATTCCAAAACTTCAAACACAAAGTCCAAATCAAAATCCCAAAAGTTTAACACAAACATACCGGTCCATGTCCAAATCACATTCCAAACCTTCAAACACAAAGTCCAAATCACAATCCCAAAAGTTAAACACAAACATACCGGTCCATGTCCAAATCACATTCCAAAACTTCAAACACAAAGTCCAAATCAAAATCCCAAAAGTTAAACACAAACATACCGGTCCATGTCCAAATCACATTCCAAAACTTCAAACACAAAGTCCAAATCACAATCCCAAAAGTTAAACACAAACATACCGGTCCATGTCCAAATCACATTCCAAAACTTCAAACACAAAGTCCAAATCACATTCCAAAAGTCAAACACAAACATACCGGTCCATGTCCAAATCACATTCCAAAACTTCAAACACAAAGTCCAAATCACAATCCCAAAAGTCAAACACAAACATACCGGTCCATGTCCAAATCACATTCCAAAACTGAAATGTGTGAAATCACAATTGACAATCAAAAGAACTAACTAATTCAGCAGTCTTTAAAAGTTTGATGGGCGTCATCCTAATATTATTATTGTTAGGTATTATGTCTCTCTGTATCCAAGATTAACTACTACTAAAAATATTAGATATATTTTGACTTCCCAGTATAAATGTAACTTTCATTCCCAATTTTGATTGCACGCGTAGCTAAAAAGAAGGTGATTACCCTTCTGGAGCACCCGGTCTCACTTTTCTGGTAGAAGTTCAGATGTTTAACCTTGGGCGGTCAGCTACAAAATCTTTGCCTTGTTTTGATTACACACGTAGCTAAAAATGAGGTGATTACCTTTCCTGACCACCCGGCCTCACTTTCCTGGTAGAAGTTCAGATGTTTAACCTTGTGAGGTCAGCTTTAAAATCTTTGCCTTTGTTTTGGGATTTTGGTTTGGACACGGATTGGTATGATTGTTTTTGATTTAGTAGAATCACTCGAATCGCCTATACTTACCGAGCTGATGAAGGTGAGACCGCTGGGTAGAGTTTCAATATCTTCTGAACCATGTTCTAACAAAATAAAAAAATATTAATTTTTAAGTTATAACAGATCAAAAGTGTCTCCCCAAAAAAAATCACGGCCTAGAAAATATGTTTTCCCTATCATGTGAATGATCAAAATACAAATACATATTGCAAGTTGCACATCTACTACACCCAAAGGTCGTTGAAGAGAGGTTTCATAAAGATCTGTGAAACAGTTTTGAAATAGAAAATGGTGGACAAAATGTTAGTGTTTGATTAAATGGGGTTCAAAAATATTTCACTTATATCGAGTTGTCACCAGCTATAGGCAAGGTGGCTGAAATATTTACCTTTGCTCAAGGCAAAGTGCAGGGAGGGTTTTTTGACGTGCCACGCCTGCAGTGACACCGGACGGTCTCTTCAGAAGGACCAATTGACTTTCATTTCTAAATGCCTAGTGCTTGGTGAAAGAACAGTTACTATCTATTTTCAAGTCTTAGTCATACCCGAGCCACGACCTCCAACATACTCATGGTTAATGGGTCATGAGTTCGAACCTAAACGTTCAAACCTAAACCAGGAAAATAGACTAGCTTCCCGTTCGTGGCCGAAAGTCTGACCAAGACTAAAAACTAGATTTTTCGGGAACTCCGAGAACACCTACGGCCTTCAGCATGTTAATTTAAATGGTGTGGCTTGACCCAAGGCAGTGAGCGGCAAAAGGATTCAATGGTCCCCTTCCTAGTAGCTCAAAATCGTCACTAGTTACTTATTTCTGAGAAAGTCTTTCATAAAGTAGCACATTTGATCAAACTTGTAAAAGGGACTATTTTCTAATAAACGTTAGAAATTTGGCCAGTAATGATTTTAAAGGATTTGTGTAACACTGGAGATTTGCTAGAGAAATAAACTTGACATGAGTGACACCATTCTCACTACCCACCCACCTTTTATACCCCTACTTACCAATTCCGGGTATAATTTTACACGGACCGGGAGCATGGTTATAAACTGCTTTGTGGAATTCTAATATGTAGCTGAAACCAAATATTCAAATATCAATTACAATGACTACAGGCAAACCTTCTATAAAAGACACCTACTGTCAGAGCCGGTCTGTTTGTGACAGTGAATAACGCTTTATTTCTGTAGAAAACTAAATAGTCTGAATAAAAATTTATATTTTGCACTTACTTGTACCTAGTCGTAATAGAAAATCTGTATGCGCATCCGTGATTATCGTAAAATATTTCTGCACAGAGAAAAACGTTGTCGTTATGGGGATTTACACGTTGAAACACCACGCAAATGGGGGACCCTGTTGCGCATATGACGTAAAACGTAACCAAGGACAGTATTTCAAACATCGCCATTTTCGCTATGTTAAATCCTCATAGCGCAAACATTTTCCTTTCTACAGAAATACTTCATGACAATTGCAGATGCGCATATAAGTTTTTAGTTACGATTAGGCACAAGTAAGTGAATACCGGTAATTTTATTCAGATTTTTTTCTATAGAAAGAAAACGCAATTCGCTGTCACAAACAGACGGGCTCTGACAGTAAGAGACACAGTTAATGTGTTTTTTTGGGCAGGTGATCCTTATCTACAGGTTCAAATAACAATTGGAAAAACTTTACTGGTCTTTAAAAGCAGCTGATCCATATATAGAGGTGACCTTTAAGGCAGGTTTGGTTATATATGATATTTAATTTTTTACAAATTAAGATTTTTTCATTCATGCTTATCAACAAAGTTCGTCAGATGGATAATTTTGGCGTCATGATTTCCCTGACATATGAAAGACGCATCTGATGGACGCAGTTGACATTTAAAAACCACCTTAGAAAATTTCCGAACAGCGATGAGGGTTGAACTAATAATTATTGACTCAGAATACACTAACGAACAATGCAATAAGCCCACTCCCACATCATCCGATTGTTCACAACTTCATGGCGTGTACACCTCAATTTCCAATACTGAGCAAGCCGATTGATTGATTGCGAATAGAGTTTTACGTCCAAGTCAAGAATATTTCACTTATATCGAGACGTCAACAGCTATTGGTCAGATCGGCGGGTGTTCGAACCCACGACCTCCCACATACAAAGCGATCACTGTCACTGAGTTACCGTAGTCAGAACTACGGGTACAGTGCAGACCTGTCGAAAGTTTAACACCAAGCTAACGAGTTAACACCTCATATCGGTCCATCGTTAGCTATGACTTGGCAGCTTTTCGGTTCGTTGACTGCTATTTTTCTCTCGAGTGCATTTCGGGCCACTAGCAATCAATATTTCGACCACTCGACGGCCAGTTATGACTTCTTTTCGTTAGCTGAGTGTTAAACTTTCGACAGGTCTGTATTGTAGTTGTGACTCATCGTTGCGTGTTGTTTGAAAATAGTGCATACTTTACGTGACAGAAGTATATTGACCTAGCAAGCACACAAATCAGATTTCATTCTAGAAGGGGTCATTGACCCCTTATTTTACCAAATGAATCGTTGTTAAGACCTTTTGATATCATACCTCTGAAAATCCCAGATCGAACAATGATCAGTGATATACAGTACAAACCTGTCGAAAGTTTAACAATAACCTAATGGCATGTCGACAGCTCAACTCGGTCCCTCGACAGCTACTAACTATCTTTCGGTCGCTTTTTCGCTCAGTAGCTATCCATATATCGACAGTCGAACTTCGACCCCGTTTCGTTAGCTCGATGTTAAACTTTCGACAGGTCTGTACTGTATAATACTTACATTAGACTCCCGATGTGACGTAAAACAATCACCATACAACAAACAAAGATGGCTTTTATAAACATTCTTCATTTATGAAATCCACACAAGTTTAAAAATCAGCGAGGTGTTACACATACTTAAAATTACTGCTAAATAAAGAGTCAAAAACAACACATGTGATACTGTAGGTTGACAACATTGACCTGTCTCATTGACCTTTGATTTGTTGTTTACCTAAAACTGTTAATCGTAACGCTATCGATGTATTTATTGGATTATCGTATAGGAATATTTCTAATGAAAGATCAACCAGACAGGTATATACTGTTTGCTAGTAGTTTATTAAACTTGTTTAATATTTAGACTGATACACCCGACACATGTCCCATATATATTTGATATCAAACCGCAAATAGGCAAGAAACATTAACTTGTCCGCTTGACCTTTAATCAGGGAAATTCATGTACGATAATCCATCCAGTACATAAGTAGCGTTAAGGTTCCGTACTTCATACATGGACAATAAGAAGACGACGTAAACACCTGTGTTCCGTATTAATTCACAAATGATTAAATGTACTGATCTATAACAAATATTTAAATCAAAGGTCAAGCGGACAGATCAAAGATGCATGTTTTCCTACACCTAGAAAAGATAGTTGTGTTTACCAATTTGGGTCTAAAGTGGGTGAACGATAAAGAATACATAGAAATTTCATTGATATAGTTTATCCATATTTTGCAATATTCGGGGCGGGAATAAACAGTGACAGGCATATATAAATATATGCGTTCGATTACGAAAAGGGCATGGACTTGTAGAAGTTGTAAAGTGAAAGTCGTCAATCTCTTGTTCCTCTCTGTAACTTCTATTGCAGGTTCATCGGGAGGCATAAACAGTTGATGTTGCAGACATTTGTGCGATTACAGAAGACCTATGAGCTTACAGTAGTAGCAAAGTGAAAGTCTTAAATTTCTCTATTATCCCTTACTTCTATGGCAGGTGTGTTAACAATAAAACAGACCTTGTAAAATGTATCATTTACGTCAAGGGAAACAGTAATGGCTGCTAATGTCTCAATATAAACGAAATGTTCTTGAATTCTTGATCGGGACATAAAGGTACAAGTAAATAATGATAATGTGTTCAAACTTACATGAATTTAGCTACATGGTGTAGCACTGCAACTAAAACACAAACCAGAACCGCCTTCAAAAACATGTTTATTACCGTCTCAGGTTTTGGGCAAACAACATTGACCTGTTCGTTTGACCTTTCGTTAGGAGTAGTCATAAAGGAGGGTCCTTGATATAAATAGGTTGTGCTAGGATCCGCAGTGTATTTACACACAGTATATAAGTGTTTCCTATTGTATAAACGAAATAAATATATGTGTTTCCCTATGCATAAATACATCCACATACAATAAACATTTAAAAGTCAATCGGCCAGGTCAATGTTGTTCAACAATATATGTAAGTGAACCGGATCAAAAAAATAAGTCAACATCGTGATATAAAAATGCATATACCAATATCATATTCCTCAAGCCTACATACAGTACACACCTGTCGATAGTTTAACACTAAGCTTTAAAAAAATCGACAGCTATCCACAGTAACTCGAATAAGCAGCTCATGTCAGCCATATCTTGACAGTTTTTTAACAGCTGTGTATCTGTCTGTAGACTGTAGAACACACGTCATCCGGCTGTCGGCCACTCGGCAGCCTAGCTTCTACTCCTTTTTGTTTGATCAGTGTTAAACTTTCGACAGATCTGTACTGCACCTGTAGAAAATAAACAAAAGCAAATCCAGACTGTCGATAAGAAATATTTAATGTCAGTCGGTTCACATCAACATTCTTCACTTTTAACGCCTTGTTGAACACAAGATCATGACGAGAAACTGGATGCAAAGAATTATAACTACAATTTAGCGGGATTTGAAATGCGACACAAAAACGCGTTTTATAAGTTAAACATAGTTGCTTCCTGTGAAATCATACCAAATTTGAAAGGAATTAAATGAAAAGTAAAAACGTTCTTGCATTTTCTACATTATTCCTTATTTGGCACTCAAAGGACCTAAAAAATATCACGCAGCATATTCATTTAAGAAATACCATGAGCAGAAATGTCATTCCTTATATTTACAATAAATATTTTGTACGTTGGCGCTATTTTTTCCATATCTGCGCGTGTGATATAGAGTTTTTAGCCATGCGAGATCGGCGTATCTCACATGACCACGCGGCCCCTTGTGTAGAACATGACGTAATATTGCGGGAAAATTGATACACATCAAGGGTCATGACCCCCATTGTCTTTCACTGGGAATTGAAATACAATTGCTTCTGTATGGTTCATCGAAGGCAGGTACAGTCATATTGTAAATATTTTACGATACGTACATCTTCATATCATACCAACCACGCATGCCGAAAACAATAAGTCTAAAGCTGTGGGACAAGTTGCATCCACGAGAAAATTAAACACAAAATACAAGAAAATAGATAACAAAGAACCACAACTCAAATTCTGCGAAAAAATGAAACGTGACACAAAAACCAGTTCAATATGTTAAACATTGTTACTTGTTGTAAATCCAAACCAAAATATCAAAAATAAAAAAAATCTTGCCTTTTCTAAATTATGTCCCTTTTTGGCACTCAACGTGCAATTACTCCTGTAAAATTGCACGCAGTATCTTCATTTTACAACATACACAAGTTCATATGATACCAATAATGCATGCCGAATTTGAAAGCAACCCAGCGGTTGAAAAACTGTGTGACTAGTTCAAACCCACAATACGGACGGACAACGCCATACGTTTCGTCTTTGGCGAGCGTATAGAAGTGCACTTGGTTCTTTTCGGCTGTCTATACCTTTAAAATAAAATCATCAGTTTGGTTATCAAACCACGCTTTGTGTGCAACATTGTCAAAGAAATGTTCCATGGAAATGGCATTTCAAATAGAAGACTTCATTTTGGTCCTCAAACTATGCCTCTGTTGCAGGATTGTGCAGAGCATTTTAGAGAAATCTGGTTTCCCTGGAATTAACATTTCAACTAGAAGTTCTTCGGGTTGGTAATTGTTGTGTTGTTCAAATCTATAGTTCCCTTTCCTATATCCTAAATCGTCATTGGATACCAATCTAATCAGTTTGGAAAAATTCATTTCAAAAACTTACAGTATGGAAATTTGACTGCTTGTCATTTTAAATATACGTAATGAAATATTGTATTACATTTGGTCGAATACGTTATATATGTAACGCTGTGAGTTCGAGTTCCGCTCAGACCACATGTGGGAAAGTAAATTTCCCTTGCCGTTGGCCTTTACAGGTTCACCCTGTGTCCCGGTATAAAATGACTAGGGGGAGTGGTACGCTTGTCTCCAGCGTACTGACTCGGTGACCTAGCGCCTTAAAGTCGCCCTGAGTGCGCGCTGGTACAAGGCAGATCAAAAAACACACTCGCACTTCACATGCATACACAGACTTGTTTGTAGATTAATCCATAGAGATTAATAAAATAGTTCTCGTCACGAATAGCTGAAAATTGCTGATGTGGTGTTAAGCAACATTCAACAACACCAACAACAACGTTGTTCTATGAGCTTTCTTGTCCTCTCGTATTTACTACCCCATACTTTATGTTGCAACTTGATTGAAAAAAATCTTTAAAGACTTTTGGTATGTTTTGAATGCACTTTATGCCCCCGTAAGCAAACGTTTAGTTATTCCAGGCGACAATGTTATTTTTCTCATTAATGTTAAGGATTAATGTGGTGTGCGAGTGGTCATCAAGGGCGTAGCTGACCGTGCGTAAGTTATTTTTGTCGAATATCATATTTAAAAATGTTAAAAAAAATAATTATATTCTGCGTTGTTCTAGTGCATACTTCCGGTGTGTCAACGATATCGTAAAAAATATTATTTGGTAACGTCTAATTTTTGCAATTTATTTATCAGGAGACTGGTTAACATATTAAGAGTTCATCTCTTGTTCCAGAATTCTGGATTTTGTAATATTTGTAATGTTTTATACTAGATTTCATTTGTATACTATCGTAAAAAACTAAAAAGGGATCCTCTTTATATTATTTATTTGTAAATTGTACTTGAAACATAAATAAAATATTGTTTAAACTAAACTAAAATTAAAAAATTAAAAGTGATGCATTTTATTAATGCTTATTTTTTCTTAAATAAAAGATACTTCCTGGGTTAGATTTGTCATGTGCTGCTTTTGAATTTCATAAAAATTCAAAAAGCATCACATGACAGATTTGAACGACGGGTTTCATAGTGTGCCTTTGCCACGGTTTGGAAAACGAGTAACTTGATTAACAAAACGCTAATATCGAAATCTTCAGTCTAAAAATCAATTTTTATGTGTGTATGTCAAATTTATTCTGACAAGAAGGTAGCCGACGGTGGTTTATTAGACAAAAAGGTTTTTTTTCTTCAAAATTTGATATAACTTCCCGTGGGCTATTATTAATATCAAGAGATCTTTATTAATCCTGTTATCGAAGTCAATTTACAAAAAAAAATATATATCTTTATTTTAGATCTCTTTGAACAGACGGTCTTCGGTTGTCTTTTTTAAAACGTAATCGAGGCTGGGGAGAGGTGGATACATAGAGTGTGGTACTTTCCTCTATTTTAGAGAGTGAATAATCATAGTTCTGCATAAATAAATAAATAAATAAATAAATAAATAAATAAATAAATAAATAAATAAATAAATAAATAAATATTATTATTACTTTGAATATTAATACTCGTCAATATACATATATGTTAAACTTCTATTAAACATGTAAATTAATAAATAGGTTGGAAAATTCAGAAATTTATCTGCATGATATCAAAGACGAGATATTTTGGCTACAAACAAAAATAAAGATTCATTTTATTTAATAAATTTTATATTTTAAACTCTGGCTTCTTAGAATTTTTAAATATATTTTAACATGGAAAGTGAATCCACTGTTCTTTCATTCTAAAACAAATCCACGGGTTGGTAAACGAACACACCACGTGCAAAAGAGAACCAGGGGCGATATGACAAAAGCGGAAACGAAGTGGGTAACATTTTGAAAGGACGAAATGTGATGTTGTGAAAATTGACCAATCAAAAGCAAGCAACAAGAAAGATCGCGGTAAACTTAAGCTGGGGATTTTATGGAAAAAAACGAACTCATTTTAAATTTATTATAAAAAACACAGAGAAAAGAATTTTAACAAACTCTAACGCCAAACACATCAGCGTGAAATTGAAGATGAATTTTTTACATTGAGGAATATTTTTTGAGTCGGTAAACAAAGCCACATCACAGGAAGCCAAGGGACGAGAAAAAATGGCGCAAACCATCCAACATTTGCCTCCAGTTCTGAACGTCGATATGATGCCCGTACTCCGGCCAGCCAGGCGTTCTCCATTGAGTGTAATACCGTCAACAACAGATCTTTTAGGTGCAGTAACGATTGAAATATATTTTTGTTAAGTTTGTGAACAGTAGTGAATATTTCCCTCCAAAACATCCAAGCACCTGTGCTGTGCAAAGTTTGTTTATATTTTTTTTACTCAGGACATGGTAATTTTTCTGATAAATATTTATCTAGTTTAGAATGATTTTGTTAACTGAAATTTCCATTTCTAAGCAGAAATAAAATTTTAAATTTTATACCATAAATTCATATTTTTCATTTTTCATACAAACACTGACAAAAACTAATTTTTTAGATAAATGTTGAAAGCATAGCCCAAGATTAAATCAATATTTATTTTGTAGCAGTAAAGGAAAAAATGCAGCAGCCAGTCCAGAACTCGAACCCTGATGCTCTATCGGCTAAGTTCCCCAGCCACATATTGAGCACTTTCCTCCCTACTCCAACTAATTACTAAATTAAGAGTCCAAGATTGACAGCAAGCTACTTAAAAAAGTACTTTCTGACAGTGTGCCATCACATTGTCAAAAAAAAAAGCTTGCCGTTGATCTAGGACTCTTATAAGTTGGAGTAATTCCTCCCTTTCTTTTTCGATTCGAAAACACCAGGTTCCATCCTGTTGATCGACCACACTGCCCAGGATCATCTGTATCTTTTATTGATTAAAATGTGGGCAAGCTTATGACAACCTTAGTAGTCACATGGCTTGAAGCTCCAGCTTACAGATATTAAAGCTTCTCTGCCTAGGTTTGAATCATACCTCGAAAGATCCTACTCTGACAAAGTTAAGTCAGTTCATTTGTCAAAGGTTATGGGTTCCTCTGGAAGTTCCAGTTTTCTCCTCCATTCCAAAATTTACCTACGCGATAAAAGTTATGGAGCATAAAACAACATTACTCCACTCCTCTCTTTTGTATATATTTGATCATGTTAAATATTTTTTTAATCTCTAAAATATTTATTTTACTTTTTAGATGGTCCAAACATCCATTCCCCTGTGTCCCCAGAAGAGCAAGTCATCCAGCAGAGAGGTCAACTAAGGTCGAGTCCAAGACGCAGAGCACTAGCAACAAGTCCACTGGGCGGAAGTAGGAACAGCAATCACGCTTTACGATCTAGTCCCAGGAAGAGGGCATTTCATACCTCTACACCAACCATAGGTATCTTATCAGCATTTTAAAAACACTATATAATAAGGTTGTAAAGATATATATCCTTAATTATTCAATGGCTATGTCCTAATTTTTTTGCAGGTCCCACATAAAGGATGAAAGTTCTAACATCATCATTAAAATGTCCATGTGTAGAAAAATTAGTATTATCGTGGTAAAAAAAATACCAGGTCCATCAGACATCTACAAGTTTTAATATCAAGGGTCCCGATGTAAAATCAATAGGTCTTGCCTGGATCTGTCAGAATTTTGAACCCTTGTAATTGTGTAAAAGTGAAAGATTTTCAATGAAGTTTGTCTGCCTTCAAATGAAATTAATGATTTTTTAAGCAAAAAGCAATATTTTGGAGCCAGAAATTATATTATAAAAACAATTACTAAAGTTGTTGAGTAAATTGAGTAATGGTGTTTAACGTCCCAGTCAAGAATATTTCACTTTTATCGAGACGTCGCCAGCTATAGGTGAAAGTGCAGAAATTTTGCCTGTGCATTGTGCTGATTGCATTATACAGCAGGGTTCTTTATCGTGCCAAGCCCACCATGACACGGGACCTCGTTTATTTTAAGTTCCCATCTGAAAGAACCGTGACTTTCATTTTGTAATGCCGAGTGCTTGGATAAAGAGCAGTCACTACCCTGCTTCGAGTCTTGGGTCAGACCCGGTCGGGGATCGAACCCACGGCCTTCTACTTACGGAGCGAGCCCTCTACCAACTGAGCCACCGCATTGGTTAATTAGTAAAGTTGTGAATGACTGTTCAACTCCTGAACAGTCCTGTTTTTATGGGGTTTTTTTTTTGTGTTTTTATTGGTGACTCCATTGTGGATGATTTAATATTTATTAAACATATTAATATATTGTAGGTATAACAGATATTTCTATGAACAGTACTTTGTCTTCTAATGGATCAAGGACTCCCACCAGAAATAAGAATGCCGAAGGAATCAAGAAGAGGCTTATCCTAACTCCCAGCAGTGATACAGATGAAAGCTTCCCAGAGGTAAAACACATTATTACAGTGCAGAGCGCCAGATAAGAATTGGACATAAAGGGTCATTACCCCCTACTTTATTTTCTAAAGCGTATGCTGTAAAATATGAAGCGTGTTGATACTGTTGCTACCGCTGTCTGACTGTTTGCGCACATAATAGCCCGTTTTCACAGCAGACAACATTTTGTGGTATGACGATCGACATAAAAAGCGAAAAGAAAATGATATGGGGTAAGATTCGATCTTGATAATTATAACATTTAACATGTAAGCTAGTATGAAAGCATGCCGGCGATTGATACTTGTTTACAAAATCATGGTTATGTGTTTTACTGGAAATATAAAGGGTAGTGAGCAATTTCAATGCATTTTGGTATGCTTTTAATTAAGTTTTGAAGCATATTTTTAAAAAGTCATAGCGTATTTACGCAGATACGCCTCTTATCTGGGGCTCTGAGTAGGGGCCTTGGCAGCTCAATGGTCAAAAGCATTTGCTCACAGATCCCGGCACTTCCCTCTGCCTAGATTTGAATCCTTCTCGGGACAGAACCTGGTGTGAAAAAGTTTGTCAACTCTCTTGCTGAAGGTCATTGCTTGTCTTCAGGGATTCACTGTTCCTCCACCATTCCTGAGCTTAGTACCTTGATAAAGGTGAAAAAAAATCTTAACTCTTGTGTAAATCACCATTCAAAAAAACAAACAATCCAAAAAAAACCACTTTAATGTTAGTTTTTATATTATCTCTTATTTAAATTGAAGTTACATATTTCGCACATTGCATGTGTGTATCTCGTGATGTTATTCGTTCATAAGCACTTGTTGCCTAGATACAGAATTTCTGTTGATCTTAACATTGTGTCAGTTTTAAGTTTCACTTTATTTTTACAGTATTTGTCACCACCTGTGAAGAAAAGAAGATACACAAAGAAATCTGGACAGGTGGCGCCACTCAAAAAGAGACTCTCTGGTCTAAGTTCTGGACAGCTCGTAGAAATGTTGGATCAGTTGATCGATTGTCACCCAGAGTTAAAATCTGTATGTACATCTATGCATATAATTATCCCCCACTTAATTTAAAGGAGGTTTATATAAATCACCATGTCTGTCTGTGTAAAATCGTGTCCACTCATTAACTTCACATCTATGGCTAGATGAATTAATACTATCATGAGGTGAAGTGTCACATACAACATTTACATGTGTAGGTATATAGGCAAGGCGCTTTCCTCACTTAAATTGGGAATTTTCAAACTGACTCAACTAGGAATTTTTTTAAATTTTTTTTAATTGACAATTCGGAAGCTCTTTCAAATACATGCATGGTGCAGTTTTGTCAGAGTACCTAAACCATGTGCTGGTACAGACTGTTATGTGGAATAAAAGTTGTTTTTTTCCCCTTTTTTGAGGAGAAAAATACTTCATTTGTACATTGGGAATGCCTCCAAGTTTCAGCTGTAAATATAGTGAAGGAAAAGACCCGATAGGTCAAGGTTAAATTTTGTTTGGTCACGAGATGTTTGGCTTTAGGTTTCAAGAAACAGTTTTAGTTCATTTCTATCATTATATCTTTGCAGGTAAACATCTCTAGCCTTCCGCCATGATCAATATTGATAGTTCAACTATGATCTTTTTGTTTTGAGTAGTTTTATCAAAATGTACAGTGTAGAACATTTTCTAGACAACCTTATGCAATTGTTTGACAGCTTGGAATTTCAATTGGCCACCTGAAATTTAAAAATTGTGGATAACTAAGCAGTTGATTTTCAAACCAACTTTCAGGTCTATGTAGCTGTGCAACATTTTCTATATTTTTACATTTTTCCAGTTAATGAAATTTTCCCATTAATCCAAAAGGCAGAGGGTATTTGTTAAAAAGGTAACAGGTTTAATGACCAATACTATTAGTGTACTGTTTTCTCAGCATTCATATTTTCATTGCATAACTTGTATTCCAGTTTTGTGCAATTACATGTAAATACAGTACTTTTGTGTATAAATGATATTTATTTATGTTAAAGAGTAAAAAAAAAAACCAACAAAAAACTAAGAAACTTGGAGCAGCAAAACATACCTCAAATGTAGAACTTTTCTTTAAATCTGCTGTATAGATTGTTTTTGATTAACAGTTTGTAACACTTGTTTAACTTTTTCATATTTGTGTAAATAAAAAAAATCTGGTTTTCAGGGGTTTACAGAATGCGCAATTCTGCATTTTTTTAAGCAAAATAAATTGATGCCAAATTTTTTTTGAAAACTTTCTAAATGTTGAAATTCCCTGATGTACTATAAATACTTTGGTGTGTAAATATAGTATTCATGAATTTCCAGCAAAATTTTAATTGGTTCATAGTCATGTTTGTATTGAATCAGTAAGACACCTGCTGTCGATGTCCTTGACAGCTGTAGCTTGCACAGTCGGGCTTGTCTGACTTGACACTTAAATAAGAACGAGGGTTTTTAACAGCATGGTTAACGAGGTATCCATGACTGAAATACAATACACAAAAAATGTGATAGCGTGTGATTAATGCATCCGTGCACCGAAAACAATGCATTCACAGTCGGTTGTAACAATTTTCAAAATTCAACATTATCGCGACACCAGGACTATATATAATCATAATCATATAATTAATACTTTTCATTTAATTCAGCTATTGGGCCCACATTTGTAGGTTTGGACCCCATTTATTTTTTTATTGGAGTCCCAAAAAACCCACATTTTTCAAAAGTTGTGTAAAACCCTGGGGAGTACATAGGAATCTCCATGTTTGTCTGTCCATGTAAAATTGTGTAGGGTCATATCTCATCATTGCTTTGGGAGATTGTCATAAAAATTCACATGATTAATCTTCAGGGACCAAAGTTGTGTCATTAACTTGAACCTTGAACAAATTGGAAAGGTCTAGGTCGCGGGAAAACATTAAACCCTTATACATGTTGGGGGGGGGGGGGGGGGTATTTGGCTCTCAAACTTCTAGTTTTTTGGCAAGTCTCCTCATACAAACTAACATAAAAATTGAAATTAGGCCCATTGTATCATATAGAAAACAGCAGAAAATCTTTATCCTGTTAAAAAAAAATATCGGGTCCAATGGACTTGTTTAAGTATCAAGGGTCTCAATGTGATTAAAGAAGGTCCTGGACCTTAGACCCAGGGAATTGTGAACCCCAGCATGTATACTTTCATGTTTAATTGATATTTATTACATGTTGATTTTTTATGTAGGAAGTATATGTATACTTTTGTGTATAAATGATATTTATTTTGTTTTACAGGAGGTAGAATCTAACTTTCCAGCTCCTGACATTGGACCACTGATTGAAAACTTGGAATATTTTCGTCATAATATCTACAAATCTTTCCCAAATTCAAGATGGGGTTCTAGTAGAGATGCATTCTGCTATAGAAGAGTAAAGACTCATATTGAAAATTTTAAGGTAATTTTTTTGAGTTGAATCAGTAAAGTAAGATTTCAATACATGTATCTAGATCAATAATTTTATCAGTGGAAGCACAGTTGGACGAGTATTAGCTCTGTCTGTTGGAGGTCTGGATTTGAACCCCGGTCAGGTCTGACCAAGATTTTGGAATGAGTAGTTGCTTTCAACATGCACTAAGCATAAATTTAGAAATGAAATTCACTGGGTCCTTTGGAAATGACCTTAAAAACCAATGCCTTGTGTCATGGCAGGTGTGGCATGTTAAAGAATCCTCAAATCCTGCTGCCCTGAGTGCACTGCAAAGGTAAAAAATTCTTTTTCATCACCTATACCTGGTGACATCTCAGTATAACTGAAATATTCTTGACTGGGTCATAAAACCCTAATTAATCGGTCAACACTGCCACATATGATGGTGTGGTATGATATGATACCAGCTATGTGTCCATCAATCTGTCTGTTCCCTTGTGTTACCCTGATGAAGATTTTGAGAACAGATTCTTTTTTAAAAGACAACAATTTCTCATCAATATCTGGCAGTTCTTTTATTACATAAAATAAGTAGATAAATTTCTTTTATGAGGCAGCAAGTATGGAATAATATGTTTTGTTAAAACATATTCAGAAAAAGTAAACTTGGTGGAAGTAGACAACAAACTGAATCCTAATACCCAAAAAATAGCAGACCATTTTTGTTATCTTGCTGGGTGTATTAAAACTGCAATCTGCAGCTCTTTCAACAGAGTTTAAAGTAGCCGACAAGTTTTCTGGAGTAGACAGCAAATTCATTTGTAACTCTATATAAATGTAATACTGATGAATGAAAGTAGGCACCAGACAAAGTGTAGAAATACCAAAGTAGACGATGGGTTTTGCTGGTTGCTGGCTTTTATTGAAACCGCTGATCTGGTAAGACCAGAGCCAACTGAGCCCTGAGGTACAAAGATATTGTTTTTAAATTATGCTTTAGGGTGCCTGTAACAGTCAAGGGAAACAACTGCAGGAAAGTGAGGCATGGGAGGCCAGTGTAGATTATGTGTTGTCAGCGTGGGAGGTTGTAGACAAGTTACCGAACTGGGACGAACCAAATCACAACAAAAGCAAAGAAATGTGCTTCAAAAATCTCTCAGCTCAGTGCAAGAAAGCTATAAAAAGTAGTCAGTTTGATAAAAAGACATACATAGACTTTAAAGAAAGGTAAGATAATAAGACAATTTCTCTCTATCTTTCTCTCCTGGGCAAGAGGTATAAAGTGCATGCTTATGGATTACAGCACCTCTCGCTGCCTAGATTTTGGAACAGTTCCTAGTGTAAGAAAGTTTGTCGGTACACTTGCAGAGACTGGTAGATCCTATTTGGCCTCTTGTTCAATTAAGATTTGGGAAAAGGCAGTTTACTTTTGGATAATGAAGATTGAACAGCAGAGTTGTTAAAAGTGGTAAAAATTTAACACTGCCTAGGTATGGTTTTTTCTGGGCACTGGTTTCCTCCACCATCTTTTAATTGACCTTCTTGGTACAAGGGAAAGAATCTCAACTGGTGTGGACTTCGAACAGATTCTAGTGTGAGACAGTTTGTCAGTTTACTTGTTGAAGGTGGAGTTTCCTGTACCATCCTTGAAATGACCACCTCAATATAAGTGAAGGGTTGTTAAACTCCATCACTCATCTCTACTCCATTACTCCACTTCACTCAACTGGTGTGTAAAACACCATAACACATTTGTTTAGATTAAATTACAAAAAAAAATATCAATTTTATTAATTTTTTCAGAATACAAGAAGCCATATCTATCAATTCAGAAATTTCACCATGTCTAGAAATGGTTGAGAAGAAACTACAGAAGTTATAGTGTGTTTTATACATAATACATATACATGTATATGACAAAGATAAGAGTATTATATATACAGATGTACACTGCCATTAATAAATAGTTATGCATGCTTAAAACTGGTCATGTCATTATAGACTTGAGTATTTTTTGGAAAATTGCACTGTTGAAAACATCTTTCTGCTAAAGGTGGGTGCTTTTCAAATAAAATAGTGCTTTTATCAGAAAATATATTTTCCCCATGTTTTACATTTTTTCACATAATTTAAACAAAAAACTTTAAAAAAAAAAACATTTACACGTAGATCATTAATTTATGGTAAGATATCAAATGCAAATATTTCAATTCTATGAATGAAATCTATCCTGTTCTACCGATAGTATATGACTTTGTGTAGTTATTTATGGATGGCAGTGTATATACATGTATATAAAAAATTATGGTGCTTTGTGAAATTTTGAAACTGCATAACTAGCAATATATGAGGAGATGAAATTTAGCCTCTGTCAAATATTTCTGGTTTATGCATAATTATGAAATCGCTCTTAAGCTCAAAACTGTGTCTTATTCAAATTTTACTGTCTGAAAATGAGCATTTGTTGGTTTATAGGATAGTTTTTATTAGATGAATTTGTACAAGATTGAAATACTAAATAAGAAGAAACATTAGCATAGAAACCTTCATTGTTTTGACCTTCTAAGCTATCACACAGCAAGAAATTTCCATGCTTTTGAGCTTTTCAACTGTAGGGAAAGTGTATCAAGGACAATAAGAAATTTTCCCTGAGATAATATATTTTCGGCACAAGAATCGCTGTGAAAATCACAAATATTTTTTTCCATGCGAACGTTTCTTTTTATACAGTAGTATTATGGTAGGAAATATACTTGTAAATACTTTAGTTATGTGTAGTCTGATTAAAGGAAAACACAAAAAAATCCTAGAAATGTTTGAAAGTAACGGGTACCATTTTTATTACCCCAAGAAAAAGTCAGCACACTTGTTGGTATTTATTTTTATAGATTGTGTGGCTTCTTTTAAATGTACAATTTAAAGCACATGTCAGTCATTTGTTTTGAAGAAAGAAAAACAATATTATGAATTTTAAAAAAAAATTGAATGTATTTGTGATAAGAAAAATTTGGATGATCTGTATATCAAGAAGAACAATAAGCAACCACTCTACTTGGTTATTCTAAATGAATTGTGAAGAACTAGTCAAATATTTGTACCCAGATTTAGCAGAATTTGTTCCATGGTTTTGTAATTGAACTATTGTGTCAGTATAAAAAAAAATATTCCAATTTATGTTTCGGTGATGAAATCATGCTTTTAAGTATGCATTTTTTTATTTGAAAACAAAAATGTCATCTGTATGGTACATACATACATGTATAGAATAAAATATGCTGTGGCCATAGACAATACATGTATATATATTTCCCATGATAGCCAACTAGATTTATATGTATATTTGAAGTTTTTTCTGCTATATGTGAACATGCATATGAGCAAATCTTATGAACATAATGAAATATATAAGAAGAAAAAAACAAATTTTATCAATTTCTAATGAAATAGAGAATGGTAATCATCATTATAACACATGATAACATTTGGGCGGAAATAATTTTTTTCTACTGGAAATGGAATTGTTTAAATCAACTTGGGAATTTGAAGAAAACATGATTTTGTCAAATCCAGGGAAACATTAGTTCTGTACAACTATAAGGAAGAATCATGTGACACATGAAGAAAATACATTTATAACTGTAATGGATTTGTTAATACAGTCAAACCTGTCTAAAAAGGCCACCCAAGGGAACCAGTAAAAGTGGTCTTTTATATACAGGTTCAAATAATATGAATAAAGAACAGTTGGGATACAATTCAACTGGCCTTTATTATACAGTATATAAAGGTGGCCTTTAGGACAGGTTGAACTGTAGTTGGTCCTTTTAGTCCATGTGACATGTGTGATTGATCATATTTTATTTAGGAGACATATGTTGTATTAGTACTGTGAAGTCAGTAATTTTCATGGTGTCACCAATTGTCATTGTTTTCATGAATAAACCACAAACCAAGAAATTTTAGCAGCATCGTATTTAAGCATTTTTCACGGCATTACCTCTCTGTTAAAGTGAAACTATGCTAAAATAAGTGGTGTGCTAAAATTAAGCAGCCTTATTCCTTGTAATGTTAAATTCCTTAACTTAGTACAGTCCATCGGTGATATTGTGGCAGTGTTTATAAACACAGGCAAGTTTATTATACACCAATAGGTACCATATTAATATGTGTTATCGTATAGGTATATTTACGCCTTCATGCGTTTATTTGTGAACTCCACCTATTGCATATCCCTATCTTAGGTTATCAACATTATATAAACTCTTCTATGGTTATAAACACTTTGGTCACAATATTGCTGATAGACTATATGCAAAGCCTCTAAAGCAGTTTACAGTACATGTATGTTAGGCTCATTTTATGCAGGCGAGTAGACCAACTTATTTGAGTAAAATTCTAATTTTCTACATATCAGTATTTGTGAAGATTTATTTTTATTTACCTGTAGAATGAAGTATTTAGTATTACTATTAATGTACAGTATTGTTATAGTGCTTTAGTGTAAATTTAATGAATTTTGATAGGATTGAATCTTACACTTGTGACTTAAAATGGAATTATTTTTTAAAACCTGCACTATTACTTTTTCCTTGCTTTATTTAATTTCAAGCCAAATTTGTTATGTATGTACAGTAAATCCTGAATTCACTGCCACCGTTTGTTCATTCAAATTTTGTCATTATCAAGGGGTTTGGTGATAAATCAAGGTAGAATTATGTAAAGGATAAAATTAACTTTGGACATTAAAATAATGTGAAAAGCAAAATGGCAAAGTTAACCAGGAGCATTATAGCATGGTTTTGCTTTATTTTTGGAGGAAAAACTCTTCTTCTTTTTTTTAAAAAAAAACCGATTTATCAATTTTTGTATTTTTGATATTTTGTAAGTACTGTTTATAAAAAGAAATTTCTTGTTTTAAAATGCACATGTTAGTTACCGTATATTTCCGTATATACGTCGCCCCAGTAGATACGTCGCACCCCCACCCCAGGCCAGCAAGCCCAGTATTTTCTAAAGGTCGTCTACATACGTCGCAGCCAAAAATTTGCAAGAGAAAATTCGAGATTTGCTCAGCAAGAGCCATTGATTTTCAATTCCATGAATAAAGAAACAAAAGCTTTTACCGGTGTTATTTATTATTTTTCTTCTTAATAAATATTGTTTGAATAACTTGTGTAAATTAAACATGTATGTAGACATTATTTTTTACATGTATGAATACAAACGATGTAGATTGCTTGAATAAAACATGTACTTTTTGGCTCCCGATTATGAGATCAGTTAATTCTCATGTTGTTGTCTCCGACAAAGGAAGTCAAGGTTTGATCATGCGCAGAGGTTGCGATATGTATTGCATGATTTGTTTAAACAAGGGGGTCGCTTATAGCGTTATTAGACCCATGTTTCAGATTTTATAATACTGGACTGTCGATATTATGTTAAATTTGACGATCTTTTGCTTACCGGGGGTAAATATCGCCATTTTATATTGTTCAGAATGCCATGTGGTTTTGCATTCGAGAGTATTGGTCAATAACTAGGACAACCTCCGATTGTTTGAACTTTTGTGAAAGAATAATTTGTATTCATTTTTTTATTGCGTTTAAAATCTAAACATGTCGTTGGAATTGCAAATTAAATTTTAATAAATTTTATTAATATCCCGATCAGCGATTGTCGAATCCTGACACTTTTTACTCAAAACCGACAGATACGAAAGTGCCGTATGACCTCTGACATAGGAATATATAATTAGTGTTTGTAATGGCGGCACTTTCTTCTTCAATATATAAACATAGGTACCGGTAAACATGGACGATTATATCAATGGATAAGTTATCGGGAATGGCTTCAATCGTTAAACAAACAAGACACACGCGAGGTGTTACCGGGAGGACTTGATTATTTAAAGTTAATTACAGGTGACCAGGTATTTACTTCTTTGCCGACGGCTATTCTGTTACACGTGACAACTTGAAAATGACACTCATACTTACCTTAATTAATTAATTATTTGTTTATTTCGAAGACTTTATTGGTCAAATTTAATAATAATAAAAATATCACATATAATAATAATAATAACAAAAATACAATAAAGAGCAAACTTTACTTTCAACTAGAAAATTACCGTAACTTCCGGTTTGTCGATCTTCTAAAAATGCCTTGAAAATTCGAGACAGATTATCAAAATATTTTAATGTCGGCTAGTTAAGTCGCATTGCATTTTAAAATATTAAAATTTAGTGAAAAAGTTGCGACGTATCTATGGAAATATACGGTATTGTTACAGGATATGTGAGGTATTTAGTTGTATATAGATTTTTGTTGTTGTTAAAGTTATTAAGACTGATTGAAGGCATTCTGTTTTACCTGGGGATATTGTTTTGATACTTTTTAATGCTGATGTTATAGTTTTGTGCATAATTGAAAGAAAAAAGCTGGGCTCAGAACTTAGGCTCAAACCTTGGACTTTACTCATTGTCGATGAATGGTCTTTTTTTTTTACAAACAAAGATACCAAGACAGACTGGTATGCTACATTCGTCCTTTATGATTCTTTAACCTTCCCCACATGTGGAAAATCTAAAAACAAAATTATCTTGGGGACTTTGGTTCCTTTAGAATTTATTAAGTGTCATAATGAAGATTACTTCAAGCTTAAAACATTTGAATTTAGTTTGGTCAATAATGTTACCTTTTACTTTCAAAAAAGATTGTTAAAATGCCTTAATTTAGGTTAAGAAAAAATTTTAGTTAAGAAATGATTGTGAAACTAGGACCAAGAGCTTTTTGTCAAAAAGAGACCACTTGTTATAATCATTAGCATTAAGACTATATCCCAGGTGTGCTGTGATAATGTGCCTTCCAGTCTGTATAGTGTTTAAATATTCTTCAAGTACATACATTTGTATATATTGTATAGGCAAACACCATTAACTTGTCTGCTTGACCTTTAAATATCTATCATGCACCAGTGGATTTATGTATAGAGAACAAACGTTGGTGTTCATTTCATCTACATCATGGAAAACACTAATTTCAAACACATGTATCCTCGACCGTCCGTGATTCGAGACTCTAATAGAAAACGAATTAAATTTGCTAACGCAACAAGAATTTGAGAGCTGAAAAATAGACAACTGATTTTTCTGGATAGTTTTACAGTAAATACCTAAATTTTGTCTTTAATGCATGAAATCGTCACTGCAGAGACGATACTCACGTATAATAACTGAAAACAAAATGGCCTCGAATTTTAGGATGGTCGACGATACCTTTATGTAGAATCGGTGTTTGAGGTTTGAAGGTAGTAAGGGAAATATTAACCTAAAAATAACAGCTATAGGTTACCCATGTGTTGGGTGGATCATCCTATAAGGATACTTCTAATGAAAGGTCAAGTGGACAGGTCAATGTTGTTTGCCTATACACTTAGTTATTAGGTTTACATGTACTTAGTTGTTAGAATTTTAAAATGCAGTAGTTAGGTTATCTGTATAGCTTTTCTCTAAAAAATCAATGCATTTTAATTGCAATTGGTTAATATGCTACATGCAAGAACTGTTATAATGGAAAATTGTAGTTAATAGCAGGGATGAAGTTTAACTATTTTCAATTGGGGGCCAGCTCACTTTTGAAGAGAAATTACAGTAGCAATACATAGCAAAAATCTTAAAAACTGAGTCAAATTTCTGGGGGACACAGGCTACTGGGCTTCTTTTAATCTCAATCCCTGAATGGGTCTGCATATTGTTACATTTTTTTTATCCGAAATGAAGGTGGTTTTGTCAGTTTAAGCTATTATTTGTTGCAGTCTTGCAGATTATTTTGAGATGCACATATTAACCCGAGTTTGTTTGCCAATTTTATTTGGAGTTATTGTCCTTTAATGAATTTTTTTATCTGTACTTAGTAAGGTTATATTAGTTTGTATAAGCTTTGGTTATAATTTGTTAGATATTTTTTTATGAGTCAAAATTTTATTCTCATCGTCTTACCGTACATGTATTTGAGTAATATGATGGTAATATATGTCTATGCATATATTTTTTACACATGTTTTAAGTTATTTTTATGCTTTTACACCTTGGTTTATTCTGTTTGTTAAGAAAAAAATTAATAACTGATATAATTACTGTTTGAAAAAATTAAATATGGATTAAAAATTGTATAGATAAATGTCTATTTTTAGAGGCAATTTATTTTAGTAATTATTGCCATTAACAAATAACGTTAAATTATGATTACTGCTAATAGATTTTATGCACTAGAAATGAAATGGTCATGTGCTAATTTATTTTTGCTTTAACTGATGATTGTTAGACTCCTACTGATTATTTAGCCTATTTCGGAGAAAGCATGATTGCAAAATACTCTATAAATTTCAATACGACGGGTACAAATCAATGATTCTTTTACTCACATGAGCCGAGTCGTAACTGAAAATTTCTGTTTCGGTTCCATCCTTGCTTAATATATCATTTTATGCGACAAAGTATAACCTGGGTGGGTGTTTACAATGGTAATCTTTTTTACGAAATGGCGGGGTTCTTTATGTTACGTAGTCATGATGAAAGAGTCATCTATTTACGTAGGTTAGTGCAGACCAAGAACTGATTGATTTTTGCGTAACTGGGATGACCAAAATTGATTTGATAAAGTTATAAAGTGAACTATTTTTCTGCATTTTCAAACTTTTGAGAAAAAAATTGACGTAAATTCAAACTTTTAAACTCAACCCGACCTTTGAACTACCCTTCATTGTATTCATCGAGAACCTATGTAAATAATAAATTGGCATATTTTGCTTCTCCTAGTGGTACTTTTCTTGTAATAGTGTTTTACTCAATGGTGTGAATGTTGAGAAATGTTTTGTAACAATTTCAAAATTCCTGTATCAGCACAATTGATCTTGTGTATTCAATATTTGTATGAAATATATTGTTTACTGGTTAAGATTTTGAATTCATTGTCAATAAACTTTTTATTACAAATTTATCAAATGGTTTATTTTTATTTTATTTTTGTACCAAAGGCATGAAGTACAGGGTTAATTAATGGTATGTTATGCACAAGTCAAGATTTACTTCAGTAAAGGTGGTAAGTTCTGGGATGTCCATAGAATCCAAAAGCATTTTCTGTATTTCAGAACTGATTAAAAGTCCAGTTAGGTGGAAATTAATTCAATATTTTGCCTAATTTTTATCAAATATTAGAAGACCAAGAGATTTTTATATTATTGAGCATGAAGAATTTTTTTCTTCTTGCATTGTGAATGAGTATAGTGGGGTAATAGAATTTTAAGCCGAAGTTGAGAATATTTCACTTATATTGAGACAGTCAGTTCAGTAATGGTGGAAGAAACCGAAATGCTCCGAGTAAGTCGTTGACCTTTAGCATGTGAACTGACAAACTTTCTCTGCCCCAAGTTTGGTTTGAACCAATACAACATGATCCGTAACTAAGACCTTAGCCACTAGGATTTACCATTTTAAAACAATACACAATGGCTTATAAAACATATTTTTATTTTGTTTTTTTCCTTTGGGTATAAACAAATCAAATACTCAAAATGAAATGTCCTTTAAAATTTGTCCATGATCAGCGTGATTTTACAACTTTTGCACAATTTTATCGAAAATGAAACATAAAATTGTGTGATCAGTCCTTGATCTGTTGGATCTTTCCATAATTCTCTAAATGAAGCACATGTTCAAGTCTGTGGGTCTTTAGGGGGGTTTAGGTAAACATCAAAACTTAATCCAGCAAGCCAGTGCCTAAAATGGATAAATAGCAATTAGAAGGCTAAATAAAGATAGGAAATTAATATAACATGACTCAGTGTCCATTTGGAAAGAAAAGATATCTCTATGACGGGTGGGATTAAATAAAACATTTACTTTTCATATGGTGAATTTTAAGATCTTGACCTTTGGTAGCCTGTTTTAACCCTTTACATATCAGTGTATAAATTGAACCGGAAATAGGGTACCCCTACAGCGTTGACCTGGATAGGCTCTCCTTCAAAAATACCCTATTTCCGGTTCCATCTATACACAGTGAATAAGCCAGTGATAGTGCAACTTGGCATGGTTTCTTTGTCTAAAACCCTGATAAGTTGGCAAGATTGGAAGCAGAGTTCAGGGAAAACGTGAGGTTTTCAGACAACATATATTTCACCACATTTTTATATTTTAATAGTCATGATCTACCGAGAATTGCTAAGGCAACAGATTCAACTATAAAACTCACATGAATTGTAAAATGAATCTAAAATTACTTACCTACATGTAGTATGAAGGCGATAATTACCAGTTGTAAAGAGTATTCTGAAAGTTAAGAGATCGATGTGATAAAGGACTGTCATATACTGTTTAATTTTATCAATGAATACATTAAAACGAAATGTTACAGAAATAGTAATGCATGCATTAGTAATTCATTCTGCATCAACATCAATGCCCGATTCTCGCTAATCATTCTATTGTCATTCACTTAAATCTTAAAATTCTGGAATTATTTTGTAAAATATACAGGCTTTTGAGGCATTATTTTGAATATCTTGTTAGTCTTAGGGCGTCTGTATTGGTCTTGTTCACACACACAGAGAGAGAGAGAGAGTTCAATATGAGTATAACCGCTTCTTGAACTTCTCTTCCTCTATGTACATATACTAATTCAGGAGTTTCGATGGCTGTATGGACTTAATTACGTATATGGATCACAGATTCATTCGAATCTCGATCGGGAAGATCCTAATGTGGAAACATTTTTTATAACTTAGCAAAGGATTATGCTTTTTCGGGCATTCCGGCTTTCTCCACCAACTCAGAACTGACGACCTAGATTGAGTGTAAAAAATTTGACACTGTTGATAAACTTCACTCTATGCACGGATACCCTGTTTCTTCCACCAAAACTGACCGCCTTAATGTGCTAGAAATGAAGGAATCATGGGATGTATCCATGGTTATTGCATTCTACTCCATTCTTTAGCAGTTACGAAAAAGATTGTCAGTTCGCATGTCAGAGGTCGGTTGTTTTTCCCCGGATTCCATGTTTCCTCCAAAAGAACAGAGGCTTTGGTGTGTTGGTAAGTAAAGAAACCTCAACAGTGATACAAAACACGATTATTCCACTCTTTAATAGTTTGGAGAAAGTTTGCCACCTCGCAAGGCCGAAGGTCGGTTGTTTTTCTCCGGATTCCCTGATTTCCCGAGTCCACTATAGCTGAGGTCTCGATCAGCTAGTAAGTGAGGGAATCTTGACTGGAACCACGCTTACTCCATTATACTCCACTATCTTCAATACGGTACGAGAAAGTTTATTATATCATCATACCTTTTGAATTTGCCGATGAATACATATCCACGCCATAATACGGAGTTGTCCGTGTCGCTGACGGCAAAGTTCTCGACGTGGGCGACATTGATGACGATACTGTATCTAAAAATAAAAACATAATTTGAACACTGAAACCTTGTCGATTAATTGTCTTCTTTTCAAATGGAATCGCAACGACACGACAGGCCTTGTCTTTTAATGCGCCGGGGAAATATAAACTAAAGCCCAAATTCATAAGTAGTTCTAAGTCAAGACTTTTAAGGAAACATGAATATTTTTTATGGATGCCGATGAATATAGATTTAACTTACCAGCATGCTTTAAGTATTTAAAACATATTTATATACAGAAAAAGCAGTGAAACAAAATTTGGGCAAGAATTTTGTCAAACATGTATTGCCTTAAATTTCAGCATCATTATGTCATGATAGTAATAAGAAAAGTATCATTAAGAACGTTATTACAACATCAATTAGTTTGCGACTATTTGGGAGTTGACAAAGTATGCACACAGTTAGGAGCTAATTTGTTTGCAGTTTTTCCAAATATTTTAACGTTTTCTCTGCTCCTAATCTTAAAAAAACACAAGTTGAACACAGCAGAGAACAATGGTCTTTTTGTTATGCTGACTCTGACATGAAATGCCTTAAATGTGTATTTTTCATTTTTTTTTTTACCCAATAAAAACAGAAAGCTTAAAAATTTATGCGCCCGTTAACTAGAACATTCATCATAATATGTCAACCTATCAATGCAATATAATTGTTTGACAAAGATTTGGCATACAAAATACATGTGTATACATAGAAAAAACCGTCAGAAATAATGTTAAGCGTGCGGATATGTTTGTCTCACATCTCTATATAACAGTTCTCACTTTCTTACCTGATGTTGTTGTCCGTATATAAATATTTAGTTGTTCTTTCCTGTAACCATTGTTACACGTTGCCCCGCCTCCGACTTCACAAAGAAACTCCACATCAGACACCAGATTGTAAGATAACGTACTTGAACGGTTGTAAAAGCACGGAGCAGTTAGGACGGGGTCCGACTGAAGTACACCTATACTCAATTCCTGCCAGTTTGTATCTGTTAAATTTCTTATACACCATCGTATTGAATTTGGTGGGTCGCCCACTCCAGCATTGCATGTTAAATTTAAGTTTGTACCAAATGGGAAAATGTTATCTGTGACATTAGCTGGTGATTCTACCAAGATTGGGTTAATTCCATCAGGCATTGCTGAAAAAGATACGTTTTTAATATAATCGTACCGTATTATTCAATGCTTTTGATAAAAATCTCAAGCTCGAGCTTACAACATAATCCATGTTGATCATTGCAAACTACTTTTAGTATAAAGTTAGGGATAAGCAACTGAATACTTTTATCTTTTTCAATTTACTAAGATATTATGCAAGCATGGTGATATAAAAATATTATGATTTTTCAGCTAAGCTAAAATAAGTTATATTTATTTCTTTGCTCTAAAAAGGAAGATACATTATCAGCTTTTTTTAATTTTCCAAAATTACTGTCACGAATTTCTTTTTTCAATAACATGTTGAATTTTGTAAAGATGGGTTATAGAATTATAAATGCTCTTCGCATTGAATGCGCATCTTAACTTCCCATCAGTAAATATCTGCAATGGAACTTTAGTTTAAACTTCTTTCATTGCACAAGTTAAAACCCGTGGGTCTGATTCATAGAACATTTACAAAACGTTTCATTTTAGTGTTGAATTATCACCATTGACACTTACATTGAATATCTACTAAAGTTGAATTTTCAATGTTAATGTTGTTTCCAAACACGGTGGTTCCTGTAACATCACATTTGTATCTGCCTTGATCTTCACAAAGAGGATCACTAATATTCAACAACAAACCATTTTGTTCCGTTAGTGTAATCAATGTGGCTCGACTCTCAAGGCTTGAGCTATGCCAGAATATTTCCTTGTGGCCAGATGTCGCGTTGAGTGTTACCTCAATTTTTGGAATAAAGGTAAATCCGATGTCACCAAAAGGGTTCAAAGAAATAAAATATCGAGCGATGTCTTTAAACCTTCCACCAGAGGTGGACTGTATACAAGATACCACTAGATGGTCCTCACTGATAACAACTGGAGATGATGCAAAAACGTCAACACGTGGTTCAACTGAAAGTATTATAAAACCGAGTGTTGTATGAATGTTTCAAAATTTAAATGCACAGATGAATAATATGTGAAGCGTACTCACTAATACCCAACTCATAAAATTAGTCTAAACAAAAACAAAATGTGCAAAGCAAGATTAAAAGAGGTAAAACGAAGTATCAAAAAGTCGGACAGAGCTTTGTTTTAAGCAATTTCCCCATCGATTATATTTAACATTGTTTAGTATTTTAAAGCATTTAAAACACTGTCAATGAACACTTTCAAGTCGGAATGGAAGTGACATATTTGGAATACATAAAAAATTCAATACCAAGTTGGCATATTATTCACCAATTTGCCCGAGTAAACATTTCAAAGGCAAACCCACAAATAGCCTTATTGAATAAGGTAACATCAGTGAAATAAGTGTTAAAAATTAAATAAAACACATTACAACTTAAAAAAAATAAATTGAATAACATTATCTGCCAGTGCAATTTGTTTAAATGATACTTTCATTTGGTGGCAGCGGTGGGATAAATGAATAGACTACAACTACGTGGTTTTGTTAATTCTTCCATAATATTTTACCTTGATCTCCGGCATATATGGTATATGTGTCTTGTACCAATCCTGACCCACACCCTGATGTTGAACCTACTTCACACAGAAATGACAAATCAAAATCCTCCTTATTTACCGTATATGACAATATACTGGACAGAGAGAACTGGCATGATTGGGCCATTAGTGAAGACTGAATGATATCATCTGTATGTGGATATGGTAAGTATGGCTGGTCAGTGCCATTTCGATAACACCATGTGATATTTTGAGGTGGATCCCCGATCGTACCAGAACAGGTAAGGTTTACCATTGCTCCGGAACTAATCACGGCTGCTGCCTCTGATTCCGCTACTATTGGACCCGTAACATTAATCTGAACTTGCTTTGGTAATGCTGAAATACATAAAGATAACAACATTTGTGTTGCAATAAAACACTAATATCAGAACAAAGAAGTACAAACATGGAAACCAAAAATACAATCAGAATCTCTGGATTTAGGACGGATATTTATCATACACCAAAAGTATAAAATGGCGTTTAGAGGTGCGATGAATATTTGTCGAATCCCAGTTTAATGAAATCTAAATTCGAAAAAATCATACTACCAACTACTGCGAGTCACAATCATGTCTAGTTCCCGATACCTTGATATCAAATGGCGCTATTTTAAGACGTTAATTACATTACCAGATAGATTGAAGATTTAAAAGAATTTCGATGTCCAGATTGAATACAATTCAACAAAGAACAAAGTTTCGTCTGTCTTGAAAGTTGTACTCCAAAATATTGTACGTTTAGCGAAAAAATGACTAAAATATTTTTCTGAGATCCGAAAGGAATAGAGAAGTCTTGTGTAAGTAAATGCATTCCAGATCAAATCATAAAACGTGTTTATTTATTTATTTATTTTGGAAAACAAACGCTCAATAGAATAAACATACCATCCATCACCAAAAGGGTTTCAGTGAATCAAAAACAAACATACTTATCCATTTTCCGAATCACAATCCAGAAGCAAAGTAAAAACTTTGGAACTGACAAGTTAGGTTAGACACGTGAACTTCCACCAGGGAAGTGAGGCCGGGTGCTCCGGAAGGGTAAGCACCTCCTGTTTAGCTAGCTACACCCGTCACGTGTGTAATCAAAATTGTGTGAAAGGAACATGGAACTATGAGACGTCAAATATATCCAAGGCAATCCTGGACACAGAGACATCAAACTTATCAACAATACTGTGATGACGGCCATAAAACTTTTTGAGGGCCTTGATAAGCCTAGGCTTGCAATATCCCTGAGTCAACAATTTATTTGCAAGCAGCCTACTTCGTTGTACAAAGTCCCCGTAGTGGGAACAAGCTCTACCATAGCGTATTAATTGGGAAACAAATACACCATAAGCAGGAGAAGCAGGTATATTGCTGCATAAAAAAGGAAAGTTGACAATAGAAAAATTGAAGTCATCACGTTTGTCATAAAGTTTCAAATGTAGCCTTTCTTGTGCGTCATAATTCAGGTATAAGTCTAAATATGAAGCAGAACTTGAGGAATCAGTCGTGTCTTTTATTTCAAGCTCACTAGGATAGATGACATTTACATAGTCTCCAAATTTAGGATTGTTAAGAGACAGAACGTCATCTATGTATCTGTATGTTGAGTTGAATGATTTGGCGACAGTTTTCTCTCCAGATTTAACAAGGTTCTGCATAAATTCTGCTTCGTAAGAATAAAGAAACAAATCAGCAAGCAATGGTGCACAGTTTGTACCCATTGGTATACCGATTGTTTGCTGAAATACTATATTACCAAACACAACAAATATGTTATCTATCAAAAACTCCAACATTTTGTTGATGGTATCTTCAGTATATTTTTGTTTGGAATCCGTATGATGCTTGACAAAATAACCAGAATCCCTGTTCAGCACCAGATATTTGTATCTTGGCTTACCGTTTTTGTAGAAGAAAGACAAGTGAATAATTTCTTTAAGACGTTCTTTCAATTTAGAATGAGGGATTGTGGTGTATAGTGTAGAAAAATCAAATGTTTTTATACTTTTTACATGAGATAAAGTATTAGAAGCAAGATGTTCAAGTAATTCTTTAGAATTTTTTAGAATCCACATTTGGTTGATTCCAGATGTAGAATATACTTTTTCTGAATAAGACTGAAGACCATCTTTGACGATTGTCAAAATTTGTGTTAGAGTTACCGATAATGATTTAGTAGTATGGAGGTCTAAGGGGATTTCGATCACTTAGCGGATTTTGGAATAATTTTTTAGCTTGCTAAATAATACTGAATCAAATGTACACCAGCGTAGTTAATACTAATTAATATGGATGCTTTTATACTGTCAAAAGCTCAATCAAATCATTACACAGTATGTTTTATCTAAATCCCTACCGGTCCCCATTTCTATGTAAACAAAAATGGCGGAAGGTGAATCCGATCACGTGATGTAGTGACGTATTACACAAGAAAATAAAAGTGTTTGAGGCTCAAAACGGGCCAGTGTTAACATGAAACATGAACATTATATCTTACCTCATGTAAATCCTAAGGTAAGTAATATCCCAGCAAGCATTCACCCATTTGTGTGTCATCCATCGATTTCATAACAATAAGAAACCTTATATTGACATATGTCTATATATTATATAAATATATATAATGCTGCAACATCAATAGTTTTAACTGTAAAAATCTGTTGAGAATGTGTTGTGAAGCATGGAGCAGGTAGCGGTTATCACTTTATGGTGTTGAATTGCAGTTATAGAACCAAGTGTTGTATAATCTTGCTCCCGATATATAACAATTATGCTATAACACGTGGTGCCACTTTACAGCCTCGGTTTTCTTGAAACAGACTATAACCGGTGACGTCACATGAACTGATATTTGTCAAAACGCTCAGAGAGTAAACAGACGACACCGGATTGCATGAAAATGATTAGATCAAAAGAAATTGGAAATATTATGTTACATGAAAAACGGGAATAACAAAAATGGCGGCTTTTATCAACGCGGACAGAATGTGAGTTATCCTACCTTCCCAGAAAGCATTTTTGACTATTTGTTTACACTGGTAGAAAAAACGTGCTTCCGTCGTTATAAATAGATTGTTTGGCCTAAAAAATTCGGCCGCGCATGCTTGCCATTCGATATTTTCATAAGTGATCGGAAATACCTGGTGATCGAAAACGCCTTACGAGCCCATACATTTAGATGAGCCTGCTATATATCTTTCCTTGTATGGATTTTTATGAAGTTTAGGAATCCAATACAAGTAAGGAAGATCAAGATCTTCCTCTTTAAGATTGATACCAAAAGACTCGAGAACTCCCCTATGGTTGGAAAGAACTTCATCTTTGGTAAAATTAGTTCTAGAATATGCAGGGTTATTTGATATACTATCTAAACCAAGCTCCTTAATAAGACATTCAAGGTAGAATCTCTTACAAACGAGAATAATGTTGTTGGAAGCCTTATCAGCTGGGACAACAACATATTTGTTGTGTATGTCTGTAAGAATTGCCTTGATTTCTGGATCCCTGAGTACTGAAGACGGTTTAGTACTCATAGACCCTTTAAGTTTGGCAATCCTAGTTTTAACGAAAGATCTAACAACCTTTATCCAGTCGGATAAGGTATCAAGCTCAACATCTTCTAATTTAGCCCAACGTCTGGCGTACTCTTCAACGGAATCCATGACAAGTCGGAAATTTTGTCCCCAAGTAAAAGGTTGAGCTTCTCTATATTTAGGACCTTTTGAAAGTAAAAATCTTAATTTGGTGTTCTCAATTATATTGAGATCACCAGTTATTACATGTCCAGCCGGTCCATAAATATAGGGAATATTATATTTACCATAGGAGCCCAAAAATCAAACTTTCCTATAGCAATATAGATAATGACATTATTTAGTAGCCATACCCTAGAACAAATCCCATAAAAATTAAAACAAAACAATAAGGTGTACAGGTGCATAAGTTTGACAAACCAGTGTATCTGTGGTAAGTCATGTACATCAAAATACATGTACATGTATTAATTATGATTTAGAAAGTTTCTTTTTACATTCCAAAATGACTCTTGATGTAACACAATGTTGAAATTTTTTTTTTAAATAATATAATCCATGAAATAATAATCAATGGTACTTACATTGAATATCTACTAAAGTTGAATTTTCAACGTTCACATTGTTCCCAAAAACTGTAGTTCCTGTAACACCACATTTGTATCTGCCTTGATCTTCACACAGTGGATTGCTAATATTCAACAGCAGGTCGTTTTGTTCAGTTAGTATAGCCAATGTGGCTCGACTCTCAAGACTTGAGCTATGCCAGACTATTTCCTTTGAGCCAGATGTTGTGTTGATTGTTACCTCAACTTTTGGAATAAAGGTAAACCCGATGTCACCAAAAGGATTCATAGAAATAAAATAACGTGTAATGTCTTTAAACCTTCCACTAGAGGTAGACTGTGTACAAGATACCACTAGATGGTCTTCGCTGATTACAACTGGAGATGATGCAAAAACGTCAACACGTGGTTCAACTGAAATTATGATAAATTTTATGATATAATTATGATATAAAACGAATATTGTATGAATGTATTCAAAATTAAATCTACAGTTGAATAATATGTAAAGTATATTTACCAATAGCCAGCGCATATCAGTAGGGTTTTGGAAAAAATGCGAAAGAAATAAAAAAGGTATTTTTTAAAAAGAGTAACAAACAGAATGCCTAATAGCCTAGAAAGCTCCCTGTTTAGACATTTATCAAATATGCTTCCTTAGCATTTGAAAAATGTTAAAAACTGTTTGCGCCTCATTAAAGACTTGTCATCAGAACACCATCCGGTTCTTATTTTTGAAGTGCAACGACATGTGTTCACATATACTCCGATTGGTTTATTTTTCTATTTCCATTCATTTTGCATTTCAATAACAACAGCATGCTTGGGATGGAACACGATCAACACGTTACAAAATACAAAGAAGAAATACTTCAGCATAATCTTCGTAATACAATATCTTAATCTCCGACATAAATTCCAGTGTATTGCGAATTTGTTTTCATTTGATGGCAGCGGCGGGATAAGTTAAAAGAATACAAATACAAGGTTTTTATAAATTCCTCTGTTATATTTTACCTTGATCTCCGGCATAAATTGTATATGTATCTTGCACTAATCCTGATCCACACCCTGATGTTGTTCCTACTTCACACAGAAATGACAAATCAAAATCCTCCTTATTTACCGTATATGACAATGTACTGGACAAAGAGAACTGGCATGATTGGGCCATTGGCGAAGACTGGGTGATGTCATCTATACGTGGATATAGTAAGTATGGCTGGTCAGTTCCATTTCGATAACACCAAGTGATATTTTGAGGTGGATCTCCGACAGTACCGGAACAAGTAAGGTTTATCATTGTTCCAGGACTTATTACGGCTGCTGACCCTGATTCCGCTACTATTGGTCCTGTTACATTAATCTGAACTTGCTTTGGTAGTGCTGAAATTCATAAAGATAACAACATTTGTGTTGCAACAAAACACTAACATCAGAACATCGAAGTATAAACATGGAAATCAAAAATACAATCAGAATTTCTGGATTTAGGACGGATATTTAACTTACAACAAAAGTAAAAATGGTGTTTAGAGGTGCGTTGAATATTTATCGGATCCCAGTTTAATGAAATCTTAATTTGAATGAAGCATACAAACAATTACTGTGAGTCACAACCATGTCTAGTTCCCAATATCTTAATATCAAATGGTTCTATTTTAATATGTTAATTACATTGCCTAATAAATTGAGATAAAAAATATTTTCGATATGCAGATTGAATACAATTCAACAAAGAAATTTATAAGTTTCGTCTACCTTGACAGTTTGACTTATAAATTGTACGTTTAGCGAAAAATGGTCAAAATATTTATTTTGAGATCCGAAAGGAATAGAGGAGTCTTGTATGCATTCCAGATCAAATGATTAACGTATTTATTTATTTTTTTATTTTGGAAAACAAACGCTCAATAGAATAAACATAACATCCATCACCAAAAGGGTTTCAGTGAATGTTATATTTACCGTAGGAGCCCAAAAATCAAACTTCCCAATAACACTATTGATAATAACATTATTTAGGGAAAAAAGCCATACCCTAGAACAAATCCCGTAAGAATTAAAAAAAAACAATGAGGTGGAACAGGTGCATGCGTTTGACAAACGAGTGTATCTGTGACAAGACGTGTATATCAAGGTATTAATTACGATTTAGAAAGTATGCCTTTTTACATTCCAAAATGACTCTTGATGTAACACAATGTTGAAATGTTTTTTTTTCAAAAAATAATAAAATTGATGAAATAATATTCAATGGTACTTACATTGAATATCTACTAAAGTTGAATTTTCAACGTTCACATTGTTTCCAAACACTGTAGTTCCTGTAACATCACATTTGTATCTGCCTTGATCTTCACAAAGTGGATTGCTTATATTCAACAGCAGACCGTTTTGTTCCGTTAGGGTAATCAATGTGGCTCGACTCTCAAGGCTTGAGCTATGCCAGAATATTTCTTTGGAGTCAGATGTCGTGTTGATTGTTACCTCAATTTTTGGAATAAAGGTAAATCCAATGTCACCAAAAGGGTTCAAAGAAATAAAATAACGTGTTATGTCTTTAAACCTTCCACCAGAGGTAGACTGTGTACAAGATACCGCTAGATGGTCTTCACTGATTACAACTGGAGATGATGCAAAAACGTCAACATGTGGTTCAACTGAAATTATGGTATAATTATGATATAAAACGAATATTGTATGAATGTATTCAAAATTAAATTTACAGTTGAATAATATGTAAAGTATATTTACCAATATCCACCGCATATCAGTAGGGTTTTGGAAAAAATACGAAAGAAATAAAAAAAGGTATTATTTAAAAAGAGTAACAAACAGAATGCCTAATAGCCTAGAAAGCTCCCTGTTTAGACATTTATCAAATATGCTTCCTTGGCATTTTAAAAATGTTATAAACTGTTTGCGCCTCATTAAAGACTTGTCATCAGAACACCACCCGGTTCCTAATTTTGAAGTGCAACGACATGTATTTACATATGCTTCGATTGGTTTATTTTTCTATTTCCATTTATTTTGCATTTCAATAACAACAGCATGCTTGGGATGGAACACGATCAAGACGTTACAAAATATAAAGAAGAAATACATTAGCATAATCTTCGTAATACAATACCTTAATCTCCGGCATAAATTCCAGTGTATTGCGAATTTGTTTTCATTTGATGGCAGCGGCGGGATAAGTTAATAGAATACAAATACAAGGTTTTTATAAATTCCTCTATTATATTTTACCTTGATCTCCGGCATAAATTGTATATGTTTTTTGCACTAATCCTGATCCACACCCTGATGTTGATCCTACTTCACACAGAAATGACAAATCAAAATCCTCCTTATTTACCGTATATGACAATGTACTGGACAGAGAAAACTGGCATGATTGGGCCATTGGCGAAGACTGGGTGATGTCATCTGAACGTGGATATAGTAAGTATGGCTGGTCAGTTCCATTTCGATAACACCAAGTGATATTTTGAGGTGGATCTCCGACAGTACCGGAACAGGTAAGGTTTATCATTGCCCCGGGACTAATGACGGCTGCTGCCTCTGATTCCGCAACTATTGGTCCTGTTACATTAATCTGAACTTGCTTTGGCAATGCTGAAATCATAAAGATACATAAGAAGTGTAAGGCCTTGAGTATGAAAGTTGGTATAATTTGCACCACAGAGTTTGAATAAAAATGCTCAAGATGCTTAATGATATTTATCATTTTTTTCAGCCAAATACATTATTATACCAGTCCAAACCCCACAGCTCCAGACGGCCGCCCCGGATAACAACCCCCACCAGCAGCGCCTGGACCAAAACCACGAAACCAAAACTACCCGAAGACACCGAAAAGCCACCCAAAACACACCCCACCAAACCAAGCCAAGGAAACACCCTGCATGAAGGAGCACACCACAGCTTCAAATTTTAACTCGCAGGAAACCTAGAGAACTATAGCACATCTCCGACAACAATACGAAACCATTGCCCACTGAGCAGGCGACAGTCAGTCCCGGGGCACCAGGCACCAGCAGAGACACCGACTCAGGGGTCCAAACCACACACACACCGTACCAGTCCCAATTCCACATCACTAGACGGCCGTCTCGGAACACAACTACCAACAGCAGCGCCCGAACCAAAACCATGAAACCAAAACTACCCCAAGATGCCGAAAAGCTACCTAAAGAACCAAAATACACCTCACCAAACCAAGCCAAGGAAACACTCCGAATGAGGGAGCACACCCCAGTTTTTTTGAGAAATTTCAAATTTTAACTTGCAGGAAACTTAGACAATTATAGCACATTTCCGAATTACATGTAATTCCTCTCCTAGGGACCTAAATCAAACCCTACAGTTTTATTGCTATCGCAATACTGTGAATTGATATAAATGGGGGGATGGTCTATCTATACAAATAAGCCCCTTAATGATTAGGTGCCATAGATGTAAACATTTCATAATATAAGTACCGTATATGTAGCAAGTTATGTAATTCAAGTACGACATTTTTCGTATAAATAAAACTTGCGGTTTAATACAATGTTGAATTTTTTTCAAAAATAAAATAAAAAAGAAAAATATTAAGCTTAATGATGCTATTCCAGTTACCGTTGTGTTGTTATGGCTATTAGAGCCTGCATTAATATTCCCTGACTATACATGGTGTCTCAAAATAGGTGAACAAATCTTAATCAGAAGTGGGATTCACACAATGACTATTTGACTTATTCACTACATTTTACTTACTTTGGATGTCTATTACTGTTGAATTTTCAACGACAATATTGCTGTCAATCACCGTTGTTCCTGCTACTTCACATTTGTATTTGCCTTGATCTTCACAGAGTGGACTACTTATATTTAACACAAGACTGTTTGTTTCCGTCATTATGGACAAAGTCGCTCTGCTCTCTAAGTTCGCGCTGTGCCATACTATTTCCTGGGATCCAGATGTCGTATTAATGCGCACCTCTACCTTTGGAAGAAAGGTAAACCCGATGTCTCCGAAAGGATTTAGAGATATCAAATAACCAGTGATTTGCTTGAATCTTCCGCCATCAGTGGATGGTGTACAGGATACTACTAAATTGTCCACATCTAAGACAACTGGAGAAGACGCATACACATCAACACGTGGTTCAACTGAAAAAAACGATATGGTAGTTTATTTAAAAAAATAATAGCAATTTGGAGCTCAGTGACTGACCTGATAAAACTTGTTTAGAAACATATTGGACCATGATAACTTAATTAAAACCAAACAATTATACTACGGTATTAGTTTGTTTTACTTTGATTTCTATCTTTTGCCTCCTTTAAATGAGACGACCTTTTAAATGGTGCATTAAAACAGTCATGGCCTTATATACACTGCCAACAAACAGATCCAATCGAAATATCAATAAACAACTCATTTATTACCCATGTTTCAGATAATTTGCGTAATAGACAGTTATTTGTGTTTTTGAAATGTTTGATCAAAAATGCAGTTTGATACATAGACACTGTCAATAGAACCATAGAACCTACAAGTGCATTTGTTTTCATGATACGTTCATGTGGTGGCAGCGGTGGGATTTGTAAATAGAACAGGTTGTTGTGTAAAATCCCTTTAAGATAATTTACCTTGATCTCCGGCATATATTGTATATGTATCTTGCACTAATCCTGATCCACACCCTGATGTTGATCCTACTTCACACAGAAATGACAAATCAAAATCTTCCTTATTTACCGTATATGGCAATACATTGGAAAGAGAGAACTGGCATGACTGGGCTATTGGTGAAGACTGAATGATATCATCTGTATGTGGATATGGTAAGTATGGCTGGTCAGTGCCATTTCGATAACACCAAGTGATATTTTGAGGTGGATCCCCGACAGTACCGGAACAGGTAATGTTTATCATTGCCCCGGGACTAATGACGGCCGCTACATCTGATTCCGCTATTATTTGTCCTGTTACATTAATCTGGGCTTGCTTTGGTAAAGCTGAAATTACGAAGACAAATAAGTTTAAGTCTGGGGTGTGTACACTGTGTACCACAGAGTTTTATAAATATTGTAAATGATTCATCTCGTAGTTAATAATGTTTTCGTAGTTTTTTGTTGTCATACTATTGTAAATTGACAAAAAATAGGAATAAGTTTTATCCCCTAGAACCAGTCATTAAGTTATAAAACCACATTAAGTGGGGCGAACGTAAACCTTTAATAATCAGGAGTATATGTTGCAACTTAATGTAAATCAAAAGATCAACTAAGACTTTCTGTCTTTAAAACATGTTTTCTGTTATAATACAATGCCGATTTAATTCATATTTTCTGGTCATTGAAGGTGTACATTTTGTTAGATGCGGATGTTCAAAGTATTGTAATGCAGTTTTAGGCGTTCTTTTAATGCATATACATTTTAAAATTAAAGTCTATATGAAAATATTTCCGGCATTATCGATGACATCCAAAATAGATGAGAGAGAAATAGATAGCATTAATTATAATCATTAACTGATTGTAACCATTGACCTAGCAAATATTACTTACATTGGATGTCTATTAATGTTGAATTTTCAGCAACAACATTGCTGTCAATCAGCGTGGTTCCTGCTACTTCACATTTGTATTTGCCCTGATCTTCACAGAGTGGACTGCTTATATTTAACACTAGACCGTTAGTTTCAGTCACTAAGGTTACTGTCGCTCTGCTCTCTAAGGTCGCACTATGCCATACTATTTCCGTGGAACCAGATGTGGTATTTATCCGCACCTCTACCTTTGGAAGGAAGGTAAAGCCGATATCCCCAAAAGGATTCAGAGATATCAAATAACCAATGATTTGCTTGAATCTTCCACTATCGGAGGATGGTGTACATGATACTATTAAATTGTCCACATCAATGACAACTGGAGAAGACGCATACACATCAACACGTGGTTCAACTGAAAAAAAAACAACAATATGATGGTCTTTCAAATAGGAATGCAGTTTGCAATTCTTTGATTTTCCTGATATAACTTACTTTTAAACTGAAACATTTCTGAAAAAGGACCAAGGTAATATTAGAGTAACATAGTTACAAGTTTTAAAAGCGATTTTGTTGGATCATCGATGCATATGAAATTCAATGAAATGCTACAATGGCAATATCAAAGGAAGCTTTATTTTAATAATGTACAACAATCTTTGAAATAGAAAATCTACGTTTGCGATATCAACCCATTATTAACATTATTTAAGTACAATATGCAATTTGGTTACATAGTACTACCATGCGTTGGCAGCGGTGGGATAATTTAAATGACTAGAAAAACTTCGTCAACTAATGCATTACTAGTATTTTGTAAAATCCCTTTATAATGTTTACCTTGATCTCCGGCATAAATTGTATATGTGTCTTGTATTAATCCTGATCCACATCCTGATAATGATCCTACTTCACAAAGAAATGACAAATCAAAATCCTCCTTATTTACCGTATATGACAATGTACTGGACAGAGAGAACTGACATGATTGGGCTATTAGTGAAGACTCGGCGATATCATCTGTACGTGAATATGGTACGTATGGCTGGTCAGTTCCGTTTCGATAACACCAAGTGATATTTTGAGGTGGATCTCCGACAGTACCGGAACAAGTAAGGTTTATCATTGCCCCAGGGCTAATGACGGCTGATACCTCTGATGAAGCTACTATTGGACCCGTAACATTAATCTGGACCTGCTTTGGTAATGCTGAAATTCATAAAGATAACAATGTTTTTGTAATAAAACATTGGCATCAAATGAAAACCGTTCAAGAATAATATTTTTAAAAAATCTAAATTCAGTAAGAGACTGGACTTTAGACAAACACTTAACATACTTATAACATACTAACAACAATGTATTGAATGGTGTTTAGAGGGGCGATGCAAATAATTTCTACGGATCCTATTTATTCCTTAAGAGTTTGAAAGGTTCCCGATTCTTTTTCGCAACTTTTTTGTAAAAATAAAATTATTTTAACTCTAAATAGCTGGTGATTAATTCAGGCCATTCAACGATGTCAAACACGTACTGTCGTGATAGATGAAAATTCTGCAGGATTTTCTATATGGAGAATTGAAATAAAATTCCATGAAATCGCCTGCCTTGACTTGGAGTGTGACTTATAATTGTACGCTTAGCATCAAAAGTGATCTAAGATGAGGACAGTGAATCCAAAGATATATATATGCATGTGATCAGCCAACGTGTTGTTGAGAAAACAAAAAAGTGGGAAAATTTCCTTATGAGTATTAGTACTTTTGTATATTTTGGCATTAAGATCAAATAATCAAGCGTGTTTATTGATTTGGAAAAACCTTTAAATACAATTAAAAATAACTATAGAGGTCTCGGTGAAAAGACAAAGTGATTTTAGTCTTTCGGATGACAATTGAATCAGGTGTCCAATGCACCTGTGTAGAGTTCGAAAAATTAGGGTACATGTGGTCTCTATAAAAGACTGAGCAAGATATGAAAGAAATTTTACTCTGTAATTCCACCAGTGATGAGTTCTCGACAGTGATGAAGTTTCCTTTCATGCTGGTTCCTGTAATTTCACACCTGTATCTCCCTTTATCATCACACTCAACCAAGGAAGCGTTTATATGTAAATCCACATGGCTTTGAGCTGGCGTCGAAACATCGGCCGAAAAAATCGCACGGGTTTCCAAAGAAGTGCTGTACCAATATAGTTGACTGGTACCGGAAGTGCTGTTGAACTGGACTTCAACAAGTGGTATGTAGGTGAATCCAATATTGCCAAACCGATTAACTGACAGCAAAATTCTGTCAATCTTCCTGAAAGCATCGCCATTATCGCTTGGGTTGCAGGTTATATGTAAGCTGTCAGATCCCTCAACAATGGGTGATTTAGCTTCGATATCTGCTTTTGGTTCAACTAAAAACAAACATTGAGTTCGTGTGTTACTGTATACATTGAACGGGGCAAAAAAGATTAAACAAGTTTAAGAATATTTAGAATGGTGATAAGTTCTATTGTGAAACCTTCTGATGAAAGTTGAACATAAAGAAAATACATGTATGCATCTTAGACACTAAGAATCAACGATTAATCGCAACTAACTACAAGAACATTTTCAATCAAACCGGAGATAATACAAATTTTGCTCAAACTGTATTGATGTTGCTAATGTATTTCTTTGTCCATTAATTAAGTAGACACCAATACTAAAATATCGTTCTTGCTAGAATTACCCTGAACAAACTAAAATACCCGGCCCCGTATTTGAAACCCCACATCCCGCATGCTTTCCTTTACCTTGACATATAAGGTAGGACCTTGGTTTAATGTTTTGATAAAAAGACCAGCGTCCCTTGTACATCTAGTCTGTAAAATCTCATTTCGTCTAAGAAATCCAGTCCCTGCACTACAACTGCAAATATTTCGGCCTTATAGACAAATTGACAATATATTTGATACCTACACACGAGAATCTTACTCACCCGGGTTTCCTGCAATAACAGTGTATGTATCATTCAACAATTCTCCACACGAGGAACCATCGCCCACTACGCAGATAAACTCCAAATCCAAATCGTTTTCATTAACAGTGTAAATCAAAGTACTGAAGGTACTGTACGTGCAAGGAGCAACGAACACTATTTCCGATCGGTTGATATTTGGTATAAGTTCAGCCACAGACCCATTCTTTAGACACCAATGTAGTTGTTGAGGTGGATCACCAATAAGCCCAGTACATGTGAGATTAAGAACTGTAGAAGAAGGGAAAACCCCGATAGTATCCGACACCCCGTATTCTGCTGATGAAACTGTTACTTGCGGTCTCTCAGAGTTTGCTTAAAAAACAAGGAAGTATAGATTCTGATAAAGAGTACATAGAAAATACAATATGAAAAGTGGTGCGTGACAAGGCATTGGTTTATGTAAACTACAATCTACATTAATGCCTTACCTACCTACCTAGTCCTTGTTATGCCCGGAGGCACATAGGGCAAGGACTAGGGATCTCCACTCGTCTCTGTTTTGTGTCTTCTTTTCTAACTCTCTCCAGGTGGTACCCATCTGCTTGATTTCGGCTTCTATGGTACGCCTCTAAGTTGTCTTTGGTCTTCCCTGCTTTCTCTTCCCTTCTGGAGTCCATCTTAAAGCAGTCTTTGTTAGGTCGTCAGATGGTCGTCTCATGATGTGTCCAATCCATCTCCATCTTTTCGTCTTTAATATGGTTGCCATGTCTTCAGAGCCAGTTGTTTCATGTAGCATTTTGTTGGTTATTTTGCTGGGCCAAAATATTTAATGCCTTATACGAAGTGAAACTTTATATATGGTTAAAATCTTAAAACCTCAAAAAGTAAAAACAATATGTTTACAAGTCGGACAAATCAGTTTGGTGCTTTCCATTGAGGCATTCTGATATACGAGAAATCATGAATTTTAACCTTAAACGGTATACTAACAGTATTATCTCTAACATTCGAAAATAATGCTCTAGAAAAATACTTTGGATTTGCGTTCAGCTGATCACTGAACCTACCGTGCTTGATGTTCTATGTATAAAAGATTCCAAACAAATGTTGCTTAGGAGAATATAATGATTGTGTACCATAAAGATAGTCATGTAAATAAGGAAACTGTTGTCGTCGCACTATACAGTCAAACCTGTCTATAAAGGCCACCCAAGGGAACCAGTAAAAGTGGCCTTAATATACAGGTTCAAATAATATGAACAAAGAACAATAGGGATACAATTCTACTGGCCTTTATAAGCAGATGATCCTTATATAGAGGTGACTTTTAAGCAGGTTGGACTGTACATTTGGCACGGTGTCTTCTAGACTATCATTTGGGGAGATACAGATGAGCAATCTACCAACCTACCTTGAACATCCAGATACGCTTCTCCATTTTCTTCTTTGACAACGCCAAGTATGTCAATGCCAGTTACTGTACACTTATAAGCACCTTCATCAGAGCATAACACATGGTCACGGCCGATGTGCATCTCAAGTCGACTGTTACGAGGCAATGAAATATCACCGGAAGCGTTGGCTCTTTGTCCTACGCTTGCGTCAAACCACTGTATGACTGATCCAAAGTTCCGGTCATAATACACAGTCACCACTGTGCTATATGATGACTCTGTGATGTTTTTAAACAGAGTGATGGTATTAACGTCTTTAAAAAGAATGCCATTGTTTTCTGGATAACACGCTATCGCCAAATCTGTTTCTCTTAGATAAACTGGAGACACAAGATTGATGTTAGGCGTTGATGGTACTTCCGCTTTCGTTGTTGTTGTTGTTATGGCTTCCGTTGTTGCTGTAAAAAAAACAATAGTTTCAACTAAATAAGCAAAATGGAATCTTTTGTCAGAATATTAATAGATTTGTTTTAAAAGGAGTATACTTTCCTTTTTGTAGATCACTTAAAAATGTGTTTTGGTTGGTACTAGTGGGTTATGATCTATCATTCCTCATGGTAACATAAGAAGTGGTTGTCCTGTCGATTCTAAACTTGGAATAAAATCAAAATCAAACATACTTATCCATGTCATAATCACACTCCAGAAGCAAAGTAAACACTTTGGAACTGACAAGTTAGGTTAGACACGTGAACTTCCACCCGGGAAGTGAGCCCGGGTGCTCCGGAAGGGTAAGCACCTCCTGATAAAAATTTTTCGCGGACACATAACACCTGCCTTAAAAAATTTAAGAACTAAAAAGATTCTTTCTAAAGATGGGGAAATAGAAAATACGTTCAATGCAAATATCTTAAACCAGATTCTTGCCCGTTGATCAATAATTTAATTTCAAACTCTAATAAAATAATTTTATGTAAGATACGTGTACTTACTTTGAGCAGTTGATCTTACAGTATATGAGGAATTCAAAGCATTTGTTGAATTACAGGAAGTCTCATCTCCAACACCACATAAGAGGGTGACATCAGTATCCGACACCGTGTAAGTCAAGCTGCTAGACGACATATACTGACAAGGATAAAGCAATGTTGGTTCTGATTGGTTGATATTGTCCAATGGAAAGTAAGGAACAAAAGGCTGACTGGTTCCATTTTGTATGCACCAATACAGCGGCAGTACCGGGTCTCCAACTACTCCAGAGCAAACAAACTGGACCACGGATCCTGTGGTGAATTCACCTGCTGTTTCTGATGTTCCGTTTGAGGTTATAACAGTCAGATTAATTTGTGAGGGTAAAACTGAAAAAATGACGACAGATAAATATCATAACAATCTGCTATAAAAGAACAAGGTCAATACATAAGATATTTGTTTCACAATTAATACGTCATGATAGAGTTTGTTCTCACCACGGAAACAGCGTAAATCAATACATTGTTGACGACGCAAGGATATTGCAAGTCTAATCAGGGCCCTCAAAAAGTTTTATGGCCGTCATCACATTATTGTTCATAAATTTGATGCCTCTGTATCTAAAATTAACTTGGATATATTTGACGTCCCATTACCCCATTATTCCATGTTCCTTTCATTTCATTATTAGTGTTGATTACAAACGTGGTGGATGTGTTTTACCCATACATAGCACCTTGTCTCACTTTCCTGATGGAAGTTCCCGGGTTTAACCTAATTTGGCAGTTTCAAACTTTTTACTTGCTTTAGGATTGTAGTTTGGGCATGAATAGGTATGTTTATTTTTAAGTCTTTACGTCACGTCCTGTGTCAAAGTTTTTAATTTGCCTTAGGATTGTGATTTTGATACGAATGGGTATGTTTGTTTTTGATATTATTGTGATTTGCCAGTCACTAGGGACTTAATTTGTCATTTTCTAAATCAAGGGTCTTATACTATTAAAGAAGACCATACTGTTCCCCCATTTTATAGTTTTTAAAGTATTTTACTTTGCTTTTTGGATTTGTGATTTAAACATGGACTGGTGAGTTTGTTTTTTATTTGATTTGATACTTGAGTTCGTTCTTAATTTATGAGAAAAATTAAGACTTTTTTGCATGTATTTTCTTGATTCCATCATTGTAAAAAACGTTGTTTCAGGAAAAATATTAAGAAAATGTACACCAATCTCGCTTCTCAGATGTTGATACATGTATAATCAAGTTGAACAGCGATAATGATAAACCAAATGAAATTATTGTGACCACTTAGGTACAGGTATTGTTGTATCGAGTACACACATCGACCAGTCAGACGAAAACTTAGATCAAAGTGACCAATATTTCAGACCCGTCGACCAATAAAATTAAAGTTTCATAGGGTATACTTTATGTTACTGTCCTTTTCTCTCGAGATCTAAACGCGAACACTAGAAAACAATGATAATATAAAGGCAATAAAGCCTAGGAACAAAGTTGCAATAAATACAAAAAATGACAAGTTCAAGTAAAGAAGAGACAGTAAAGTAACAAAGTTATTATCGGCCTAAATTTCGCACAATCACGCTTTCATTCCTTTGTTTATATTGTGCCTGCCACGAGAATGCGCGATGACTGAAAATTTGCTGTAACGGCCCAATGAAATACCTTGAACATCCAAAAATGCTTCTCCACTTTCCACCATGGGAGACGCTGACAAATCCATCCCGGTTATTGTACATCGGAAAACTCCGTCATCGGAACACGCAACCTCTTCCGGTGATATAGTAACCGTAAGTCTGCTATTCCGTGTTGATGACATACTTCCGGAAACGTTGGCGCGAGACTGGATTGTAGAATCCGGCCACTCTATAGATTCCGTTCCGTTGTTGGTTTCAAGTCTTACTATATCTTCAAAGGAAACATTCGTTGTATTTTTGCTTATTTTTATGGAAGATATTTCTTGGAATAAAATTCCGTTGTTGTTTGGAAAACATGATATTTCCAGTCGGTCTTTCCCGATCGTAACTGGTGTCGTTACATAGATGTTGGCCAAGACAGGTTCTGCAATGGAAAAAGAATTATTTATTTATTTCATTATTTTTTCATGATAAAGGTGGGTGTTTAAAGGGGTAGAAAATTGATTATCCGACATCTTTGTGCCTTTTGACAAGTATACTTGAGTTATAACCATTCCAATAGTTTTACAATCAATGGGCTCAATATGTCAACATGGTCTGAATCAGTGGTACAACTGTTTATGGACCTAGTTCATAGCTAGATAACACATGATCAAAAATGTCCTCAGTTTTTTTAATTTTTAAAATATTATACATTTAATTAATAATGACCCAATCTGTATAATTTTCCGCAGTTTAAACTTGTTCTTTGACTGCTGTAATTTCTGAATTTTGTCCCCCTTTTTCACCTAAAAAAGTATTATTGATACTTCAAATTTTCACATTTAAGAAATATAATGAATTTTTCCACGGTCAAAAAATAACTTTTTTCATATGCAAATCATGGTCTGAAAAAAATGATCTTTTGGGAAAACCGTGATTTCTGAGACCGGCGGTCTTAATCATGTGAAAGAAAATTGGAAAATAAAACAACTATTGAAATACAGAATAAAAATACGGAAAAAATATAATCAGATTACATCACTATTACTTTTTTTTTAAATCACAAGTTTTTTATGTTAAAATAAGAGTTTTCAAGAAACACCGAGTGTAAATTAGTAATGATCATGGATTAGTTTGCACTTCACCAGTACATACTAGTAGTATTCATGACCCAATCCAATTGACCTGAAAGTGCATGTATACTTGAGCTAAAGGTCCATAAAACTGAACAATTTTTATTACTACATGTTCAAGAGCGTGAAAAGCGTGCCGATAAAATTCTGATGTCTGAAAAAGTGTTATCAAATCTTATCAATTGTATGAAAAGTAAATATCCAATTTTGTTGAGTGCTGTAGTTTGAGTGCACTCAGACTGGGTCTAAACTTACAGGAAAAGGTCAATTCTGGGTTTTGTACAAATGAAAGGTTTTGAAAATTTTAAATATCTTTAAATACAGTCGAACCTGCCTTAAAGGCCACCTCTATTAATAGGGTCACCTGCTTTTAAAGGCCAATTAAAGTTTTATCCCAAACGCTCTTTATTCATGTTATTTAACCTGTATAATGACCACCTGTCCATAAAGTCCACTTGGGTGACCTTTATAGACAGGTTTGAATGTACATGGGATTTTAAAAACCTTGCGTAAAAAGTTATTTCGTGTTTTCGAAATACGTTCGTACTAATTTGTTATTTCGAAAATACGAAAATCTATTGTAAATATACGAAATACTGTTTCTAAATAACTTTTTCTTTTACACGTCACCTCATATATTTTAACATGCTCTTCAAAATCTGTTCAGATATGGCCGAGTGGTACCAATGGACGGACATGACCGAATGGTACTGTCACTGTCTTTCTAATTTAAGAGTTGTGGGTTAAAATAATCAATTAGGACTTGCTAATTTTCTGAGATGGTTTTCATCCCCTGTCAATACCAGAGCTGTAAAAGCTCAATACTAGAGTAGTCTAGAATTGTCTTTCGGATGAGACTCAAAACCGAGGTCCCGTGTCTCAGTGCACGCTTAAGACACCTCTGTAGAGTTTGAAAAAGAGTAGGCTACCTGAGGCTCTACAGAGGACGCTAAAACTAGCAGCGATTGAGACAGACTGAGCAACATAAACTAAACAATTCAGATTTGAAAACTATTTCAAAATTGCATCCTTCTAGAACAAAAATGCGAAGTATAATTTAACAACCTCTTATAAATGCTATTGTTAAAATACTTGTCATTTCTGAAAATGTTATATTCGTCTTTTATTATACTTATTAAGCGTTAAAAAGTATTATAATTTATTATTGTTTCTTATACCTACAGTACAGACCTGTCGAAAGTTTAACACTCAGACAACGAAAAAGAGCCGAAACTAGGCGGTCGGTGGCCGAGATAGGATAGCTAGTGTCTGAAATTTGAGAGCAGCTGGCTGCCATAAAGCTGGCGAGATGTAGCTAACGGAGGTCTGTGAAGAGCTGTCGATGTGGAAATATTTTGTTAGCTAAGTGTTAAACTTTCGACAGGTCTGTTCTGTATTAAGAAACAATCAAAAGCTTACTTGAAATATTTAAAACAAGAGGTTCAAAATGCCAAATACAGTTAAGCCTTGATCCAATGCTCCTTTGATAACTTTACGGGTTGCAATCGCCCAACTATTTTGAACTCCCATAATCTATTTCTTCTATGTTTTCTTTATCGATTTATTGCGAGACCCCTCTATGCCGAACAAATAATGGCAATGAATCGAGGTTTTACCTTATTGCTAATTTCTTCATTATGCTTAGCTCACTTAAACAAAAAGCCCAAATGCACTATTGTGGTAATTAAGTCTAGACCGACATTTTTCGTCCGCCGTTTGTAAACTTATAGTCTACCAATTCGGTGACAGTTTCAAATGATACTATACCGGCATTCGTGTATTAAAGGGCTTTCAGATTTGCCTTAATATGGGGATTTTAGGAACTACGTATTTTTGTGGCTGGGTGGTCTAAAGCGCCCCATTACGGATCACAACACTTTTCAGCGTCAAGTTTCGAATCATATTCCGACAGATCCTATCCCTTGTGGGAATGTGGGAAAGTTAGTCAGTTCACTTGCCGAAGTTTGGTGGTTATCTCTGGGACTCCGCCCGCCCCCCCCCCCCCCCACCATCCCAGAAATGACCGCCTCGATATAAGAAAAAAAAGATTATCTGGTGCGTAAAACACCATTATTCCACGCTACTCCTTCGAAATTCTAGGGGGGGGGGGGGGTCTTCAAAAACCTTCTCAGTCGAAAGGTATTTATACACTTGACCTTAGATGAATGGGTATTCAAATGCTCATTTATGAAAAATCAAAAGAATTTCGGTTCCGATGTAAAGTTATATCCGAGATAATTTAAAATCTTAGATTCGATGGTTGTTGTCAAGTACATCGTCTTCAATTACCCATCTTCTATTTATGATATACTAGTATTTTATGGTTTCATATAACAGTTGCATAGCAGATGAATAATATTTTACAACTTTGTTCTTTAAGTCTGATCATCATGCCTTTCTACAAAAATTCCAACAACATAATATTTCCTTTTATAATAAAGTAAAATAAATAAATAAATAAATAAATAAATAAATAAATAAATAAATAAATAAAAATAAATAAATTTTCTCATTCCAATTTTTGTTAAACTAATTGAACTTTCCTCAACTTGATATTTCAACACCTGTTAGTTATCACGTGAAATAATTAAAAAAAAACTAAAAAGCAATTTTTAGTTTTTATCAGTTGTTTTAACATTAAAACAAACACAAACCTTGTGAAGAAATCCAGAAAATGAAGAATAAAAAACAGATCTTCCAGGACTGCGCCATGACCATATCTATAATGCAACGATTCGTCCAAAAAGGCCACTTTTTCACGCTTTTGGTATTTAAATTTAAAAGTACAGGATTTTAAAAATCCATAAATCAAAACTAATCTTTATCGCCACAATTATGCATTTAAATTTTATTTGATTAATAATTTAAGAATTTTACCACATATACTCAATGATAACTATAAGTATACTATTAAAATTTTATTTTCAATTTAATTATCCATTTCTCGCCAAATTTAAAAATTATAAAACTTTTATGTATCTGGATTTATTGTTTAAAATAGTATAAAATTTCTCTCAATTTTTACCTCTGCAATAGCTCAGTTGGTAGAGTGCTCTCTCCGTAAGTGGGAGGTCGTGAGTTCAAACCCCGCCATAATGAAACATTTAAATTTTATTTGATTGATCATTTAAGAATTTTACCACATTTACTCAATGTTACATAGAAGTATACTATTAAAATTTTCATTTTCAATTTAAATATCTCTTTCAACAAAGAGGTATGGCGAGTTTGATGAGATTTTGTCCTAAATGGACCGTTTTGGTTTTTGAAAAATAAAAGTCTAAATATTCTTGCACTAAAATAATAAAGCAGCAGTATTTTATGTGGACTTTCAGATTTTGGCTCATACAAAGGTATATTTTACCGGTAGTTTACTTATTAAGCTCATCATTGTGCTCATTTATGCTAAAATATGAAAAATGAAAGGGTTTCCCCGTCTTTGATAATTATTATCAAAGTGTTCTCCTCGGAAGACCATTTTTTACGTTATTGTTTCTGAAAATATTTTCAAAATGCAATCATTACGAGTTTTCCAAAAATTGGTCCGCTTAGGAGAAAATGGTCAATTTTTGAAAATTAGGGAAAATTAAAACTGACCACTGCACATATAAGTCATATTGCATTTTAACACGGCAGGCACTAACTGCAGTGGTTAGCTCAGTGCACTAGTGGGTAGCGAGGACGCTTTGCAACCTGTACGGCATGGTTTCGAATCCCATCTGGGATATCTTTTTATTTAATCTTATTCTTCTTATTTTTTTTATTTTTATCTTTATAAAATACTATTGTAAAAATTTTCCTTTACAAATATTAGTTTTTAAAAATGAGCGTTATCTTCATAACAGATCAAGCCAGGTTACATTTTTATACACTTAACAGTGATTAATCTACACACATCACCCGTGAATTCTTAGTGAAGCGTGATTTAAGGGTCATTTAAGTAGGTAAATTCAAGTGAAAACCATTTGGTTGAAAAGCGTGAAAGAGGGTTATAATTATGAAATTACCTACAAAAGTGTGAAGATTTATAAATAAAAATAAAGTAGGGATTGATAATTTAAGCAATTTTAAAATATTTGTTGCTTTTTTTAAAGAAAATTGTGCAAAAATACACGTGTTGGGGAAAATAGCTTACACCTTGTATAACGAATTGATTTTAAAAAATGAAAACATATTAAGATAGTCAACGTCATAGAGCAGTGCAAAGGGGTAGAGTTTGTTAAAGAAATACGAGGTTTTTGAAAACTCGACAATTTACGGTTGAGGTTTTTTATGTTTTGTTTTCGTTTTAAAAATGCGTGTACCAGGCGTGATAGTTCATATTCTACGGCTACCAACGATCCAAGGGAAGATTATAAAAGCTAAGTTTGAATATTACTTGATTATTGCTGAGGCATATTCGGCTTTATATAGTTCAACATTGTTGAAACCAAACAATATTTACCTCAATTTAAATAGAACAGTATTGAGTGACCGTGCACTTTTAGTGACTTGTTGTATTTTGGATTAGTAGTGGCCTTAGAATATAAATATCACGCCTGGTACACGCATTTTAAAAGGAAAATAAATCGTAGATTACCTCAACCGTAAATTGTCGAGTTTTCAAAAAACTCGTATTTCTTTAACAAACTCTGGCCCCTTTGCACTGCTCTATGATGTTGACTATCTTAATATCTTTTCATTTTTTGAAATTAATTCGTTATACAAGGTGTAAGCTATTTTCCCCAACACGTGTATTTTTGCACAATATTCTTTAAAAAATGCAACAAATATTTTAAAATTTCTTAAATAATCAATTCCTTCTGTATTTTTATTTAACAATCTCCACACTCGTGTAGGTAACTTCATAATGATACCCCTATTTCACGCTTTTTAACAAAATGGTTTTCACTTGAATTTTCCTACTTAGATGACCCTTAAGTTAATACTTTATTGTTCAAGTTTTTCTGTTCATTGTATAAAGATGAAGAATGAAGATTATGGATGTTAAGGTTTGTTCAATATCTTCGGCACTTCAAGGAAAAACAAGTTTACACAAAAGAAGCGCTTGTTTTTCATAAACCTGGTCTAATAATAGAACTCGAAATCCTCAGGTGTTTAAAAATACATCGTTACGTCATTCATCTGTTCAAGCAGGGGGCAATGTAAAAAGCGCCTATCAAACTCGCCATACCTCTTTAATAATTATAAAACTTTTTACGATACTGGTTATATTGTTTTAAAATAGGATATAAGAATGTTTAAAAATATTTTAATTTATATTGAGACGTCGCCAGCTATAGATAAATGATAGAAATTGACTTCTATATAATGCATTTGTGAATATGTATAGATATTAAGAATATTTCAAAACATTTAAATATCTATATTGAGATGTCGCCAGCTATAGTTAAATGGTTGAAATGAACAACTATATCATGCAATTGCAAATATGTTTCTTTTCACTTACTAAATATAACAAGAGGCCCATGGGCCTGATATGCTCACCTGATAACTAATGGCTAGCTGATAGATTTCAAGAAAACATAAATACGGAAATCCCAATGATTTTTTTCTTTACATTATAATGACCATTGCATCAATACCTACAACATTCTAATATACATGCCTATACAAAAAGTTAATAGTTTTCAAGTTAATTAACCATTTCAGTATTGTTTCGCATCTGTGACCTTGACCTTTGAACCCAAGACCTTTTTCTATACATCAAAATGATCGTTGTATCAATACCTACAACATTCTAATATACATGCCTATACAAAAAGTTTATAGTTCTCGAGATTATTATTTATTTGGTATTGTTTCGCATCTTGACCTTTGAACCCATGACCTTTTTCTTTACATCAAAAGGATCGTTGTATTAATACCTACAACATTCTAATATACATGCATATACAAAAATTTATAGTTTTTGAGATAATTAACCATTTTGGTATTGTTTTGCATCTGTGACCTTGACCTTTGAACCCATGACCTTTTTCTATACATCAAAAGGATCGTTGTATCGATACCTACAACATTCTAATATACAAGCCTATACAAAAAGTTAATAGTTTTAGAGATAATTAAACATTTCGGTATTGTTTAGCATCTGTGACCTTGACCTTTAAACCCATGACCTTTTCTATACATCATAATGATCGTTATATCAATACCTACAACATTCTAATATACACGCCTATACAAAAAGTTAATAGTTTTCAAGATAATAAACTATTTCGGTATTGTTTAGCACCTGTGACCTTGACCTTTGAACCCATGACCTTTTTCTATACATCAAAATGATCGTTGTATCAATACCTACAACATTCTAATATACACGCCTATACAAAAAGTTTATAGTTTTCCAAATAATTATAATCAGAGGTAAAAAAATTAGGTCACGACCTTCACAATTGACCTTGACCTCATTTTGAAGATACTAACAAGAAGATGTCAAAACTGACAACCCCATGTCATTATCTGGTCAAATAGTCAAGTTATAACAATTTGAAGCTATTTTACGATTTTTTCAAAATTAAACGCAAAAATGCGTAACCCATTTTTTGTCCGAATTTCACAAAATGAACAAACTTTAGGCTTAAGATCCTAGAGAAGCCAAATATCACATCAGATTTTTTCTCCAATCAATACTTTCGGAGAAGATTTTTTAAGATTTTTGCACCCCTAGGTCACCTTGACCTAGTTATGGTAGCCATGGCAATGCCACGAACAAATCTGAATTGCACCTGCCCATATATACTTCTCACCAAGTTTCATTGAAATCTGTGTTGTAGTTTCAGAGGAGATGTCGAAAATAGGTGTTAAGGATGCACACACGCACGCACATACACACGCACGCACATAAACACGCTGCGCTATGCCATAAGCTCACATGACCTTTCGGTCAGGTGAGCTAATAATTATAAAGACTTCAGCAAAGGATTTAAGATTATTTTTTAAATATTTTAACATTTATATTGAGACGTCGTCAGCTGTAGTTAAATGGTAGAAATGAGGAAATTATAAAGTGGTGGTGTAGGCAACATTAACCTGTCCGGTTGACCTTTAATTCAAATATTGGCATGTGTTACTTTTTGTGCTGCTTTAAAATTTTATGAAAAAAATACATCCTTGGATGACGGGGTTCATAGTACCTTTTAAACTCAGGGCGTCTAACAGCTGAGTTAGACACGGTCAACTTCAAGTGAGAAAGAGGTGATCTTTGATCTTTCTTCTGGAGATGTAACCATAGAAGAGGTGCTTTCTGGCATTCTAAAATCACGACATTAGCTATCTCGACACAACAGACAGGCGGCTTTTTAAATGTTTTAGGAGTGATTTTTCAACATCATGCCAAATAACGGAAGTGTGGAGTGGAGTACTGGCTCTAGCCAAGATTCATTTTACTTATATCTAGGTGGCCAATCCTAGGATCGTAGAATTTACAGTTCCCGTCTGTCTGCGGTGGGTTCAACCCCGGTCAACTGCAAGTGATAGAGGGTTTCCTTGCCTAATGCCTTTACTGGTTGGCTTGGTACTAGGACTGAGTGATCTGCTATGTTTATCTGTATATTACAGTCAGTGTACTAAAACTCTAAAGCTTGCCAGAAGTGAAAGGTTAGTTGCAAGAAGTACTAGTAAATCAGTTAGAAGTACTAGTATTCACTTCTGACACGGTGAAATTCTAAGCAGATCAAAAATACTGCAAAAACCTTAAGTATCCTACCTGTCTTGAATTTATAAGAGTTGAGTTTAGTAATGGTGGTAATCATGGTGTTTAATGTTCCAGTCAAAAATATTTCACTTATATCGAGACGTCGCCAGCTATAGGCAAAAGTGCAGAATTTTTGCCTGTGCGTTGCGCTGATGGCATTATACAGCAGGGATCTTTATGGTGTCAAGCCCACCGTGACACAGAACCTTGTTTATTTTAAGTTCCCATCCGAAAGAACCGTGACTTTCATTTCGTAATGCCAGGTACTTGGCGAAAGAACAGTCACTACCCACTTTCAAGTCTTTGGTGACACCAGGTCGGGGTTCGAACCCACGACCTCCCACTTACGGAGCGAGGACTCTACCAACTGAGCTTCCGCAGTGGTTCCTAAGATTTATAACATTATTGTCAAAATAGTTATGTCAACCAACACACTTGCAAACAATCTAATAAATAAAAAAACTAAATAATCATTTTTAAGTAATTAAAATTTAATTTTTTTCAAAATAAATAGGAAAAAATCCCACAACCTTGAAATGTCATTTATGGGATAAATTCATTGTATAACAACAGATCTCTTAACAGGACAAAATGAGTATACAGTAACGACCTGTCAAAAGTTAAACACTGACGCTGCTAACAAAAAGGTGTCAAGGAGGCCATGATGTGGAATGCTAGTGCTAAAAGATAACAAAAGACAGATATTAACCGAAAAAAGCAAATTCAGTGAATGAGGATCCCCGCCAGCAGGTTCTTCTTTGTGATTTGCACTTGTGTTCAAAGGGCAATAACTCCCAGGAAAATGAGCAAACCAACTCGGGTTAATGATATGTACATCTTCTATTAATGTTGATGATTTGCACCAAATTTCTTGAAATAGTGCTTCATAGTTTTGGAGAAATTGCGCAGATATGAATTTCGGACGGGCAGAAAGACGGACAGATGGAAACTTGAATTTAATACCCCTCTCTTTTAGAAAAGCTGCAGATACTTATATAGCTAGGGAGGGGGCAGAGATGAGCTGTTGATTCAGAAATGATTTGTTAGCTCAATGTTAAACTTTTGACAGGAATGTACTGTATAGTGGAACTTGTCCAAACTGAACAACACTCATGTACAGGTCCAACATCTTAGACTGAAAAAAATTGTCGCCATAAAGCAAACTTTGGTTTCTAACAGATACAAGAACCCACTGGTCCAGATTCAGAGGTAGAAATGGGGGAGAGAGGGGAGGGGTGGTGAGGAGAGGAGAGAGAGAGAGAGAGAGAGAGAGAGAGAGAGAGAGAGAGAGAGAGTTATTTATAGGCAATAAGAGAGAGAGAGAGGTCAGGAATTATTTATAGGCAATGAAAGAGAGAGAGAGAGAGATTTGCTGTTTGACCTATCGGTAAATAAATAAGTTCAGTTAAGACAAGTCCCAACAAAACATACACATAATTATTCAGACACAAACAAATACTAGTAATTATAACATTACATCATCATGGTGATTCAAAATGAAATAAAAACATTTGTGATGATGAGCAGAACTGTTTATATATTATATAATGATAAAATATGGGCAAACAATATTGACCTGTCTGCTTGAACTTTAATTTAACATCTATTATGGACTAGTTTAGGGAACACAAGTGTGTGTTTTGTCTACATAACTGGGAAACATTCACTATATATTACCTGGGAATTCTAGCCCTATCTATGAACTGAATGATTCACTGTACATAAATTCTTCTAATGAAAGGTCAAGTGGACAGGTCAATGTTGTTTGCCAATATCAGTATCAGGGTGAACCATATATGAAACATACATCTGATTAGCAAGATGAAAATGATGATAAAAATCAATGAACATTTTGACAATGGAAATATTCAAATCAAGATACATGTAGGTCCTGATTTCACATATTTAATTTGACCAAAAAAAAAAAAATTAATAATAATAAAATTAAAAAACAAGAGGCCCATGGGCCTGATACGCTCACCTGATAACTAATGGCTAGCTGATAGATTTAAAGAACACATAAATACTAAACCCCAAGACTTTTTTCTTTACATCATGATAACCAATGTATCAATACCTACAACATTCTAATATACATGCCTATACAAAAAATTTATAGTATTCGAGATAATTAACCATTTTGGTAGTGTTTTGCATCTGTGACCTTGACCTTTGAACCCATGACCTTTTTCTATACATCAAAATGATTCTTATATTGATACCTACAACATTCTAATATACATTCCTATACAAAAAGTTTATAGTTTTCGAGATAATTAACCATTTCGGTATTGTTTCACATCAGTGACCTTGACCTTTGAACCCATGTCCTTTTTCTATACACCAAAATGATCGTTGTATCGATACCTACAACATTCTAATATACATGCCTAAACAAAAAGTTTATAGTTTTTGAGATAATTAAACATTTCCGTATTGTTTCGCATATGTGACCTTGACCTTAGAACCCATAACCTTTTTCTATATATCAAAATGATTGTTGTATCAATACCTACAACATTCTAATATGCATGCCTATACAAAAAGTTTATAGTTTTCGAGATAATTAACCATTTCGATATTGTTTTGCATCTGTGACCTTGACCTTTGAACTCATGACCTTTTTCTATACATCAAAATGATCGTTGTATCAATACCTACAACATTCTAATATATATGCCTATACAAAAAGTTTATAGTTTTTGAGATAATTAACCATTTTGGTATTGTTTCGCATCTGTTACCTTGACCTTTGAACCCATGACCTTTTTCTATACATCAAAATGATCGTTGTATCAATACCTACAACATTCTAATATACATGCCTATACAAAAAGTTTATAGTTTTTTAGATAATTAACCATTTCAGTATTGTTTCACATCTGTGACCTTGACCCTTGAACCCATGACCTTTTTCTATACATCGAAATGATTGTTGTGTCAATACCTACAACATTCTAATATACATGCCTATACAAAATGTTTATAGTTTTCGAGATAATTAACCATTTCGGTATTGTTTCGCATCTGTGACCTTGACCTTTGAACCCATGACCTTTTTCTAGACATCAAAATGATCGTTGTATCGATACCTACAACATTCTAATATATGCCTATACAAAATGTTTATAGTTTTCAAAATAATTAACCATTTCGGTATTGTTTTGCATCTGTGACCTTGACCTTTGAACCCATGACCTTTTTCTATACATCAAAATGATAGTTGTATCAATACCTACAACATTCTAATGTACATGCCTATACAAAAAGTTTATAGTTTTCGAGAAATTTAACCATTTCAGTATTGTTTCACATCCGTGACCTTGACCTTTGAACCCATGACCTTTTTCTATACATCAAAATGATCATTGTATCAATACCTACAACATTCTAATATACATGCCTATACAAAAAGTTTATAGTTTTCGAGATAATTAACCATTTAGGTATTGTTTCACATCTGTGACCTTGACCTTTGAACACAAGACCTTTTTTTATACATCAAAATGATCGTTGTATCAATACCTACAACATTCTAATATACATGCCTATACAAAATGTTTATAGTTTTCGAGATAATTAACCATTTCGGTATTGTTTCGCATCTGTGACCTTGACCTTTGAACCCATGACCTTTTTCTATACATCAAAATGATCGTTGTATAGATACCTACAACATTCTAATATACATGCCTATACAAAAAGTTTATAGTTTTCGAGATAATAATTATAATCAGAGGTAAAAAAAATTAGGTCACGACCTTCATAATCGACCTTGACCTCATTTTGAAGATACTAACAAGAAGATGTCAAAACTGAAAACCCCATGTCATTATCTGGTCAAATAGTCAAGTTATAACAATTTGAAGCTATTTTACGATTTTTTCAAAATTAAACGCAAAAACGCGTAACCTATTTTTTATCCGAATTTCACAAAATGAACAAACTATAGACTTAAGACCCTAGAGAAGCCAAATATCACATCAGATTTTTTCTCCAATCAGTACTTTCGGAGAAGAAGATTTTTTAAGATTTTTGCACCCCTATGTCACCTTGACCTAGTTATGGTAGCCATAGCAACGCCACGAACAAATCTGAATTGCACCGACCCATATATACTTCTGACAAAGTTTCATCAAAAACTGTCCAGTAGTTTCAGAGGAGAAGTCGAAAATAGGTGTTAACGACGCACACACGCACACACGCACATACACACGCTGCGCTATGCCATAAGCTCACATGACCTTCGGTCAGGTGAGCTAAAAAACCAAAACTTTCTTTAAATATTAGATGCCATCATCTAGAATCTGTAATTTGGAGACAAAAAAATAAACTAGAACTGTCTCTTAAGAGCCAAATACCCCCACCCCCAACATTTAATATTTTCCTGTGACCTTGACCTTAAATATAACACCTCTGGACCATGAAGATTAACTTGTGAAGTTTTATGACAGTCGTCCAAAGCAGCCATGTGGTATAGACCAGACACAGTTTTATACACAGACAGACAGACATGGCTATTCAAATTTCCTAGTTTGCCAGTGGTATATTTACCATGAACTATATGTACAATTCCCTTATTAACTTTTTATTTCATTTATACGATCATTCTGTTAGTAATACATGTACACGAATATCACTTTTTTTCAATATTGGTATAATTTTATGGTCAACAAATATATCTAAAATACATGTATCAGTATATATATGTATTTGTATGAAGTGTCTCATAGGACATATATGGCCAGATATGAAAAAATAATAATAATAAATAGAAACATGTAATATTTCCATGTAAATATTGAGTGTTCATGTGTACATGGATATGTGACACTTGAATAAAATAATTTGTTATGTTTCTTTCAATCATTTTTCCCAGGTAAGGCCTCAGAATTTTCTAAGCCACTCGCCCATGGTACAGTGGAAACAAAGATTCACTTTTTACACAACTAAGTATTTCTGCACTATTAAAATGTCAGTGAATCCACATCTACATCAGTCAATGCTTTAATTAATTCAAAAAAAAAAAAAAAAAAAAAAAAAAAAACACCCTGAAGGCCCTCTGAACTTCAATATCATTAAGATTCTTGTGGTCTTTGAGAGAGAAGCAAGGTCTAATGACAGAAAAAGTAGCTAATTTCTATTACTGGCCAATCACTGTATGATATTGTATAAAATATGAATTTCAAACTTAAATTTTTTGAAATGTGCAAATATATCAAAATATAAAAAGGACTGTGAAATAAAAATCTACATGACTCAATCGGTGGACAGTAAAAACAAAATAAAATAAAATAAAGACCATGGACGATAAAATACTAAGCTGGTTAACTCCGAGCTGTCCTAGAGGTTAAAATACGTAATTATTATTGATAATATTCAATTTACATTCGTTAAGTGCATTTTGATTGGTCAGATTTTTCTGTTATGTTTGCATGAATGGATTGGCTCTCAATAACGTCATTTTATTATGGACGACGTACAACGTCATTTGAATTCCTAAGCCATAGTGTTGTTATTTTTTACTTGCTACGGCTATATTGTTGTTCAATTTTTTGATTTGTTGTTGAAAAATTTCTAAAAATTGAATTAAAAGAAATAAAATTAATTTTTCATTTTGTTATGGAATTATGACAGAATAGGACAATTTGCACACAAATTATTCAGTGTGCAAGATGTCCAATTCTTTAATACTTCCATAACAAAAAGAAAAAATTCATTTCATTCCTATAGTATTTAATTTCACTGGTTCAAATATTTGCGGTTTTGTAATTTTCCAAGCTTTTTAAAGGGTGCGATAATTGTGATTTTAAGAAATCTGGCTAGAAGATGGAGAATATGCATTATCTTATGTGGTACAAATTTTCGGGGAATAATTCGAATGCAAAATAAACGAAAATGAACATGCATTATTTTAAATGTGGTACAAATTTTCGGGAAAATATTCAACTGCAAAATAAACGAAAATTAGAACACTGAATAATTACACTAACAGTATAATAAATAGGCATTAAGTGTTTGTAATCATTAAGACAGCTTCAAGTAAGCCATTCCTAGTTTTTAAGACTGCTTTTGACTACATATTTTATGCTGTTTAAATTGCTAAGGCAATTTGTTTTTATTATTAAACCAATTACAAATGTACAATATTGCTAATTTTAGACACATTTTTAAAATGCTAAATCTGTAAAATGTATGTACTATCTCATATTTGGCCCGGATTTACCAATGCAAATAAATAGATTCTTGCACCTACATGTATATTTAACAGATGAAAATTACTGCTGAGAAGTCTTGCAAAATTCTGCATCTATATTTTACTACAGAGAAGTCTGCAAAATTCTGCATCTATATTTTACTGCAAAGAAGTTTTGCAAAATCCTCAATCTCTATTTTACTGCCAAGAAGTCTTGCAAACTTCTTTTCTATACGTTACTGCCAAGATGGTTCATAAAAATCTACATCCATGTGTGTATTTTAATAATAACTTAATCAGAAAATAAATCTTCATCCATATGTGTATTTTAATAATAATTTAATCAGAAAATAAATTGAAAGTTGAGTAATAATTGATACTGTTCCGAGAATTGTTTTCCATATTATTTCAAATGGTAAAGTGGTTACCGCAAATTGAAGAAACTAAATATTTACATCATTATTCGCACATGATTAACACTTATAACTTAAGACCTTTAACACTTGAAACGTGTGTGTGTGTGTGTTTAAAATAACTTAAGACTGGTAGCACATGAAGCGTGTGTCTGTGTGTTTGTGTTTAAAATAACTTAAGACCTGTAACACTTGAAGTAGCTGTGTGTGTGTGTGTGTGTGTGTGTGTTGAAAAAAATTAATATACATACAACCTTAAATTTACAATTTCACAGACTGTGCTTGTAGATACAAATTTAAAATATAATTCATAACATCTATCAATGTTAATATTTGTGTACAATAATTACAATATAATTGCTTACTGAATAATCTTAAAATTCATTTCTTTTTTTTCAAAATTTACCCAAGATAAAGAAAATCTAATTTTTTCTTTCAGTTACAAGAAATATACTGGTTTACTACAATAATATCATGTTAATACAAATTGATAACAAATGATAAAATGAATTTATGAATGATGAACATGTTAAAATGATGAAAAAAGGACACTGAAGCTCACCTGGGCACTTTTAAATACAATATGAGATAAATCATGAATACTTTCTTAGAAACTCTCATCAAATGTGTAATGTATATGATAAATATATATATATATTATATATAAAACAAAAATTATGCCAGTACAGTCAAACCTGTCTATAAAAGGCACCTAAAGGAACCTGTTAAATTGTTATGTATGGGCAGGTGGCTCTTATATACAGGTTTAAATAACATGAATAAAGAGGAATTGGGATAAAATTTCACTGACCTTTAAAAGGCAAGTGGTCCATATAGAGGTGGCCTTTAAGCCAGGTTCGACTGTATATGACAAAAGTTTACAATTCTTTTAAAAAGATTAAGCATTTCATGAGAGCAGATGAAAATTAAAGCTTTAATGAGACAATGAATAACAAAGTTTTATATCAGATATTAACCCTGCAACCCCTCTAAAGACCATGTGGCATGGGCCAAACAGTAAAGGAATGAATCATTTCATTTTATAATATGGGGTGTCAGGGTTAATTTTGATGCCCTGGTGAGCTACATGTATAAAAACATTAAAATACAGAATCAAGGAATTTAATTTGACACTTATATGTAAATGTTCAGGAATCAACTTGACTTTCTTTAAACTTTCAAGATCAGAAACACTTCTTTCTAAAAATCATTTGATTTCAAAAATAATATATCCAGGGTCCTATCAAAAACCATTAATTAAGCCCTTTTGGCCTGTTGGCTGAATTACGATTGAGAGGGTGACATAATGATACCTTTCCCCGTAAAATTATGTATTACTGATGACATCAGTTTAAAAGAAAACTTTTTATTTCTCCTGTTATAATGTTATCCGATGAATAAGCAACAATTCCACAGTAAGTTAGATCATGAGCAATATTCAATCCAGAAATGTAGTTAGTAGGGTCATCCTGGCCCTGTTCTTGAAAAAAGCAGGAGTCTTGTTTTCAAAAATTGTGTCAACATTATAACAAAAACTTGATGCCTTTTATTTAGAAGGTCTGTATTAAGTCAAAAAAATTTTCAAAAAATTATATAAATGAGAACGAAGTAGAAATGGACTAATTTAAACTCAATAGGACTATAAAAGACGGGGCCAGGGTTGAAGAACAGACAATGTTTTTTTTGGGACAAAATTATTATTTTTGGGGCCTAGGGCACAAGGGCCCCATTTCTAGATTAAACATTGCCAAAAGGGCTAATATGTAACAGTAAAATTATATTAACAAACTTGATAAAGTCTCGATATACAAATATAAATATGACTAGAAACAATTGTAAAACTTAAGCTTTGAGTAAAGCGCTAACAACGGCTCTTGCATTGAGGTTGCGGAGGTCAGTGTAGGTTTGTCCCGTTCCAACGAAAACGATTGGCTGTCCAGTTGTGTATGTCATGGAAATAGCAGCACCAACCTAAAATAGATGAAAATAATGAAAGATATCAATAAAGATTTTCATTCATGAGAGAATTTGTCTGAACATATGGTCAATCAACACATTCTACCAAAACTTTTATCTACTTGAAAAGAGAATTACCTTTCATTTAAATGTCAATATACATACATTTACATTATAGAAATAAGTTATATCATAAAATAAACCTAGCATCAAGCACTACCCAGGGCTCAGCATTAACAGTAGTATGACTGTTCAAGACAAATAAAGATCACAAAAATCAAACGAGCAAAAATGATGAATACCTGCATGATGGGGACAAGCAAAAAGTTAGTAAATCTGGGAATACCTGTAGTTGTTCCAAAATAAACTAAAACTGACACTGAAGCTGACTCATACTGAAACAAAGGTTTTGACACTTGACATATGCACCATAATTTGATGTGTAACACATCATCTGATGTTAGTTTACATTTGTGCAAAGTATGATTAACATCTATCAAAAAATATGAAAGATATGGAGCGGACACGATATTGGGATGGAAGACCAGACATGTATACTGATAGACAGTGATGTTGTGTGTTTAAAAATCAAAGGCATATTATGTTTACCTTGTCGTCAATGGTATCAAATTTGGTGAGTATTATTCCATCAATCAGTCTAGGATTTGTCATGTTAGAATGATCAGCGAGGGCCTGGTTAAACTTCATCAGCTGGTCAACAGCCTCGTTACCGACTAAAGCCTCCCCGACAAATAACACAAGGTCTGGCTGGTTCACCTTTATCAACTGCAATGAGAAAACATTTTTATTATGAATTTTACAATGCAATATATATACCAAAGGTACTTGTAAATATGGCGGAGCCTGTCTTAACTAAACTTTTATGAATATCAATCAGTGTATATGGTTTGATTAAATTGACGTATCACCAGCCATGCCTTTTATGTTCTGACACTGGCTGCCATCACGGTACCAAAATAGCATCATGCCAACTAATGATGTACTAATGTCAGTGACGTCATTAAATGGCACAATTCAGGCCAAGTTTTCATTCTATTGTAATTCAAGCGTGCCAGGCCTTTGTCGGAACATTGTGCGCATGACCTGCGTTCCTTCAATTCCATACAAAACTTATTGTGCGAAAACCATTAAATTATCGACAGATCAAACACTAAAAGGCTCCCATGTGTTGGTTACAATGATTTGAACATTGTTCTTGTTCTACTTCTAAATAATGCCTGCCTTTCCTTTAGAACATCAGATGTTTATGGACCTACTGTAGCTTTATTCACCATTTTAACATACATATTGTTTCTCACATCAATAATTCCATCTCTGTCTGTCTAATCTAAAGCAGTGATACCTTGGTGGCCGAGTGTTCTTTAGATTGTATCACTGCCTAGGTTTGAATCCCACTCCGGACAGATCCTAGTGTGAGAAAGTTTGTCAGTTTGCTTGCTAAATGTTGGTATTTTTCTCATGTCACTACAGAATCTTCCACCATCCCTGAACTCACTGATTCCATATAAATGGAAAAATCTTGGGCAAAAACAATATAACTATACTCCACACTAGTCTAAAGTTAGTCTCATTAACCTCTCTCTATCTTTACAAAACAGTATAAAGAATGTACAGTAAACACATGAAATAAGATGTTTTACCTTGGACAGAGCTCTCATAAGTGGTTCATTATCCTGCATTCTACCAGCTGTGTCAACAAGTACAATATCAATATGGCAATCACGAGCTGAAAAAAGAATCAAAGTACTGAAACTACTGAATGCAGGCAACAAGACAAAACCTGAAAGCAATTTACTTTACCTTTACATAATTACTGCCAAACACCCTCACATTTGGCCCAGTAATTCATGTGGAGGGAAGATTTAAATATAACAGACTTAAAGTTTAAATATGCACAGTACACAATGGCCAGGGAACAATAGCAATAACTCATCTGAGCCTTTGGTTCAAGTGATCCAACAAACCGGACATGCTGATGCACTGTCTCCACAGTTTTAGGCTCATGACAGGGTTATAAAGTACATGTGAGCTCTTCTTTACCTTGTGAATGTGTGCCTATGATTGAATATATGGGATAACTAGAATTATTTGTAAAGATTAACAATAAAATCTGCCATCTTTATCTTACATGTATATGTTATTTATAATGAACAATTTAAATATGGATGCTGACAACATTCGAAAATTATCACCATAACCCTTTCCAATGTTCCCTTTCTCATTTTAAAAGATAAAAATCTTCCCATTTTAATTATTTTTTCCATCTTTCACTTATTGGGTTTTCCTTGGCAGTTGGGCATATTATAAAATTCATTTATTTTGTGGTATCCAATTTTCACGATTCTAAGAAAAATACCATTTTATGAGAGTGATTAATTTGGTTAAATTTGTAATACATGTTTATATATGATTTCGTTGAAATGTAAATTTGTGAATTACGTTGTCCACGAAAATTAGGACAGGAAAAATTGAATGATTTCACAGTGATTAACTGTCATGACCACAGTGGGTCTATCCACAAGTGATAACTTACCATAATTAATAGCTTCCATAGCAATTCCAGCAGCATCTTTTCCATATCCTTTTTCATAAAGCTGTACCATGTGCTGTCCACTATGTTGCTCTGGAGGATGAAGGGCATTCAATTTACGAGTGTGAGTACGAAGTTGTTCCACAGCCCCTGCTCTGAACGTGTCACATGCGGCAATGAGAACACGGAATCCATTCTCAATCAACCAGAAACAGATCTAAAAGAAAAGAGAAAACAATTCCAAACAATGAACTTAGCTAAACATGTCTTCAAAACTGGATCAAAAAAGCTTTAACGTTTCCAATTTGATTCATAATGAAATGTTCAATAGGACACAACATGTGCTTCATCAAACAACTAAACATCACCTAGCACTGTACTTTTAGCAGTATTAAAAAGGATAAAATAAAGTTGTAAAAATAAAATGAGATTATGGTATATTATAAAATTAGAAAATAAAAAAAATTCATCATCTCTGCTATACTTCAATAAAGCAAGAACACAAGTAACAAATTGCATTTTGGTAAACAGTAAAACCTGTCATAGCAACCACCTTTTTATGAAGACTGGAGCTTTGATGGCCAAGTGGTGTAAAGGGCCCCCTTACAAAACAAAGTGCATCTCAGTGAAAACCTGCTTAGGACAGAGGTATGTCAGTTCACTTGCCAAAGGTAAGTGGTTGCCTCAAAGAATTTCGGTTTCATCCATCATCCTAGAACTAACTCCCTAAAAGCAAATGAAAAAATCTTGATTGGAGTGAAAAACACAATTGATTCACTCCAGTCCACGATATGAAGACAAGATGCCCATGTTGAAAATATTCATCAAATCCAGAGATATACAAACCTTTGCTAAGTTGGTTGATTTGCCGACACCATTTACTCCACAAAATGTTATACAAAATGGCCGCTTCTGTTGTTTGGCTTCCATGGCATCTCGGAGGATATCAATTCTACGTTTTGGCAGGAGGATGTTGACACAAGATTCATTTAATGTAGTCTTGACTGTGTTGGCAATAGCTGTAAAAAATAAAGATACATGTAGGTAAAGATAATGAAACAAAATTTGAAACAAACTAGGACTATTTCTTGAGAGCCAAATTCTTCCACCCCTCAACATTTAATGTTTTCCCACGACCTTGACCTTTACAAAATTACCTTGGTTAAAGGTCACAACACACCTTTGGACTATGAAGATTATTCATGTGAAGTTTTATACTGTATATTGGTTTATTTTCACGGTGTCGAATTTTCGCGGTTTGACGATGGCTAGCATATTCACTGTGACATATTTTCCAATCTTATCTGATTAAAGGAAATCTTTGTTAGAAAGATTAATGGGCAGGTATTTTTGTGACTGTTTAATTTTCGCGGGAATACACTGTGCTGCGAATATAGCGAAAATAAAACTACAGCGAAATATAAGCATTATACAGTTAGTCATCAAAAACAATTATAAAATATAGCCCTGACACAATTTTACACGGACGGACAGACAGACATGGTGATTACTATACTGTAAATCACTTTTTTTTCGCGAGCAATTTATTTTCGCGATATTCACGATCTGTTCAAGAATCGCGAAAATAAAGTGCGCGAAAATAAAAATTCATGAGTTGGATAAAGGCCAAGTAACTAGATGCACTAACATTTAAATCAGTTGCTATAAGAAAAACCTTCTTTAATTTTGGGGTTCCACATGGGATATCGCGAAAATTTCATGTCGCGAAACTGTTTTCATCAAGGGATCGCGAAAAAAAGGTGCCGCGAAATTAGGGTGATTTACAGTATACCCCCTCAAACTAGTTTGTGGCGAGTATACTTATTAAAATAAAGAAAACACTGTATATAAAATCATACAGGAAGGCCAAGAAATATTGACTTTATAGCCCAGTTGTCTCTGTATAGAAGTAGAAAATTGAAGCAAATATATCTTAAAACACTGGAATTAATGGACAGGTATCCCTGTTATAAAGGTTTTTTTTGACAGAAATATGAAGCAAGCTGGCCTTAAAATGTTTATCTTAATGGACAAGTGGTCTTTATACAGAGCTTCTTTTGGTAACAAGACCTATGTTTCCATTCCTGGTAGCCAAAATCGCCATTGGCTACTAATTTCTGAGGACTTTTTTCAAAAAGTAACCTATTTTAGAAAATTCGTGGAAAAATACTTTAAAAAAGACTATATTTTCACAAATTTTGGAAATTTGGCTACTAATTATTTTAAATTTATGGAAACCTAGCAAGACTCAAACATGTCTTAAAATGTTGGTATTGGCAAAGAAATCATATGACTGAGTGTGAATAAAATTTCACCCATCACTTGGCTGTTTCAACGTGGTCAGGATGAGTGACCGAGTACACTATGTTAGGCCCCATGAGCTCAAAACATTTTTCTTGTAATAGAAGGTCCAGGACATTTTGCCTTTATTCTTGGCAGGTCATAAAATTTTGAAAATCCAATATCAATCCTAGTATAAATAGTAGGTTCATCAGATTTTTACAGTTTAAATATCAAGAGTTCTAATAAGAAATCAGTAGGTCCACGACCTTGGGCCCAGGGAATGTTGAACCCCTGGGCTTGCATTTGTTTTTCTGCACTTCCAAAGAGCCAAAAGATGTTGTTAATATGTAGAATGTTTTGTTTTAGACAACTTACTGCTAAATGTTCCAAGAACTTTGCCTTCTAATTTTGTAGCCACTGATTCACACAACTTTAAGGCTATATCTGCTGCTACATTCTTTGCTGTTTATAAAGAGAGAAAAATAATCATTAAGTAATCCATTTGCAATCTACAAAAAGCTCCAAATTCAAATGATGCCAATTTTCAAAGATTATAAGAATCCATTATGAGTATCCATGTAGGATAGGGAAATCTCACCACTGGGGTTGAACATTTCAGTCAGAGACAAGGTTTGCCGAGTCTTTGACTGAAATGTTCAACCCTGAGGGTGAGATTTTCCTATCGTACATAGATAAACTCATAATGGATTGTTTTTCTCCCATTTTAAAGTCAATATTTGGCTTCATATTTGATTTACATAGACATCGACGCCATGATGGAAAAAATTAACTTTGTTATTCAACATTCTGCTTAAAAATAAATATCACCATCGGAAAGAACGTACCTGATTTTGGTACAAGATGTATAAACTACAAAACAAAATTATTTATTCTAAACTCCCAGAATAAACATTTTAAACGCACTCAAAATTTCAAAATTTTGAAGACTTGAGTGTCTTATTCCCACAACAGGATGTCATGTTCCCGACATGATGATGTCACGCAATTGTCTTTTGATTATGACGCCACCAGCAGTATTTTGCATGCGCCACCCATAGAGGATAAAACTATCCACCATGAGTATCTTCAATGGAATATTTCTATATTACATGACTTGTCATGGGAGAAAATACCAGTTGTATTCATGCAAGTGTTGTTGAATCCAAGAACACAAGACATCCCCAAAACAACTAATTATTGACTAATTAAACTGTGTAACTTAGGTTCTGTATCACTATAGAAATCTGATACATGTATATTCACTGGACCTAATCTCAAATTCAATGTCTTCCATAAGAATATTTACAAAATACGTATTACAGAATAGTTACATATTATCGCCAGCATTTGTTCAGTCAAATTTTAACACTATAAAAGGGTTTGGTATATATTGAAGGAGCCTAAAGAAGCTTATCAAGAAAAAATGAATCTAGTACATCAAAATAGTGTGGCAATAACATCAATAAGTGTGGTGATAAAGTTATTAAGGTGCATTACAAGAGGTTTTTCCTATTAGGCCGGGGGCCAGTGGGGTCCACCATGCACCCCCCCCCAGGACAAATTTTCATGGGTGCCAAATTGTTCCTATTTCTGTTTGAAAAAATATAACATGAATACATGTACTTCTTGTAGACCTTAATGTGATTTAAACATTACCTATAAGATGGTCCTTCATTTTTTCCAGAGCTGGCTCTAAATCTTCTCTTGTTAAAGTTTTAGATCCAACTAAATTCTTAAACATACTGAACATTCCACCTTTGCTGGATTTACTACCACTATAAAAACAGAGAAGATAAAAAGATAAAACCACAAACCTTAAGTGGTGTAACTTTTTTGTGGATTGAAAAATATCATGGACTTCCTCTCATGAAAATAATGTAAAGACATTTTTCACATGCTACATACCTTTAGGTACTTTCATTATTTAAAAATATATTCCTGTTTAAAGTATTTTTTCAAAAATTTGCTGAAATAAGTTACTTTTTGAAAGAAGTAGTAACCATGGCGATTTGGGCTGCCATGAAATGGAAAGTACACCTAGGTAATCATTATGAGAGCAAATTCATTAAAATTTTTAATGAATGATTTTTAAAATAAACTGCCACAAACACAATGAAACGGACAGTAGGTATCCAGTGTCCAAATTAATTTAACAAGCCTTTTAAATCCCAAAATATCAATATTTCTATAACAGAATTTACAAAGTATTACAGGTATGAAAAAACAAAAGCTGCCGGGTCCGACATTGAAGTGTAAAGTAAAAGGTCCAACTGAAAAGTTACGTGTCAAGGAACCTGTATATCGGCCTTAATTTTGCAGATCATGAACATTTTGCCAAGGTTTTTAATTAAGTTTTTAAAAACAGTACATCTTTTCAGGTGATATTTGTGGTTCTCTGTAAGTTTTAGTTACAAAACACTAGTGAATCTGAGAAAAACATTAAGGGCAACCGTACCTAGCTTTGTTAGTTGTAGTTGCTACCTCTTCCTCCTCTTCATATTCTTCTTCACTTTCACTTTCTGGTTCTATATCTCTTAACCCTCCCTTCATCTGTCCGACAAATGCTTGCTGAAAAATTGAGTGGTGTGGAGTATGTAATGGTGTTTTATGCCCCAGTCAAGGTTCTTTTTGCTGATATTGAAGTGGCTTTTTTTAACTAATGAATAAATAAGTCTACTGTATGTATTTTCAATTGACAGATTGCCGACCATGCCCATAATGTTCTGACAAAGGCCTGACATGCTTGAATTACACGCAAAAGAATGAAAACTCGGCCTGATTTGTGTTGTTTAATGACGTCACTGACACTACTATGTCATTAGTTGCCGTAATGTTGCTTTGGTACTGTGTTGGCGACCAATGTTGGAACATAATAGGCATGGCCGGTGTTACGTCAATTAGTCTACAAGCATAAAGTGCACATTAGTATAATGCAGATCATATACACTTGCATCTGCAGGGATTTTTCTGGGTATCCACAGGGTCCAGTAAAGGGACCCATTCCCAATGCAAAAAACCATACTTTTTTCCCAATTCTGTAGTAAAAAATTCCCAATAAGCTATGTTTATCAATTTTTTGAGAAAAAAAATTTCACAAGATCATCAACGATTTCAATCTATATTAACCCACATTTTGCTGGATGATTTATATAGAGACAAAAGAGACAGCGCTATTTTGCTGTGAACATCGATATAATTTGTTAAATTACCAGTATTCTAGTGGTCTAGAATTTCTAATATGTTGTTGTGATTTTTCCCAAAATTACATTTTTGTTGAGCATTTTTCCAATTTCATCCCAAGGTCCTTTTCCCAAAAAGGTCAGAAAAATCCCTGATCTGACTCTGCCACCACATGAACTTATTTTGAGGTTAATTTTTTTACACAGGACTGTCATAATATAGTGACTCCATTCTATTAAATGATGTATCACCGACCATGCCTATTTTGTTCCGACACTTGACGCCATCACAACACCATGGCAGCTGCACAGCAACTAATGACATACTAGTGTCAATAAAGTCATTAAATGACAAAATTCAGGCAGAGGTTTCATTTTTTTCCCATTCTTTTATGTCTAATTCAAGCATACCAGGCTTTTGTCTGAACATTGTGGGTGTGGCTGGTGATCCGCCAATTTCTCCTTGTTTTGTAACATAAAGGTTACCAAACCAACCAGTAGAAGCTAACTACATGGCAACATTTCTTTTCATTTGCTGTTTCGACCAGGTTGAAACTTATAGCAGCCTTTGTTTTTAAAGTCAACACTGACACCACTCTGCCACCGCTCATAGTTATTATGAATGATGGGATACAAATGAGTAAATTCTGTTTATTAAATACCTCCATTTCAGATGGAATTTCATCCTTCCCATTGGTCATAACTTCACCATTATCTCCAGTTCCATTGGCCTTGCTGAAGTCCAGCGTGGCCATATCTTTAGAAGTACCTGCCATGTCCCATTTAGTGGCTACTTTACCCTTCTTCTTAGGTTTTTCAGCACTTTGTGGAGAGCTAAAACATTAATACAATATGATATACATGTAGATGACTGAAGTTTTAATCCATTTAAAGAGGGTATAATTTAACATGCAATAGACCTAACCCTGATACCTTGAAGCCCTTTTTTCAGGCAAACAAACAAACAAACAGTCCAAAAGGGACAGAATCAGAAACATAATTCATTGTTTTTGTACTGCAAATACAGTCAAACCTGTCTATAAAGGCCACTCAAAGGAACCATTAAAAATGGACTTTATTGGCAGGTGGACTTTATATACAGGTTCAAATAATATGAATAAAGAACAATGGGGATACAGTTCTACTGGCCTTTATAAGCAGATGGCTTTTATAAAGAGGTGGCCTTTAAGGCAGGTTAGACAGTAGTTGTGTATCAAAAACTAATATCACCAGTTGATGAAGTAGCATAAATTTAGTTCCCAGAGTAATGTGCAGGGAAGGTTCCTTTTTGTGCCACACCTGCCATGACATGGGTAACACTTTTTAAGGTCTCTTCCAACAGACCCTGCCACTTCCATTTCTAAATGGCAAATGCTTGGTGAAAGACAGTCCATACCTATTTTTAAGTCTTGGCTAGACCAGCCCAGTGTTTGAATGCTGACCTTCGACATTCAAATCCAGACAATATCTCAAATCAAATATTGAACCAACCACTGTACCTAGGGTTTGGAGATTTAGTCTTTTTCTGTCCACCACCCATCTTGTTAAAGAATTTCATTCTGTTAGCCATGATGGTGTCTTCATCCATTGATCCGTTAGTGTCTGCTTGTTTTGTTTGTACCGGTTCTGGCTCCTTTATTGTCACGTCTATAGTGTAACAATAAGAGATGTTTTTAATTAAAAGTGGGTGGAAATTCCAATAAAAATACAATTTGTGCAGTAAAATTTACAAATTAGACAAAAATTAAATGAAATGCTTGTCAAAACACACTACTATGACAGTACAGGAATGATATTAATATTGAAACCATACAAACCTATCAGATGATTAACTTTGGTCTCAGAAAAAATAGGAAAAATTTTTTTTTATAAGTTTTAACTATCTAGAAAATCAATTGAATTTTCAAATTAAGGAATTTTGAGATTTTAACTACCGTAATTAGAAAATTAATCTAATTACATGTATATTAGTCACCGAGCTCTTTTCACCGACTATTATCTGATAATAGGAAAATAAAACTGTCAATATCTTAAAATATTGATAAGGAATGGAACAATCTCTTGTTTAATTCATGCCCGGCAGAGCACATGTTTTTCAAGCTTTTAGATATGAAAATCAATTTTATGTAATGCATTTATGTAATGCTAGTAATGGTCCACTGAGGCTGTAAAAAAATGGGGTTATTTGGCAAAATAAGGAGGAATTGGCAAAACAAGGGGAAACAATTCCTACAATTTGGTTGTTTACAGCTACTGTTTTTCTTTGGGTAGTCTCCCTTTAGTCAGACGATCTTACCGGTGTGAAAAAATGGAATCGTCGTACATGCGCAGTTCAATTCTTCTGACCATATGTTTTATACTTCCTGTCGTCTGTATGGCTCCAATGCATAGTGTAGATCCCCGCAGGGATTTTAAAAAGTTTTGCGTTTTATTTTCTGAATGAGATGGTATGTACCTTGGTGCTCATTTATTACGACAAAAAGTATACTTAACAACGGTATATGACATGATAGAAAATTTATTGATTTTCATATCTAAAAGCTTGAAAAACATGTCTGCTCGACATGAATTAAACAGTAGAGGATTAGTGACGAATTCATTCCGAACATCCTCTGGATGTGAAATGATAAAGGCGACAACTTTCTCCTTTTTAGCAGCGTATTACAGCACTTTTGAGGAAGTTGAGAAAAAAATTAAGGATTTTGCTCAAAATCAAAATTAACGCACTCCTGTTCAATAACCTTTCATTGTACGAAAAAGCTGTCCATTGACCGAAAAAAGTTTAAGATCTGACGAAAAAGACGGTATTTTTATATTTTTTTCTATCTTGCACATAAAATCCACAATAACTGTTTAAAGTCGACACTATCATCAAAATAAATTTAACGTACCGTTTTGAATTCATACCCATAATAAAGTAACCAATTTTTTACAAAATTATTGGTAAGTTTGGCACTTATCCGTTAGGTCTGTGTTAAACTTTTGAGTGGCAAGTTCTGTGGATGAGCTATACTAATAGAAATCTTCTAGATTGTTCCATTCTTTCCCGTGAAACCCCTAAAGGTGTCGCCACACTAGTAATGAAAAATTCATGATTCACAGTAAATGTATCATAGTTTCTCTTACTTTTCATTGGTTTATTTTCTTTTCCTTTACTTGCTTTTTTGTTTGGTTGTTCTTCTTTTTTGTTTTCTATCATAGATGATACAGTTTTCTTGGACTTCTGCGATTCTTCAAATGTCTTCATTTTCCTAGCAAAAGATCAAAATATACTTTAGCTTAGTAACTACATGTTAAGTTAAAGTTAAAGTCTGTCCCGAGCCATTAGGCCCATCAGGCCGGAGCTTTTTCCGGTTTCGGTGGTGTTAAGCGACTGAGAGTACAAGACTCTCCCCTGAATGGGACGCCGGTCCATCGCAGGGTTAACCCCCAGCATTTTGCTGGTACTCATTTATTTTTCAGCTGAGTGAACTGGAACAACGTGAAATTAAGTGTCTTGCTCAAGGACACAACACATCGCCCGGTCCAGGGATCGAACCAACGACCTTCGAATCATGAGTCCAACGCCCTAACCACTAGGCCATGCATTTCCACAGTAACTACATGTACATGTATGAAAAGTCTTTATTTTTGAAGTACCGAGCTAACAAGTACACGCTAAGAAATTTAGCATTCAAGGATTCAGAACTGGCTTGACAACAGATCATGGTTGTTAAAAATCTGTAAAAATGCATTTAGTGATTCGTTAAATTTTTTGAAAACTGCCTTCTGCCTTTAAAATTAGGAAAGTTGAATTTCTGAGTTATAGAAAAGAAAGCTGCATTTTGATATGCCTGTAATGGCTAGATACTTCAAGGTAAAGACGCTAAACTGCAAGAATATTTCAGTTTATTTTGTGGTTAAGGTCAACTAATGTAGTCTGCTATTATGTCACTGTTCATTTAGGAATTTTAATTGTCAAATTGTGAAATTTTAGTCAATTTTCCCCGAGGGGAGTAGTAAATTTAGCCAAACAAAATCACTGGTATTGTGACAAGAGCTGCCAGCAGAACAAAGAGTAGCTCACTTGGCATCTATTCTATCAATAACTATCGGTATAAGCATTTGTTCAAAAACATTGTAAATGACACTAGAGAGCATCTTTAGATTCCCCAACATTGCTGTTTTCTTATTTCTAAGACCTGACCTTGTCACCTTGAACTACATTTGGAATGTAACACATATTGGTTTACAGTTGTTCCATATTTGAACAAAATCCATCCATTAACATGGAAAACATGAAGTGGAAACGATACTGGGACAGACAACCAGACACTCAGACAGAAAAGGTCAGTCTTGTATACCCTGCTAAACTTTATTTGCAGGGGTACAAATCTTCAAACATTACAGAGCTACCATTGACTGTAGACTATGTTTTTGAGAAAAGGCAAGTATATAAATGCCAAAAACTGGCCAATTATTCTATTGCTATGAAGCAGACTTAACATTTTTTTTGGTGGTCTGAATAGTTTTTGTACACTGCCTGACCAGTTTTCAATCTTTCATCAGATCCTTTTTTCATTTACAGATTCTGAGTACTCAAGTACCGTAATCGACCAGTCAGGCATATTTTGTGAGAGGATTGTTAAAGAATATGATAATTACTTGACTGCCTTTTCCTGTTTGTTTTCATCTTCTCTTATCTTCAGAAGGCGAGTAAAATCAGAATCGAAGCTAAAATTTCCTGATATCTTTCCATGGAGTAAAACGTCTTTGTATTTGTTGCGGAATTCAAGCTGGATATCGGTCAGAAATTTATCAATATACGATAACTGCAATATCTTCTGATACGCAACCTAAAAACATAAAAAAAATAATAATAACATGCACTTAAACAGCGATTGAGCTTGTCTAAAATTAATACCAAATAAAGGTAGTTTCCCCTGGGGGAAAAATGACTAAAATTTCCTAATTTGATGACTAAAATCCCCAAAACAAAAGTGATATACCAGCAAATTAAATCTAGCTGTCCTTACCCACAAAATGTTAAGATATTCTCACAACACAATATCTTTGCAATGAGGATCCTAAGCTATTGCAAACATGTCACTATGCACTTTGCTAAACTTCAAACTTTCCCCGATTTACAAGGAATAGTTTTTTTTAAAAAATGTAACAAAATCACTGTTATATATGGCAAACAAACAAGAGGATTGGTGGACATTACCAAGACTTGAAAAGTGTTCAATCTATAAGAAACCATGGACATGGGACCAATTCCTGCTTATTTTGCCAAATGACCCCATTTTTACAGCCTCAGTGGACCATTATTGCCAAATGACCCCATTTTTACAGCCTCAGTGGACCATTATTAGCATTACATTAATGCAATAATATAGATGTAATGCTGTTTAAATTTTGTTCATTGAAAATGAACCCTTGTAGATATATAGGTTTTAGACCAGGAGAATGGGGTTCATTTTTGGATCCAAAATAAGCAGACTGACAATTCAAGTGGCATACGAATTGTCCTTTAATTAATGGAATGGTATTTCACCCGAAGTCAAAGTTTTTTTTACAAATACATGTATTGTTGCAATCAATTAAAGAATGACAAGCATCAGCACCTGACTCGTCCTGCGTATCCAGAGAAAACCACAGACCTTTGACAAGCAATCTAACAAATTTCAAAATCCCACACTAGGATCTACATGTGACAAGTGAGATTGGAACCAGTTGCAATTTGTACTAGTGAGAAGAAATGAGATCTGTAATTGGCCTTGAGCTCCTGTCAAACTTAAGGAATTTTTTTTCTAAAATTCATTTCAATTTCAGATTGAATCCAATATTTAAAATGGACCATAGAGTCAGTATCTTACCAGTAAATACCTGTACATATCAACTGTTACAATGATTTATGTAAAGTATACTTACTAAATCATTCACAAGTTTAACTTTAACCTGTTTGTAATTTGCATCAAATTGTTTTATTTAAACACCTGTATGTGTTTTAAACTTGTTTTGCAGCAAAAAACTGGTATTAAGGCTGGTGCTTTTCATTCAAAACACAATGGCTGAATGTCAAACAAATTCAACGACCAAGAAACACAATGGCTGAATGTGAAACAAATTCAATGACTTTTGATCAAGAAAACATAGGCACTTAATTAGCTGAATGTGAAACATATTTGATGACTTTTGTTTGAGAAAACATAGGCCCTTAAATACTATTGTTCGTCTTTAATGGTTAGAGACAGTCGTTTTCATAAATAACTTTTATACTTTTTAAATTTTTGAAACCTATTATTGATATTTTATTTTGAAAAGAAAAAGCGCATCTAAAAATATTTTTTGTTTTATTTTTACTTTTTCCGTCATTCTCCTACATAGAGAAAATTTTACATTTTTTACTAAAAATTAGCTGTAATATGTTCCCTTAGTGACCTCATATGCATATATTAAAAGGTTCAACTAAGGTCAACAATTACAATGCAAATCACTTATATATTACACTTGTTTATGGAATCGGTTTTCGCAAAATATCCATTTTAGATGACGTAATTTTGAAGTTTTGAAGTGTTTTGATTAGTAAAAAAGCATTGGGAACGCATTATTTGAAAGTGGACAAACTGATTAAGAATATGACACAGGCATGATTCAGGCATGAATATCAATGTTTTAGAACATGGGGTCCAAAACGGGTGTCTTAGTTGTTAGTCTAATCACAATATTTGATAATTTGGTGATTTTTTCTCTATATACAGAAAAAAATGTAATTATTTCAATTGTTTATGTATTTTTCCTTGTTAGTATTTTTGTTTTTAAACACAAATATTGTGGTTATTTTATGAGACGCCAAATGATAATATAGTAATTTTAGTTAATGACTGTCTCTAAGCATAAAAGACGAACAATAAATAGCCTTTGTAACACATTTTCTACAGCTAAGGTAGCATGTTGTTCATGAGATATTTTATTCTAGACTCATTGGCAGCTGTGGTTCGAGCTTTAGCTCATTGTTGAACTTTTGATGAAGCTGTATTGTAATTTATTTAATCACTGGCTTTGTTTGACCATTTAATGTGAAATGCTTCATTATTCATAGCTTCTCTAAAGCAAGGTGAATTTTGGTTCTGAAATTTTAACATGTTGTTTAGCCACGTTCCAGGACAAAATACCAAAACCTCTTGAGATACATATATATATATATTATTTATATACTATTATACTTACCACAAAGACCAACTCAAATTCGTTATCAAGTTTATACTTGAGAGTTAATGCTTCGTGGGTAAATTGATTGTTCCCACTCCTTTCCTGAAATTAAAGAGAATTTTAAACATTTAACACAGTTTATAAAGTTAGTTACTGGTTAACTGTAACTTCAAAATAATCTGAATTCTACAGTTCTAAGTCAATGTTGACATTGTAAATCACTGCCTAAAAAATCAAGGGTTGTGGGTTCAAACCTCAATCGGCATTAATTTTTGTTGTTGACATTTTCACCTTTTGTCTGCAGTGGTGCTGTAAAATTAAATGCTCAGCTAGATAATAAAATTAAATGCGACTCAGTGTAAAACTATGATTATGTATAAAATATATAGACAAAATCTTTAAAAATTTGTCTACATCTCCAAGAAAGGCAAAATTTTGTCATAAACTCCTCTGCTGCATCTTGTTTGAAAACAGACTGACAATATTTTCACCTCCTACAAGTTGCAATGCATTTATCGCTATGTTTTCATTCCTGGTAGCCAAAATCGCCATTGGCTACTAATTTCTGAGGAATTCTTTCAAAAAGTAACCTATTGTAGCAAATTTGTGGAAAAATACTTTAAAAAGGGCTATATTTTCACAAATTTGGGAAATTTGGCTACTAATTATTTTAAATTTATGGAAACCTAGTATCGGTATAAGCTTTATATCCAAATGGTGATATTTTCTGAATTAAATTCAAATATATATAAAATATTTCATCAAGATTTCATCAGATTTTTACAAATATTTTCCTTATTGAGTTGGTTTTTCCAGAACTTTGAAATCATCAACTTTTCCTGAACATTCTAAATCTTCTTCTCACATATGTGACTATGTCTCAAGAAATAAAATTTGGAAATTCAGAATTTATCAACACAACGATGAAATATTGAAGAGAAACTTCTATTTGTAACATCAACAATAATTTTAATTTCAACTGAAAAGTCAAATATTGACGAAATCAAAACCATCGTGAACATAATGTGTAGAAAATTTTAAAGTTAAATGGGTACGAGTACAAAAGGGAGCCTAACCGAAAGCTGTAAATAGATTAACTGATTTATCAGCCAAATCACATACATTCCTAGGATATGGACATTTTCTGTAAAATTCATATTACATGATTTCTGTCATTTACATGTTAATTTTTAAAATATGGTCATAATGCTGTCAATTAAAATAAAACCACTTGTCATTCAGTTGAACTTAATGAACTCGAAAAACTGAAAATCAAATTCATCAATATTTGGACATTTTATTTAAACCAAAATTCTTAATCAAAAATTTTCTAACTGGGCAATGTTCCAGAAGTTGCCACATGTTCAAAGCCATATGATGTCAAAAATTGACAGATGAAACCCTTATTTTCACAAATGTGACTTGTTTTCTCACCTGAAGAATCACATTTTTAATCAGTGCGTTGACTGATGGTGTAAATAGTTGAGAAGTTCCTTGAAAATACCACAGGACGATCCCACCTTTGCTGAAAATCGCAAAAAAGTCCAACATCTTGACAGAATAAGTTGTTTGTTTCAACCGGATGTATGGTAACTACAATACGGAAGTCGACGAAGTGCTCGAAATATGGCAAATTTCATTGGATGCTATTTTAAAACACTAGGGAAGCCACGACTATCACAAAGTTTGTGAATAGGTTTTCACTCTCCGATACAACAAGTAGCTCTTAATCAATAAAAAATAATTTTATTTCTCCATATCGATTTTAACTAATATATTATAATTTCGAATTGAAAAATGAAATTTTAGTTTTTAATTTTTCATGACAAGCAAAATATTTTTGGATGATGTTTTGATTGATTTCAGGACTATATTTGAAATTCATCCGCTACCAAGATTGCAGGATCATCAGCCATCTTTGTCACATGGTTATTTTTCCATCTCACATGACCTGTTGTTTGGCCCCGTGATCAAACTTGCTTTATTTTCCTGGCAAATTCAAACTTCCATCAAAAGACCACATGGATATGCTAGATCAAGCACTGGACGAAGGGTGTGTATGAAAAGTCATTATTAGAAATTTTTGAGGAAATTATACTGCCCTACTTTGAAAGTTGTCAAAGTGGCATAGTTGACTGTCCTTGGAATAATAGTTTTCATGTGTTTAATAACCTAAATGGCTATGCTTTATATACAACATGTGTTTATGTCAAATTTTGTTTAAAAGTTGTATGTTTTTATTTTGAACTGAAAAATGTAGAAAATTAAGTACACACTGCATTTATTGATTTCTTCCTTGTTTTCTGAGGTTAGATCTATTAAGATTGATCATTGATGTTTGATTGATTGATTGATAGCTGTCAATTTATTGGATTAGGTAAATATGTCTTTGACTAGTGATGATCATCAATTATTCTTGCATTCCAATTCTTATTAAATTAATGGGTCTTCTTTATTTGAAAAAAGTTATTTTTATACTCTCACTATTTTGTAAATCTGAAAAAAATACAAACTAAAAATGAAGGAATAAATCCCTTTTGAACAATTTTCAAAAAAAATTACACAGAATTTAATGGGCGGTGGTTAAAAAAGGGAGTCATATCGTAACCATTTGCACTAACATATTTATGACAAATTATAATATAAGAAAATAAGAAATAAAAATAAAATTAAAAAGGTTTGCTAAAGAATTTGATGGAAAGACAGGACTACAAAAGGAACTTGTGAGTCTTGCCAAATTAATTTTTTTGAGAATGCTTCTAAATACAATTGTATGTTTGAATAATTTAAACTAAGTAAACAATATAGTCAACCAATGGAATTAAACAATTGTAAGAAATTGTGAAATTGAAGTAGGTCTAGCATTCGTTAGATTGCCAGTGTTGGTTTTGTTTTTTTGGATCAAATAATTATGCAGTTTTATTTTTAGCTATTTGAAGACTGCTAACAATGTTGATTAATAATTTGTCATTGTAACAATATTTAATTCCATTTCACTTGTAGACAAGATAAAACAAACGATTCAGCAGCATCAGACGAAGTACAGCTCACCCAAGCAGATCCAGGTAATTATGTCCCTTAGTTAGAATTCTTTTATTTTGAAGTACACCTGGTGACAGTGGGTACAAAGGTTATACCTCAGATTTTAATTATTGATATCACATTTTTATATTATTACAGAAATAAAATTACTGCATACCTTGTAATAATTAACTCTTCAAATTTTGTGTAAAATGTCCATTTCTTTCATTTTTCCACAAAGAAAAAAAAAAAAAATTTCTTATAATTCAATTTATAGATTAAACAACAATGTATATATCGATACAGCCATAGCAAGTAAAATGGTAGCCTCAGTATGGCATATCTTGATTAATTAATTTAAATAATATATGATAATGTAACAACAATAAAGTGAAAATATAACACCGCAATAACATGGTAAGTGAAATGAAATCCAATCATCTAAGAACATTTCAATAGCAAAGTTTTGAACTGACGGATTCACAAAAGCTATCAAAATTTCATGGTTCACTTGTTGACCAATTACTGAACTGCCATTACTTATAAATATTTTCATGATTTACATGAAATAAATTAATAAAAAAAACCCCTTTCCATTTGATATTTTTTGGAGACTCTGACTTGGTGGTGAAATGTTCTATACTGTAGTGGTGGTTTATGAACCACATTTCCTCTTTTTTTACTATGTTCCAACTCCCACTGGGAAAGATCTTAATGACTGTAAAAGGTTTGGTTGCTAATGTTGATGGTGTTATCCATGCACTCTGGTTTACCCCACCATCCCAGAATACTGAGCTAACTTGATAATGTGAAAAGGACCTTTGACTGGGATATTAAACATTGTTACTCATCTCCATTTTCCTCTGTCTCAATGAATTATTATATTGTGTGTTCTTTCTTTGCAGGTGATTCTGAAGAACAAGCCACCATTACGACGGTAAATCAAGGAACCCTTGGGCTAGACCCAAACATTCAGTATCAGTTTCGGACAGATACTGGCCAAGGTACATCATGATAACTTACTGGAATAATTGTATGTCCAGTCTTCTGGACCTGTGTCGCAGAGTTGTCTAATTTGCATGCTTTCAGATCAAAGTATCTCTTAGTGCCTGTGTTTTGGTGCCACTAGGGGCATAGCATAGTGTGAAAAAGTTTATCAGATCACTGACTAAGGTCAGAAGTTTAAAAACACTGTTTTAAAAGAGTAAAAGTACATGTATCGCCATTCTTTCAAATGGTGGCAAGTGAAAATGGTTTTGAATCTTCAAAACTGTGGTATATCAGATTTTGTTTGGTCTTGATCAGTATAACAGGGAAGAGTTCTTCTCATTAATCTTACTAGGTTTCCACAATTTTATAAGTATTATGGTAATAGCAAAATTTCCCCAAAAAAGTTGTAAAAAAATATATTCTTAAGATATTTTTACACAAATTTGCTAAAATGGGTTACTTTTTGATTTGAAAGAATTTCATTGAAATTGGTAGTCAATGTCCATTTTTGCCACCAGGAATAGAAACATAATTATTGGTAACATGTTAATTGTAATTTCCTACAGGTGGTCAGGTGACATATAGGGTAGTACAAGTTGCGCAAGATGGAACAGAAGGAGCACAGGTAGTCACAACCAATACCTTCCCTGTTGGTACACAGCTAGCACAGGTAAAAATAATTTAAAAAAGGAATATTTTTCATTGATTGTCACAATAGGTAAACTCTTATTATTTACATGTACACTTAAAATTCTTGCTAGCCAGAATCATAAAATTTTGATTAAAAAATATAGATATTGCTTAAAACATTTCAGGTTACTTTTAGAGTCATCATTTGTTTCTTAAATTTGGGGTTGATAAGACCCCAAATGACCCCAACAAATCTCACCCAAAACACAAGTAGTGAGAATGCCTTTATCAGATACTCATTTTAAGCCTTATGTTTATTTATGCAGACCAGTTTTCTCTGTCATTTCCTAACCAAGATTTTCCTTGACTTAAATTTAGCAAATTTTGGCAGTCAATTTTGGGATAAGGGTATTTTACTAAATACAGATGTTGTAAGTTTCAAGTGATCTTCAAAATGATGCTATAAATTCTTGAATATCACCCTACAAATTGACAGAATTACAGATACTGCAAATTTGTTAGATTTATGTTAAAGACAATTTTAGTAAAAGAATGATTATTGAAATGGAGCAAACTATATTACGCAGATTCGTTTTATACATATATATCAGTTTGAGTTAAAAAAATGATTGTTAAAATGAAGCTTACTAAATTATGTTTTGTTTTTTGACAGGCTGTAGTTAGTCCATTCAGTAATGGAGGAAGTCCTACACCAGACCAAACAGAAACCAGATTTACATACTTCCCAGCCACGGCGACACCAGAAGCAGCGGCCGTAACCTCACAACAACCTGAAGTTACAACAGCATCAGCAATAGGTTCTATTACTACTGGTATTTACTGTATTTCCGCAAATTCAGTACACATGGAAAATGCAAAAATAAAGTCGTATTTTTCAACAAATTTACAAAACATTGTCAAAACTCGATACAAAATATACTGACCTAATAGGAAAAAATATTTTTCATTCATCCAATAGTGAATTTAAATCTGTATATAGAGCAATTTTTGAACTTTTTAACAAAACAACAAATGTAATTATGTCAAAATTATCCCTTCTGTACCTTCTTACTCTGAACAAATATAAATGTTATGTCATAATTGGAATATTCATGATTATAACACCTGGAAAAAACCCGAACAACAATGACCTACCTGACCCTTAATACCCTGATGTAACTTTGAAAAAGTCCCAATTGGTGTATAAACTTGATCAAATTTAAAAATTTAAAATGTCTATATACAGGAAAACTGAGCAATGATGTTTTTAATTAAAAATATAATTTGGTTAGGTCAGTGCATTTTAAATGCATTTTATTGATAGTTTAATAGAAATTCAATTAAAATAAATAAATAATAAAAACCATGTGCACTCTATTTATGGAAATACAGTAATTATCTCTTGATATTAGTGGCCAGTTACTGAGTCTTCTAAAGAGCGGGCTTATGGATGACAGTACCCCTCACCACCTAGGCTGAATTCCCACTTGGGACAGATCCTAATGTGAGAAAGTTTCTCAGTTTGCTTGCTGGAGGTCGGTTGTTTTCTGTAGGCACTCAGACTCTGGTTTCCTCCAACATTCTATAACTGACTGTTGATATAAATGAAAGAATCTTGACTGGGGCATTAAACACTTTCTACTCCACTCTTGACATCAGTGGCAAAATGGTCTAAAGCTCTGGTTTACAGATAACAGATCCTCTTGTTGCCTTTGTTTGATTCTTGGACAAGGCAGATCCTAGTGTGAGAAATTTGTCAGTTTGCTTACTGAGGATCAATGGGCACCTCTGTTTCCTTCTCGATCCCAGAGCTGACTAACTCTAAGTGAAAGATTTTTGACTGGGGGGTAAAACAATATTACTTCACTCTTGACATTAGAAACAATACATCAATTTGATTTCAAGAGCAAGTTTTAAAAACTTGTTCTAGCAAATTATTTCACCATTATTTGAAATAATCTGCACTAGCAGTGTCATACTAGTACTTTGATAATTGAAAACAATATGGGAAAGAAATATCATTTACTTATTGGTGAAAAAACAGGAAGTCTACTTTTATTCATATAATTTCAGTAATTTGTGAAACTAAAAGATTTAATGTTATTTCTAGACTTTATATGTACAATTAGGCAATCTTTAAATGAATCTGTTTACTTATATTTCCAGGAACATGGCCCACAGATAACAGTCTAGCTCAGGGTAAGACTATTTAGCTTTTAGTTTTTTAATTGTCTCAGTTAGGTTAAGGTTCCGATGTTGATATATTACAGGTAGGTATATCACTGGTTTGGTTTGTTTTGTAGAAAATATTCTCAAAGTGCTGTCCAATTTGTTATTCCAGATCTCAGGCTGAAAAAGTTGAAAGGTCTCCGGGGGTCTCAAGTAGCGAGACCATCAGATTTTTTTCAGGAGACAAAAAATACCCTTTGGCTGGTTTTAGAAATTTACCAGTTCACTGGTCTGAAGTCTGAGACCACTAGATTTTTCTTTGGGACATAAAAATCTTTGGCTGGTTTTAAGAATTTACCCATTTTTACAATTTTAAGATTCAATGTGAAACACCTTTCTTTCAAAATCAAAAAAAAAAAAAAAAATATATATATATATATATGCAATTAAAAGCAAAAATAATCTTTGGCTGACTTTAGAAATTCGCTTTTTTTTTGGCTGTTTAAAAATTGTGAAACACCTTTTCTTTTAAAAAAATACCAAATACATGTATGTAGTTAAAAGCAAAATTTTTCAATCCCAAAATATTTGAGTGTAATCCAAGCAACTGGAGAATCATTTACAGTGTCTAGTTCAGAAGCTCAGCACTTTGGGAATAAAACTTGTAGTGATTAGCATTATATTTATTAGATGTGTAACTCTGAACCTTTTCAACATGGTACTTGGGCTATATCTCATAAAATAAAATCTGTTGTATAAATTGAATAATTATACTGTTACAAATTACATGAACAAAGATTTCGAGATGGGATGTATGTCTTATGTTTTGGCCTGTGCATATTATACACGTTCTTTGTTGAATTATCCAAAATTATTTGTCAGTGCTCTAACACTATTTCTGAATGGAACTCTATAAATCTTGATGCAAGGATTTAGTATGGTAATGGTAGTAGACCTCAGTCGTGATAAGGCCCGATGGGGGGGGGGGGGGGGGGGGGGGGGGGGGGGGGGATTGCGGTGTCAAAAGTAGTGCATAAAACAACCTTAAAGGTTTCCTTAGACCATGCTCTTTTAAGTTTGTTAATAGGTAGTAAATGTACTTTGCAATATTGCCAAGGTGAAATGTTTTGAGGTTTGCAAAAAATTAAAACAGAATTGGTTGACTATAGCACTATATTATTTCCGGCATAAGAACTTCAGCCGCACCATACACTTCCTATGGCATGACCACATTATGGGTGTAAACATTCCCATGTGCTTTTAGCATATTTGGCACAATTCCCAAATTTCTGAAAAAATGAATCCAACAAGACCCTGGTTTTTCTTGACAAATAAAAAGTGGAATATTTAAGGATTCAGGAAAAATGTGTGCCATTGTACATGTATGTAGTTTGAGGTTTGTTAACCGTCTGATTCTATGAAAATGGTCTATTTTGAGGTAATATTTTGCAATAATCTTGTCAATCCAACCACAGATATATTTGAAAATGTAAAAACAGTTTCAATTGTTTGTTGAGATCAGTTAAAAAGTATTGATATTCTGTATATCAGTTTGGTGTTTTAAGTTTAGATTTCAGTCAGTTAAAAGCACCAAAATATTTTTACAATGTCGGGTATATCAAATCGGTGTCCCAAATTAAATTTCAATTAGTTTTTAAGGTCATTTGAAAGCATTCTGTATGTAATTTTTCTATCAAAGCCCTATTTATATGGTATGTATTTTTTCTAGATGTGTAGTGTGTAGTACTAGTGCAGGCCTTACTGTAAATGGGGAAATTTTTACATTTATTTATGCCTTATCAAGAGTAGAAAGATGCATTATGGCAAGATTTTACTGTACATAACTGTAATTTGATACATTTGCAATCGATGGTATCTGGCAATATGGATATGCCAATTTATTCATTACTGGCACAAAAAAAATTCCCGATTTACAGGAATATATTTTACAATATTGGACCTAAATAATGGTCTTCTGAATCTTCAGTCAATGTACATGTATGTATCTTTAGCTCAAAACAACCAAACTTATCCCTAACTCTCTCTCTCTCTCTACCCCCCCCCCCCCCCCCCCAAAAAAAAAAAAACAAAAAACAAAAAACAACTGTCTGACACTTTTGACTGAAATTCAAATTGGAATGAATTTTAAAATTTCAGTGATTGCTACAGGGCTCAAATTAGAGTTTGAAACAGGGAGAAGTGACTTCTCCCTCAGCCAAGATTAGGGAGAAGTTTTTCAAAACAGGGAGAAGTTTTTCCGCCGCGAGTGAAATTTACGTGTCGACGCATGTTCCAAATATGCTTGACTTTAAATGGGAGTATCCCTACAGAAGACTTGTAAATCATAATATAAATTTCTTCATAATTACCCTTTTTTTTTTTTTTTTTGCTATGTGCAGAATTATGATATGTATAAGCTTGGTGTTCCAATACTGAAAATAATTTTAAAAAATTATTGTACTTAATTTTTCTTTTCATATTTTTTTTTTTTTTTTTTTTTTTTTTTTTTAGTTATTTAAAGCTATTTAAATTATGCTCTTTTCATTGAAGCAAAATGCATTGATCATATCACATCACTAAATGTCTTGATTTCAATGTAAATGTGAAATACATGTACAATTTTCTTTAAAAACATTATTCTTATTTTTAAAAAATAATGTAAAGATTAACAATATATTAAGAAGTAAAACTAATACATGAAATAAAAAATATATGCACCATTATTTTTGAGTTATTCCCCTTGTCAACCATATGTTGATGGCAACAAACATGGCTGCTGAGTCTGACTCCTAATTTCTAGAGATGATACTACTCATTTGCAATCATTCTATCAGAAAATGCTTTTATTTATGGATTCCTTTGTGAAAAGGCAACATTTTTTGAGGGTTTATTGTTTTATTAAATTTTCATACAAAAAACGATCTACTATTTTGTTCAATACCCCCCCCCCCCCCCCCCCCCCCCCCTTTTATACTGGGGTACAGACGTTTTTTTATGGCAATATCCGAGGTTTTTCACCAAGATGGCTTTTAATTACATCAGTCACAGGTTGATGAATCCATGACATGCATGGATGATCTCACTTTAAGCTAATTATCGGATTAAAACACCTGGATCTATCGGGAGTTACCTGTGTTTACCGTTGAATGTGTGTAATGCATAAGAGGCGCCTCAGGGGTTAAATACAGTTAATACACTTGTCAAAACTTAGGGCGACTAGAACTTCGCTTTTGGGACAGTTTAGGGCGAAGTTTTTGGAAACAGGGCGAAGATATCGCCCAACTTCGCCCTTATTTTGAGCCCTGTTGCTAGAAGAGAACATTTTAATAGAGGCTACCAAATGTTACATGTAATATGGAAAAGTTAATAAAAAGTCAAAGGTTATGATATCTTTTCAATCTGCTGATTTGTCCAAATTTGAATTGACCAAAAATATAATAAAACCCCAACTTTGAATTGACCAAAAATATAATAAAACCCCAGTATCTGAAAATTTCCCAAAATTCTGATTAGATTTCACCTTAAAAATTTAATGGTTCCTTTATGTGTCTGTACAGGTCCACATTCAGAATACCATATATAAAAAATTGTAATTAAGTATTTATACATGTATTTGACAGATTCAGAAGACCATGATATAGGCCATATAATAAGCTTATTATTATTTTTCTATTTCACACATGTATATATACATATATATAAACAGCATTTATAATTTCAACAAGTCTTTTATTTTATTAGTTTTCTTTACATATTTGGATCATTAAGTGTTGAAAGAACTAGTTTACTGCTTTTACTCCTAAAATTTTGTAAAATTTAGATTAGATTTCTTAAAAAATCGAAATAAGATTCCTATGAAAAATCAAAAATCAAAGATTCAATTTTTTGCTCATTTTTCCCCCAAGTTATGGCACTTTGAACATAGGTGCAAATCACAAAAAAAAACCTGCTGGCGGGGGATCCTAATTCACTGAATTAGCTTGGTTCACATCTGTTCACAACTATAGTTTCCAGACTCACCTTGAACCATTTTAAGGTCACAATGACCTAGTTTTAAAAACTAAAATGATAATCTTACAATTCCCATACTAAGGAAGTCTAGGTATATGAAGCTCACAAAATTACCTTGGCCTGATTTTAAGGTCATAACAACCTAGTTATAAAACTTGTGCTGAGATACCCTTTCTCATAAGAAGTCTGTATGGAACTTGCAGACTTGTTTTAAGAAGGTATTAAAGCCAAAATTAATTCATGAAACAAATATTAGGGATGGTGCTGGGTTAGAAATAGAAATGCATGATATGTGGCATTGGTCATTTACTAATATAATGATACTAGATGTTATGTTAATTGTAATGTAAAATTTGCTGTAACTGTTGGATAGTGTATGAATTCCTTTCCAGGTGGGAGGTTATAAGAATCCATTATGAGTATCCATGTAGGATAGGAAAATCTCACCTGAGAGGTTGAACATTTCAGTCGTAGACGAGGCTTGCCGAGTCACTGACCAGAAATGTTCAACCCCGAGGGTGAGATTTCCCTATCCTACATGGATAAACTCATAATGGATTATTTTTCTTCCATTTTAGTGCCAATATATGGCTTCAAGTACGGTAAACATAGACATCGATGCCATGTTTGTAAAATCTTACTTTGTAATTGGACATTCTACTTTAAAATAAATATGACCATTGGATATATTGTAACGGATTTTGGTTTATACAAAATGTATAAACTACAAAACAAAGTGGTTCATTAAAAAATCCAATATTTATCATTTGAAACGCACTCAAAGTTTCTAAATTGTGAAGAATTTGATGTCGTTTTCCCGCAAGATGACGTCATGTTCTCCACATGATGACGTCATGTTATTGTCTTTTGATTGTGACATCATTAAAGGTCACGTGGCCATGTGAGATACGCGTATCTCACATAGGGAATACCCCTATCTTACATGAGCATATATGGAAGAAATTGATTTCTGTCAAATTTGTGGAGATGATTAAGGTCAATAAATTATATGACATATTCAGTTTCTGCAGACACTCCTGCAAGGGTTCAACACTATGTTTTGTAATGAAAGGTCCAGGACCTTTTGCCTCTATTTTTGGCAGGTCCTACATTATATATAAAGTTTTTAAAGTTCAGTGTCATCATTGAAAGAGTCTGTGTTCAAACATTTCATCATATAGAAAAAGAAGTATAGCAATATTATCCTGACAAAAAAAAAAAAAAAAAAAAAAAAAAAAAAAAAACACAGGTCCATGTCATGTGACTTTTACAGTTTTAATATCAAGGGTCCCAATGTAAAATGAACCTTGAACCCAGGGAATTTTTATCTCATGAAGGCCCCATGGAATAATGGGTTATATCCAATGACAATGTGCTAAATGGCCTGGTACTTCTTCCCTTCCTAGCCACAAAACAAAGATGCCTATAGGAAATTGAATATCCAATACAAACAAAAAAAAAGTTAATTTAAAAGTCTTTATTTACCAGTTACTAGTATTTTTCTAACAGCAATTTTATTTCCTTTAAAAAATTATACATTTACTTAAAAAAAATGAAATACATAATGCATAATTTGGAGTTCGAGAAATTTGGTAAAGTGAATTGGAGAGACGGGAGGTGAGACTAGGAGTAAACGATACTGGTATAAGATAAAAAAATTGTGTACAGTACTAGTTTTTTCAACACTCCTCTTTATCTGCAGGTGCATGGCCCACCGATTCCAGTATGGGACAAGGTAGGTCTTTTTATTGTTGGTTACTTCTCTAGTTCAATGGTGGTATGTCAAAGGTATTCAGGGACAATGTCTGGCATTTGCCAGGAAAGGATGATGCATATATACATGTATCCTCATTTTTGCCAAATTTGTCTGTTTGAAAAATTCATATTTATACTCCTTGCAAACTTAGTTTGAAGGGGGTATGTCACAAGTTTTAGAAAAAGAGAAGGAATATATGCCTTTACTTTGCAGAATTTGTCTTTTTAAAATTGTATACATGTATTTATACCCCCTGCAAAATTTAATTTTGCCCTATGCACTTTACATGTTCATTTTCTGCCAGCAATTTAACCCAGCAATATATATACTCATACTTTTATGTATCTCAAAATGTACATTATAGGTAAACATAGTTTATTATAAATTCCCTAATAAGACCCTGATGCTGACCATGTTAATATCAGGGAAGTGTTTTATCCAGAAATTATGTATTTTATTGGGTCTATCCTGTCCCAGACTGTGAACTCTTTTTTACAGTGGAAAAAAGTTATGTCAACACAGATTTTAACTTGAGTCTTTTTACAAACTAACAAAGAAAAATTAAACTCAACACTGTTGAGTAACAGACAAACAACACTTGTTCCAACAAGAATTTTACTTATTAATATACATGTAATCCATGATATAGACTTACGTAGTATAATATAACTTATATAAAAATTGAATGTATTCTCAAATATTGCAGATAACTTAAGTTGTTATTGAATCTTATACATTGTAGGTTTTTCTTCGACATTGATTCAAATTTCATAACTAACACACAAAAAAATAGGGTTTGATTACCGACAGAATCAAAGTTTTGGAAAATTTTTAACATATAACATGTATTTGAGAATCTCATTCCTTTGCACCTAAAGTTACTGAAATTTTGCTAGAGAATAAATTTAAAAATTGTCCATGTGTATATTCATTTCTATTACATATAGAACTTTAAATGAAATTTATTTAGATGTGAATACTTATGTTTCTTCACAGGTCAGTTTTATGTTATGATGTCACCGCAAGATGTTCTACAAGGTCAAAGAAATATTGCCCCACGGACAGGATTTACACCAAAAATAGAAGGAGGTCGTTCATCGAGAGATGATAGACGAAGGGCAACACATAATGAAGGTAATATACAGAAAGTTCTCAAAATAGGTGAAAATTGAATGGGACTGGAGTAGAGAAGGGATGATACCAACTAGGTTGGTCCACTATAACACAGACTTGAGAGGAGTTGAAGTTTTACACCCCAGTCAAAAATTTTTCACTTGTATCGAGGCATTCAGTGCAGATGGTGGAGTATAGCATACACAGAGAAAGTTACCATTCTTGTCCAACAATTTCTTCCGTCAGTATTTTGTAAGCCACTTTTCTCGAAAACTGTAAAACAGATTATTATGAAACTTCACAGGAACAAATATTTAGGTAGAGTAGATATGCCATTGGCTGCTCGTATTTTGATCATGCACATGGTTTGGAAAAGATGGACTTCCCAGTTGTTTTGGGGTCACATTGGAAATGGCATACTATTTCAGATATAACTTGTTAAAGTTAAATTTTTTTATTTAAGTTCTAAATTTTTATTTTCAGTTGAAAGACGGCGGAGAGACAAAATTAATACTTGGATTGTACAGTTATCTAAAATAGTTCCCGAGTGTGCACAGGAACAATCAAAAAGTAAAGGTGGAATTCTTTCTAAAGCATGTGATTATATTAACGAACTTAAAACTGCCAATACCAGAATGGCAGAAAGTCTAAAAGAAACGGAAAGACTAACTGTTGATGCTGAGTTACTTAGGCAACAGTGTGAAGAACTTAAAAATGAAAACGCCATTTTACGTGCACAATTACAACAGCACGGGATTATACCAGATTTATCCGGTGGTGCTTCATAATGTTGGATTTTATTATAGACAATTTATCTTGTTTTAATAGTTCTATTCTGAAAATACCAACCAACCAGGGACATAAAAACATGCAATTTAACATGGATTTTCCTATGGTTTGAGTCCTCTAAGATGGATGTCTATCCGGTTGGTATCCATTTTGAGGACAGGGATCTTTTATCATCTGATTTGGGATTCAAATCCTTGCCAATTGTTCCTGAGATTTGGATCGGCTGTTTCAGTAGTAGAATGGATAGCCATTATGTAGACATGACTTTTTCATGTCCGTTGTTGAGAGATTGGGGTTCAAGTTGATGTTCGTTTATGTCAGCACAACTCTTATCACAAGTCTTGGAGTTGTTATTTGGCGGATGTCATCGATACAACAATATTGACTTCTGTCTTCATGAGGCTTAATAGTTGATAGTTGAGTAGATATCTGAGAGACTGGCAAAACTATTATTAATCCAGAGACTTACAGTTTTTAAATGGGTTCCTAATCAACACCCCTTAACATTTGTGTTGGATGCTTTAGCAACATTGACATTGTGTTTTACCAAAATAACGGTGAGAAAACATGAACCGATGATTCAAGGAAATTATAATTGTACCTCACAAATGTTAGGGGAGTTCACATGGTAAGCTGCGAACACCACTGTTAGTCACATGATCCTGTTGTATTATCTAGTAGTATATGTGTGTGTATGTCTGGTGTTTTCAGGTCATTTGTTCTGTGTCACTCTCCCACATGATCGAAAATTATATAACTTCATTTGCATGAAACAAAGTGTTAGCAGTGGAAATGGGGTTCACTCATGCATATTTTTCAATGTCATTAAAGTGAAATGTTGACACATCATCTAATATGAATTTCTGTAGAAATTCAGTAGAAATTCAATATTTCTGTGTTAATGTGGCGCAGGAGTGAACATCATTTCACCTCTATGTAACATAATCATCATTCCATATTAATATATAATGAATAACATGTATATGTTTATCATAATCAACTCCCAATAAAGTCGGCAAGGCGACAAAAAATGTCTGCTCTGCTACTTTTCAGACTTTGGATTAAGTCTGTCGCCTACAAGTTTATCTTTTCAAAATAAGTTTTGCAATACATAATATTACCGTACTCCATACTTGATACCAACTTTAAGAAAATTGTCTTCTACTTTAGATTTACTGAAAGGGTTGCTGGTTTTATATATTTGTGTTTATAAATTGCAATCCTCAAGGAATCACAGAAAGAATTTCCAAAGCTTGACTTGTAGTGAGAAATTCCAAATTCAAAAATAGAACATTAATACATGTATTAATTACAGTCCGTTTCATTTTAAAATAATTCCAAGGTTGCTGTTTGAAAAAAAATTAAATTTGCTTTTGGTTTTCATTTAGATGTCTGAACCTTGCCACATTTACTGAGTCAGAAAGGTCTTTTTTGTTTTAAAATTAGCCTGTTCATAGCTATTCAGATAACTAATTTGTTTATGGTCATATATTTTAACCTTTTGCACAGAAACATGATATCATGCATGTGTCATAAAAAGACAGATTTTCTGAAAGTTGGTAGCTTTCCTGGGATAATTCATTTTCCCAATCCATCCCTGAACTGACCACCTCAATATAAAGTGAAAAAATCTTGACTGCAATTATTCCATCACACTCCATTGCTAATCTACAATTTAACATTTTTCCCGGCACATTTTCTGTTTTATAAATATTAACAGATATACAAGTTCATGTAGTACATTTTGATACATGCATTCAATTTAAAATTATAACAAATTTAGATCGCTATAGTAGATGAAATTCTCCAAAATCAACTCTTTTATTACAGAGCACCTGTCTAATAATATTATAAATCACTAAAATAATGGTAATTTTAGTAAAATATTTATGCTGTCAAATTTGAGAAAAAGTAGATGTACATGTAGTTTGTGTATCTGGCCCCGGTTTCACAATCATTCCTTAGCTAAGATTTTCCTTAACTTAAATCTTGCAAATTTTCATATCTTCATAATTTTGTTAATTTTCAAGATATTGAGGAATTTAAGATGTCATTTTTAAGATCACGTCTAGATTAAAACATTTGCATTTAGTTTTGACCAAAATATTAATCAGTAGTTTCAAAAAGAGATTACAAATATTTGCCCGATACACAAACACTCCTTAAAGTAAGATTTTCCTTAACTTATATTTTACTAATTTTGGCAAGCTTTTTTGGAACTACGAATAAATATTTTTGTTAAAACTAAATGCAGATGTCATAAGCTTATATAATCTTTAAATTTACACCTTAAATGTTCTTATATCTTAACAATTAACAAATTATAAAGATTTTTAAGTTAAGGAAAATATTAAGTTAAGAAATGATTGTGAAACCAGGGCCCGATTCTTAATTTGTGTAGGTAAAATTAAAAGTTGTCAGCGTATTATGGTAAATGTATAGAGATCTTGTTAGCTTAGCCTGAATATTGTGAAAGATGACTGCAGTTTAAACCTATGCCTTCTTACCAATGTTTTAACGTGGCATTCATAGGATAAACTGTTAGTTAAGGGACTTTTCTGGCCACTTACAAGGTCCCATAAAAGTCTCATTCAAATGCAGAAAAACATATTTTTTTACCAATTTTGTTTTTGAAAATTTCCAGTTGACTCAAAAATTAAAAACAGAAATTAAGAAATTAAAAACTCAAGCAAAAGTGATAAAACCCAATATTTAAGCTTAATTTATTTTGCATATAATGGACTTTCAATGTTTTTGTTTTAGTACTTTATTGTAGCAACTAAAGGTAGATACACATAGTTATCCAATCAGAATTCTCTATTCGGTCAGTTGTTTCACATTACCTGTAATTATCCAATCAGAATGAAAGATTCAGTCATGTGATGTTCTGATAATTTGCATATGGTATATATCATCTAATCAGAATTTAGGTGTCAGTCATGTGATTTTTGATTGACATGTAAATCAATAACATATATTTATTCTGTACATGTAGACATTTTATAGTAATGTATGTAATATTTAAATTGGTGTTCAAATTTGTAGTACATGTATATATATTGAAAGAAACTGAATGAATTAGTGCTTTTTGAGAAATCTTGATTAATTCACAGAATACATGTATTTTTAACCAATCAAATGGCATTTTTGTTTGCACTTGTGTTTGATTAACCTTTCACCTCTGTTGCCATAGTTACCATGTGTTCCATATAGGAAATGGGGTCTGTTAGTCTCAACGTGACTTTTAATTTTTGCATGGATATAAAATGTTTGATGTTCATTTTACTTCAAATGTTGTCATATAGCAATTTAAGCACAGTAAAACATGTATAAAGACCTTCTATGGGACCTAGGCTATGACAAATGGACTTTACAGTATTGATATAAAGGCTAATTTTGGTTCAGATATGCAGAGACACTGGTGTTAAAGGACAGGTGGTTTTAATATATAGATGGTCATCAATGTAGGTTTTACTGTATTTTAAAGAACACATTTTTGCATTATGAGTTTAACCACACTTGATAATGTTTATAAAAAATAACTTGGGGTTAAAACATTATCTTTTTCAATATTCCAAAAACAGTCGTATTCGAACCAAGGTGACAAGAGGCACTGTGACCTATAAGAAAACTTTTTAGACCCCTTTTCCACTGACTTTCTCCCATACATTACACAGGAGAACCCCTTTATGCTCTGGTGTCATATTTTTTAAATTAGGGGAACGCTATCATATTCAGGTTCTAAGTCAAAGGCTTCAGTTGCAACTTACAAACCAAGACCCTAGTTGGAATATTTCATTTTAATATGAGGGGTGAAAAGGTTTTAAATTCATACATTGATCACATGTTACAGTGTTTTAAACATCCTGTCACCCCACCTTCAGTAGGATATTCTATATATGTGACCACCTCTTGGTCCAATGTAGAACAGTGACTTCTAGTGTTGAAATTTTATGAATGAATAAATTATATTTTACAATGAATATTGTGTTGAGAATTGTTTTGCATAATTTTAGCATAGAATGGACCAGATTCATAGAACTTATATACAGATATAGACTTTCGAATGAGACTCGATACCAAGGTCCCGTGTCTCGGTGCACGCTAAAGACATTTCTGTAGAGTTCCAAAAGAGAAGGCCACCTGTGGCCGCTACAGAGGACCCTTACAAGAAGAAGCGATTGAAACAGACTGAGCAACATAAACTAAACTAACTAATAATGTTGAAAATAAAGGTCAAACTTGAGCAGTCTCTTGAGAGACAAATACCCCCAACATTGCTGATTTGTTATTTCTAAGATCTGGCCATTGACCTATGCACCTAAATTTGACATGTGACACACCAAACTAGTTTGAGGGTGGGGGGGTTATATAGGAATCACCATATCTGACTGTCTGTCCATGTTAAATCATGTCCGGGCCATATCTCATCAATGCTTTGAAGGACTCTCATGAAACGTCACATGAATAATCTTATGGTCTAAAGAATTAAGACATGTCATGATGACCTTGAACCAAGGTCATATCGGTAAGTTCAAGGTCGCAGGAAAACTTTAAACGTTGGGGGCGGGAGAAGGGGTATTTGCCTCTCAAGAGACAGTTCTAGTTTTACATTTGTTTCATCAAAATTCATCCATACACATGAATAATATGGAGCAGATAAAACATTGGAACAGACAACCATGGACAGACAGACCGACAAGGTGATTCATATATACCCTCCTAAACTGTGTTTGCCAGGAGTGTATTCAATGTAAATTGTAGATACAAAATATTGTTAAATATGGCTCTTGTACTGCTATAGTGTAGTTGGTAAGTATGAACTCATTGCTAGGTTTCCACAATTTGAATATTATTAGTACCGGTAGTACCCAGTAATAAAATTTCTGAAACTTGTGAAAATAAAGTCTTTAAAGTATTTTTACACAAATATAGTAAAATAGGTTATTTTTAGAAAAAATTTCTCCGTAATAAGTAGCCAATGGTTATTTTGGATTCCAAAAATGGAGACCCAAGTGTGAATGTCCACTCCATACCTTGAACTTGGGTCTATGTTGTTATGACCTACATGTAAGATCCATGATAAGTAAAAAAGTTACAGTTGGTAATATCTATATTCATGCATAAGCGACACAATTTAACATGACAGACAGACAGGCAAGCTGATTCCTATATACTCCCCTCAAACTAGTTTGGGGGGGGGGGGTATAAATATAAACCAATCAAGTAGTTGTTGGAATGGTAATTTACAACACAGTCTAGGTAATGGCTTAATCCTGACTTCCTGACTCTTAACGGCTGTGTACTCTAAACATCACTTATATTGAGGTACATGTACCAGTAGTCCTTCTGTAATTTGGAGGAAATGTCAGAAAATTGTTGACATTTGGCAAGCATACCAGTGAACTTTATCAGACTTAGTATCTGCCAAAGTGGGATTTGAACTTGGTTGATGTGGGGCACTGCAAGTTATGACAGCATTGAGCCCTTAAAACTAAACCTTTTTAAACACCAAGTGGAATCAGAATCTTAGTTGCTGAGCAGTGTTACGATCAATATGATAAGCCAGCATTTTAGATCTCTTGACCAGAGGTAAGTTTGTCACTGCTAAATGCCAAATGTAGTACCACTTGTGTACTATAAAGCTTTTCATCTAGTTTGATCTAGTGCATTTCTATACACATGTATGTGTTTGTGTGTCTGTGTAATTCAGTCAAACATGTCTATACAGGCCACCAAATGGAACAAGTAAAAGTGACCTGTATGGGCAGGTGGCCTTTATATACAGGTTCAAATAATATGAATAAAGAACAATTAGGATATTATTCTACTGGCCTATATAAGCAGGTGGCCCTAATATAGAGGTGGCCTTTAAGGCAGTGGGCTGTAAATATAAGAGCTTCCAGTGAAAGCAAGTTCCCAGCCAAGAGGTAATTGTAATCATTGTAAATATGCAAAGGGCCATAACTCCTAGAAAATTGTTGAAATGATATGCAAAACTACACCTTCCAATGATCATTCCTATCAAGTTTCATCAATATCTGGTTGAAGGTATTGGAGAAATGGTGCCCACAAAAAGTTTGATGCAAGGACTGAATAATTGCTACTGTAAACATATTTATTTTTGTGGCGTACTAACTTTTGCTTATTTTGCGGTTGTATGTTTTGCGCAAAAATTAATATCAAGCGAAAATTATATTATGATTATTGTTATATTGCATATTTCAAAAACGTGAAAACTTAACTACGCAGATATGTCTAAATTTCCTATACTGGGAAAATAAATACACACAAAATTAAATACGTTTACAGTATAATCCCTCACAGATTTCTCAACGGGCTACAGTAGAACTTCGATAACTCGAAATACATGGGACTTCGATGATGACTTCGAGTTATAGGGGTGTTCGAGTTTTCGAAGTTGAAGGATAACGTCACAATTTAAACTTTCATTTTTAAGCAAGATATGTTGGACGGTATTAAACTGTTTACCAATACACTAGTATCATATGTATAACATAAATACATGTAATAATAAACAAAATATAATCAATTTAATAACGATGTTTTATAAGGACTCCTGGCGACGACAAACGCATACATTACACAAAATGTGTATTATCAATACATGATCATAATGCATTCAAAGAACTGAATCAGATACACATATTCTTGTACATTGTATGTAATAATCATAATTATTACGATAATAATACATATGCAAGACAAGAGGCGCATTTTATAGAAAGTGCGTACCGGGTACCACGTCTCAGTCATTAAAATCAAGCTTGGATAAACCACATGAAATGTTGCTGTTATCGCTAGCGGCAAAAAAACTTGGCTTCTACTGAGGGGGTACACCGTTACACTTCATCGCTCCTTACGGCACAGAGTACTAATCCTTTAATTAATACAGTAGCAGAACCTTTGATCTGTACCACTACTCCTCTCATTAATCAGATTATAATAACCCATGGCCGATTAGTTTTTCGTTCTATTGATCACTTAAAAATTTCGAGTTTTAGAAGGTGGTTTGTTGTCATACAATGTTTAATTTGGCACCTTAACATTACTTCGAGTTATCGGGGGTATTCGAATTATAAGAGTTTGAGTTATCGAAGTTGTATTTATATAGTTTATATAGAAAACCGGTCGGGACAAAATAATGACTTCGAGTTATGCGTGGTATTCAAGATATCGAAGTTCGAGTTATCGAAGTTCTACTGTATAATAAACATACTAGAGATAACAAAATAACAGTTTGTTTTACTTTATTTATACACCAGTTTGTGTACTGTATCATCCATCATCACTAACTTATCTTACAAACAAACAAGTAAACAATAAAAATAAACAATATTGGTCAAAAATATCAATGTATGGAAAAAAGCATTATGAGTCTTCTAAGGAAAATTAAACCGACACACGCCCTTACAAATTTCACACATCAACATCAAGTGTTCCCACATCATACATATATAGTCAAACAACATTGACCTGTCCGCTTGACTTTTTATTAGGGATTTTCATATAGGAAGGATCCACCTGATATACAGGTTGGATTGGCAGTTTATATAAACACTGTACAGGTGAACTCATAAAAGAGAAATGGGTATTGCCCATTTTGTACTTGTGTCACCTATACATACATGTACTGGCCCATAGTAAATATTCAACATGAAGGTCAAGCAGACAGGTCAATGTGGTATGCCTATACATATAGTCGTTCACAATCTTATGGCATTGTTTACAATCAGTCTTATTTCAATATAAGGGTGATTGCAACAAAAAGCATGAAAAGGGGTGGATGTATACATATGTTTACCCACTGTTATTACCCATTTATGTAGTTTAAACTCACCTGGTTTATAAACACTGCCATCAGATCATAAACAACTTTTACCATGTATACATGTTATTTTTCTTCAAATACATGACGAAAACACCATACATATTTTGATTCAGACAAAAATTAGAAATAATCACACACATGTCATCAATTTTCATTTACACACTAGTATTTGAAAAGAAAAGAAAAAATAAACAAACTTAAAAGATGTTTAAATCCTTCATTGTTTATTTGAAAAATTATATTTAGATGGTCAAATTCTTAAGAAAATGAGAAGAAATAATGCAATTTGGGAAGCAAGATTTCCAAGAGGGTGCTTGAACTACCAAACCATTTACTGTGTTTTGGCAATTTTTGCATCTTGCCGGTTTGCATATAAGTATAATGATTGTCTATCTAAGGCTAAGAGAAGCATACTTTAAATGTTTTTCTGAAGATAATACACACGTATAAGAATTTAACGGAAATGTACACAGATTTGTTCATTACAAAGATGACCAAGGGGCATAAACCCTTGTCGTACTTTCACAATTTGAGGTTAGACCAAATTTCTAGAACACATAAATTGTATAGGTCCTTCACAATCTTATGGCAGAGTGTTTGTAAGCCTACAGAAAAAGGTAATATAGTATGCAAACATATGTACCGGTAAACCTCCACACCTTCTCAGGATTTATTTGTGTCAACCACCCCAAATATAAGAACAGACTCTCAATATACATTGTCATCAGATTCTGAACAACCTATACTTCAATTTATATTCATAATCAAATAGGACAAATCCTTATCATTAATAAAAATATTTAATAAACAATACAAACTGGAAAGACAGAGAAAAGTTTCATTTAAATATTAAGAAATACAAGCTGAAAGAAATCACTACTGCGACAAAAAGGCAGGACAATATGTGTCGATAGAAACTTGCTTTCACATCTAGTTGACCAAAAACATTCATATTCAGATTGCAAAATTACAACTTAATAAGTATTGAAAACAATATGATAGAAATTCAACATTAATAACCTCAATATTGCAGCGAAAAAGGCAGGATGAGAGCTGTCAATAAAACCTTGCCTTCACATCTAGTCAGTCAGAATGTTAAATCACAAATGTTCACAAATGGGAGTATGCTATAACATGGTACATGTATTTGCGTCGGTCTGACAAAGTGAAAATCGGACAATTTAATATACAAACCATTCATTAATAGATACATGTATGTATACGGAACTAAAACTTAATTATCTGGAATGTTATTATTTCACTCTTAACAAATATATAGCAAGGGGCTCAAATGGGCCTTAAATTGCTCACCTGGTCACAGGATAAAATGTAGGATAACTAACTTATCCTCTTACTGAAATTAATGCAGATTACCACTTTATTTATCAAGAATATTACTTAGGGTATAGAGTGGACCTTAAAAAGCTCACCTGGTCAAGGAGTAAAATTTAGCCAATTTACTTTACCCTCACATTAATGCAGATTGTTGTTCCATTTACCAACAAAATTTCTACCGTGTTGCTCGTTATAGAGGTTAGAATGGGCTCGCCTAATCAGGTTCAATTTTACATGCAGATTTGATATTAATTGGTAATACCATTTCACTAATCAACAAAATTTCTACTGTGTTGTTCATTATAGGGGTTAAAATGGGCCTTAAAATGTTCACCTGGTCACAAAGTAAAATTAACATGCAGAGTACTATTTCATTGATCAACAATCTACCATGTTGCTCATCACAAGGGTACAAGTGGGCCTTTAAATGCTCACCTGGTCACAGTGTAAAATTAACATGTGGAGTACCATTTATCAACAATCATGTTGCTCTTTATAGGCTTGACATAGAACAAAAAACAAAACAATGATGATTCTGAATTTATAATATCACAATGAACAACACAAAACTCTCACACTAACCACACTGCAGGCAGTCTCTGATGGTAGAAAACAAAAAGTATTAATTTCAAGAATGATTTTTATGAACAATCAATGTACTGAAGGTACTGAATAACAATCTAATGAATAATACATATTTCTATGAACAAACACCCTCATTCATTCAGACATGTTTCAATTGACAGAAAATAAAATACTGATTCTACAAGCGATTTCTATGAACACAAACTTTTGAATGAACCTTGGTCTGGTCTTAGATGACAGAAAATATCAAAATTAATTCTAAGTACCCAGTATGATTTCTATGAACACAATCTCTTGAATAAGACTTGATCTTAGATCACAGAAAATATCAAAATTTATGATTTGTAAGAACTCAGGCTCCCTCACAGACCTTAGTCTCAGAATTGTACAAGATGTTTTATTTTCAAATTTTAAACGAAGTGTAAGCAAATGCTGCTATGTTAAACATTCAGTTTCTCTTATGCTAACTAACATGTACACAGTCACTATTTCTATGGTATATAATGCCTTTTTAAGGTGATTTAAATTTTAATGTATATCCCTGACAACAAAATTTGTGAAATTTACCCCGCTCTACAAATGAAATATTGTACTAAAAATTGACAAAGGCATGTTCATGTTGTTGCTTAAGGCAAAAAATAAAAAAATGAGATGAGTATTTTTCTAAATATGACCATACCCATCTGATACTTTCATCCCCACAACTATCATATTTGTCTATGACTTCTTTGATTTTTATTATGTATAAATAATATAAATAAATTAAGGCTTAGACAAGGTTTTTCAGAAAATATGTCCCCACTTTAATTGCCATTTTTTTCTCCCAAATTTCAGCATTTTATGAGATGGGCATTTACTGAAATCTTTTTCAATGTAGACAAGATAATTTTAAGATAATTTGGAATATCAGGTTTTTTCTTATTTTTTCTGGACAGAAGATTGATTTTTACATTTTGTAAAATGTCTCAATACTGATCAAAATCAAAATTAATATTTTTATTTATTGATAGAGTTTTATCTAGCATACTATGACCAACTTTTATCAACATGGAGTATATTTCTATTAATTTTATTTATCAAGATTGAAGGCCAGGCCATATTTTCTGAAACACCTTGTGTTAATATTTTCTACAATAAATTACAGTAGCACTTATAATTTCAAAATAAAGATGCACCAATAAATTCTTTTTTTTTTTTGTCATGACACTTAAACAGACACTGACACAACCACTGCCATTGCCATGGATACTGGTATATGATATGTTGATTCAAGTAACCAAGTGTTCAAGTCTGCACACTCATAATTCAAATGTTATGGGTTCAAGATCTAGCTAGCCCTGGTTTAAAAGATATGTCATTGATCAAAGGTTATGAGTTCAAGCTCTGACCCAGCTGTCATTATCAAGGGTTTTTATTCTACACTATCACAGTCTATTCATCAACCAACTACTAGTATTTAGCATGGATACATCATAAACGATGATGGGGGTCAAAGGACTGGACCTCCCATACATCAAATGGATGGTTAGGTGGGAGGGTCCTATAAATCTTAGTTGTTCACAAGCATAATAATGAGACTAAAGGGCACACTAAAATTAAATATATTTTAAATTCAGAGAAAACACACTAACTTTACATTTGCTGTAACCTCCAAAAGTGCAATGTTCAGTCTATTTCATATACATCCCACAATAAAATATAGTCTTTAAAAAAACTTTCATCCATTACTTGACAAAATCCATAACCATGATTACAATATATAATTTTTAACGTATTAAAACATATCATATATATTCCGTAAAATAGCATCCTCCTTTCCAAATTATGCTCATCATTTCTTAGACAAATTTAACAGCATTTTATGATTTATTTCAAAAATTTTTTCGCTCTGTTTACCCATAAAACAACAAAATATTTTTCACATTTTTTCATTCATTACTTCAATGAAAATTCCATAATCTAACATGTATATACAAATAGGGTTCTTAACAATAATCTCTCTCATTTTTTATGCAAAAAAGTCTATTTCAAAAAACATTTGGCTACTTGCTTTTCCAACTTACATTCATGTTCAATTGGAGCACAACATAGTCCATTTCAAAAAAAGCCTCGCTCATTACCAATATATAGTCTATTTCAAAAAAGTCTCAGCTAGTACATACTTCCTTTCACAACTTGCATTCAGATTCAATGAGAGCACAATATAGTCTATTTCAAAAAAGCTCACACATTCTTTCTTCATAACTATCAATCTCAACAATGACTCAGCATACTTTCAAACATGAACATGATAATGATCAAATGGAAACATGAAACAGATAATAAATTATTTAACGATAACTAAGTTCAATAGTCGTTATAAATCCTGGGGATCGTGTGTTGATGGGTCTTGTTTTTTTGTCGTAGTTTCCTCCGTTTTATCTTCTGTCTTTGAATCACTACTGGCTGTATCTGCTGAATCTGTAAATGACAAAACAAAATAATATGTAAGTAAAAAAATTTATTCAATGGGAATTTACGGCCAAGTGCAAAATATTTCACTTATACCAGTCATCATCAGCTATAGGAGAAGTGGCAGAAATATTAACCTTTGCAGTGCCCTCAGAGCAATGTGTAGGGAGGTCTCTTTAATGTACCATGGCTGCTGTAATAAAGGTCATCGATCTCTTCCAAAAGACCGCATGATTTCATTTCTAAATGCTGAGTGCAAAAAACAGTCACTATCTATTTTCAAGTCTTGATCAGAACTCAGCTAAGGTTCGAACCTTAACCACCAACATACAAAGTGAACACTAACTAATGAGCTACCACAGTGGTAAAAAAAATTAAATACTGTTAATGTGGTTTTGTTCGCCAGCAAAAATTTTCACAAAATTGAATTGTTGGTATTTCGCTATTTTACCCATTCTTGTGTCGATAACAAGGACTTATCTTAATGTGTGAGAGGGAAATGTCAGGATGTTCAAAAATTCTTGAAATTCTTGAATATTTCCACCAGGCAGCACTCTACCAACTGAACTACCATAATGGTATAATTATCAAAGCAGCTGCACAGTGGTTTTTGAACAAAGACAGTTAAAGGAAGACACTGTGATCTGTATTAAGCTGGTGCTTTGAACACTAGGGCCTCCAATATTTTGAGTGAATTTGACATTTACAAGTATTTTTTTGACACAGACTAACCTAACTGTAAGATTTCCTCCTCCTCAGTAGGAGTAGTCTCCCTTTTAGATTTTGGTTTACGTTTACCTTTTTCTTCAGCTGATGGTGGCTTGGGTAAATCAAATTTTTGATTTTCTTGTGTAGTTGATTCAGGTTTTTCTGTAAAATAAAGCAAACATGATCAAATTTACATACCCAGTTCTTATTATAAACCCTGTTATATTAACCCTAAAAATAATGTCATGTCCCCCGCAAAACTCAGTTGCAGAGTGGTCTAACACATTAGTTAATGATTCCCATTATCTACATAGAATTAAATTTTAATACTATCCAGTGTTGTAAATTTTTTATGTCTATGATCCCATAGACAGAATTTTTTGAGGTCATATTAGCTGACGTCATATTGTGCAGAAAATGTTCATGCAAGGCCATTGGCAATCAGATGTGTTCCGCTTTTTTATTAATGCGCCATTTTTTGTTTTAATGCGCTGGTTTTTTGTTTTATGTGTATAATTTAAAGATTACATGAATGTTATCAATATTAAACTTATTTTTGAATTTAATTATAAGGAATGATTGTAATTTTTTTTCTATCTATGGGGTCATAGATAAAATTATTTGGTGCACGCGTATGCATAAACCACTTCACGGTTTTATGCCGTGTGCACTAAATAATATTATCTATGACCCCATAGATAGAAAAAAATTACAATCATTCCTTAAGTATTTCCAGCTAAGATTGAATCCCACTATGAGTCAGATCATAGTGTGAAAAAGCTTCTTTCTGAAAGTTGGTGGTTTTCTTTGGCAACCCTGGACTCTTCTGGATTGCTATACCACTACGGTAGCTCAATTGGTAGAGTGCTCATTCCGTATGTGAGAGGCTGTGTGTTTGAACCCAAATCCGGGTCTCTGAACAAGACTTGAAAATAGGTAGTGTCCATTCTTTTGCCAAGCATTCTGCATTTAGAAATTAGGTCAAAGAACCCTTTGACAGAGACCTTTAAACTGATCCCCTATGTCACAGCAGACTTGGCAGGTTAAAGATCCCTCCCTGCACATTGCCCAAGTTCACTGCCAAGGTCATTATTTCTGCCACTTCACCTATATCTGACAATGTCTCAATATAAGTGAAATATTCTTGACTGGGATGTAAAACCGCAATCAATAATCAATTAATTCCTCTACTATCTATGAACTTGCGCCACTGATATATCTGACAGAATCTTGACAAACAAACGTGCAGTCAAACCTGTCTATAAAGGCCACCCAAGGGAACCAGTAGAAGTGGCCTTTATATACAAGTTCAATGACATGAATTAAGAACAATTGGGATACAATTCTACTGGCCTTAATAAGCAGGTGAACCTTATATATAGTTGTGGCCTTTAAGGCAGGTTGGACTGTAAATGTCTTTTTTTGCTGGCATTTATAAGCAGATGGTCCCTATATATAGTTGACCTTTAAGGCAGGTTGGACTGTAAACGTTTTCTTTTTTTTTCCCAAGTTTCAAACCCTGTTAGTAATAAACATTTTAAATCTTTACCTGTTTCTTTGTTTTCTTCTGTTTCTTTAGTTTCTTCCTTTTCTGTTGCTGGGTCTGGTATTTTTGTATCATTGCTCGTTTTAGTCGTATTTTTCTTTGCACTTGTTTTGGTGGTTTTGGTTTATAATTTTTAGCTTTGTTTATTAAATAATTAACTTCTCTTTCTAAGGCCTGATATTTCAGTCCAATATCTTCTAATAATATCTTAGGTTTTTCTGTTAATGGTGTTTTCTCTTGTTCTTTCAGCATGTCTTTTCTCCATTTCTGAAAAAAATATATGAACACAATATATAACATGGGAATTTTAATAACAAGGATTCTCTATTTAATGGTGATAATTTTGATCTCTTTATCACTATCTGTAAACTGGGGATAATGGCTGACTAGTCTAAAAGCACCAACTTACAGATCTCAGAACATCCCCCCCCTTTTTTTTCTCTTGCTCTCGCAACAGGATCTTGGCTGACTGGTCTAAAGTACTTCTCTCCCTCACTCTCTCTGTAAACTTGAAACAATGGCTGAATGATCTAAAACACCAGCTTACAGATCAAAGAACACAGAATCCGGCTGTCTCTCTCTCTCTCTCTCTCTGTGAAAACACAATGGCTGACATGCATAAAGCATTAACTTATAGATCTCAGAACCAGCTCTCTCTCTCTCTCTCTCTGTTAACAAGGGACCTTGGCAACACCCTACAGATCTCAGAGAACTCCTTACTATTCCTAACATACATTCGTACAGCTAAAATTGAATTCCTGTAGTATCTTATGTCTTCGTAGGCAGCAGTAGTAATAGCACTTTAGGTGTCATTTTTAGACAGTTAATTAGTTATTTAATTATACAACATCAATCCCTAAATATACTTACTTTTGTGTCATTAATTAGTTTTTCTAAAGTAGTAACTTCAACTTCTGTAAATATGGATTCTGCTGTCGACGACAGATTTTTCACTGTTGTTAAGAAATACTCTGTATGATTCAACATGCTCTTAAGAGCTTCTAAAGCTTTAGGACGATCTTTTAACTGCTTTACTCTGTATTCAATATCCTTCATATCATCTTGTAATGATTTTAACTTCTCTATGTAAACCTAATGTGAAAAATAAAAGAAGATGTTTTAATAGTGGTGGGATGCTATTACTGTGTGCCTAAAACAAAATCATTTGGTTCTAATTCTGGTTGCAAAATAGACAAAACAGACACATGAAGAAAAAAAGTACAACTATACCCACTGTTGACTATGAAGGTTTGGAAGATGTCAAACAAGCCATATTTGAAAGGATTTGCATCTACAAGCCATTTTTGGCCCAAAATTACTCAGACTGACAGCCCTGAAATCCATAATATAAAATATATCACTTGCAAATCTCATGCATACACAAACTTGTTCTTAGATTAATCTTAAAAGACTGCTGATGAAATGTTAAACAACAATACAACAAAAATATAACATAAAATAAATCTACCTCTTTTTTAGAATCATCAGGCAGATCATACATCCAGTCAGAGGCGTCCTCTAAGTTCTTGGCTATTTTTGTTCGCTCATCTTCCGTAGAACACTTCTCATATAAATCCTGGTAGATTTTATCTTTTGTGTCAAATATATATGCTTCCAAATCGTTCTTAGCTTTCTCTAGAAGTTTCTTTTCTTTGTCTTTAGCTGTCAAATCTGCAAGCCTGAAATCAAGCAAATTCAGTGAATATTAGAATCACCCAACCAGCAGGCTTTTTTCAGTCAAAGGGCCATAACTCTCAGAAAAATGAGCAAACCAACTCGGGTTAACAGTATGTGTATCTCCTATCAATGTTGATGCTTTGCACAAAGTTTTGTGAAATAGTACTTTAGAGACTTTGTGCAGATAAGAATTTCGGAAGGACAGGCAGAGCCTCGAATTGAATATCCCTCTCTCACTTTGAAAGGCGGTAGATAAAAATGATAGGAAAAATCAAACATGATGAAGAGGTGGTGCTTTTTTTTGTTGGTTGAAATGGTGTTTTAAAGACATAGTCATGATTATTTCTTTTAATATATCTAGTCAGCCAGTTCAGGAATAGTGGATGAAACTGGAGTGCTTGGAGAAAAATCTTTAATCTCACTCTCACAACCAGTGCGACTGAAAAAATTATTGGTAAAATCAACATGATGAAGAAGTAGTGCCATTTGTTTGGTTGGTTGGTTGGTTGGTTGGTTGGTTGGTTGGTTGAAATGGTGTTTTATGTAATCAGGATTATTTCACTTAATCTAGATCTAGGTGGTCATTCGGGAAGAGTAGAGTAAACTTGAGTGCTTGGAGGAAAACTTCAACCTTCACTGTAACAAACAGAGTGGCTTGACCAGTAGGCGTTGAGAGGCGTTATAATCCACAAGTATACCGGATACTCCTTAGACCACCTAGATACAACAAGGAGTTGCTTAACACTTTTAAACTGAGGTCTGCATATTCAATATGATGAAGTGATGCTTTTTGGTTGGTTAGGCGAAATGGCCCAGTCAAGATTATTTCACTTATATCTAGGTTTCATTTCAGCAATAGCAGAGGAAACTGGAGTACTTGAAAACCTTCAACTTTCATTAAGCATCAATGACACACAACCTAGTTGAGATTCCAACCCGTTAATCATGAATCTACCGTGTAAGCCACATGACTCACCACAAAGTTTCAGAGTCAATTTATCCCTACTATATATACTACTAGTTATGACTTACTTTTTCTTGCTCTCTTTAATTTTTTCTTTACTATACCCTGGTAAATCAAAACTCTTGTTATCTGACTTTATCTCCTCTTTAATGATTACAATCTTAGGTTTATCATCCTGAAAACAAATCATAACAGTATATAATAAGAATAATGGGGTGTCATTACCATTTCGGGTTCAAATTTAGTTTGTTTTAAAGTGGAGTGGCCCAACAATGGACCAAAAGGGCGTTGATAAAAAACATGAACAAATAGCACAACTGTACCCACCCATTATTATACCTATGAAGGTTTGGAAAATCTCCCAACAAATGCTCCAGAAAAAAGATTCAACTGAAAGTAGAACAATTAGACGAAACCAGGGTTTTACGGGACACGTAACTCTGCATTTTTTAAACAAAATAAATTATGTTGGACGCAAAATTATTTATCATATGCATCCAAAAGGATGCAAAAAATTTCTGTTTACCAATTTGACTGAACTGAGAAATAGTGTTTGAAAATTCTGTTAATAGACAAGGATTTTTCGAAAACTTTCTAAATGTTGGAATTCCCCCATACTATATATAATACATCGGTGTGTTAAAATAGTATTCGTAAATTTCCAGCAAAATGTTGAATTGGCATTGCATTCACAGTCGATTGTAACCATATTCAAAATTCAACATTATCGCGGCACCAGGACTATATATAATCATAATTTTAAATTTAATTCAGCTATGGGACCCACATTTGTAAGTTTGAACCCCATTCATTTTTTTATTGGAGTCCCAAAAAAACCCACATTTTTGAAAAGTTGTGTAAAACACTGGAAACTCAGTAAAAACTCAACAAAACCAATATGAGAAAAAACATGGCAAAAACCCATACATGTACATGTATGTCCCCACATAATTTGAGAATTGGAATTTTATTTTTTTATCTTTAAATAATGAAGATCTGACATGAGAAAGGTGCAAATATAACATAAAAAGCTTTGGTTATGCAAAATATGAAGTGCAAAGTTTACATAGTTCAAATACTTTTTATGACCTCATGGTGCTTGGAGAAAACCACAAACCATCGGCAAGCAAACTTTTTCACACTAGGATCTGTCGCACAGGTTAGAACTCATTGTGTAAGAGGTGTTGTGATCGTAATTTCCTAAGCATGCTCTTCAGACCACTCATCAACCCAAGACCCCTTTATTTTTGCATTGGCAATGTGAAGTTATTTTATCTCAAAATACTCAAGTTAAAAAAAAAAATTTTAAATTTGAAAATTTAGATTTTTTTTATTATACCTTCTTTTCTTCCTCTTTAGTTGCATTCTTTTCTCCTTCTGTTTTCTCATCTTTCTTTTCTTCTGTTTTTTCATCCTTTGATTTGTCAGTTTTCTCTGTTTTTGGGGTTTCTTCTTCTGCAGGGATCTAAATGACAAAATTAGAGCTGTTGATTAAATAATATTTTAGGAACAAAAAATAGAAAAAGCACAACATTTAACAAACTAATACAGAAATGCACATGAACATCTCGACTACCCATTGCTAAGGGTTGGTACTTATATGTACTAGGTTGACCTACATGTGTGTCTAGTTACAGCAAGGTCCAAAACCCAGTGTTCAATCTAGGACTAATGGTAATGAGGCCCAGGGGTTCAAAATTATGTTTTGTAATGGAAGGCCACCCAGGACCTTCTGTCTTTATTTTGTTATGGAAGGTCCAGGACCTTTGGTCTTTATTTTTGGTAGGCCCCACATAAAGTTTTGAAAGTCCAATAGCAACAAAGAAAGATCCATGTGCAATAATGTTATCATGTAAAAAAAAGTAGGGTTATCCTGGTGAAAAAGGGCAGATCCATGGGACTTTTACAGTTTAAATACTCAAGGTACCAATGTAAAATGACAAGGTGCTAAAACTAAGACCCAGAAAATTTTTAACCCCTGAGTGGGAGAGCCATTTTGGTCCAGACCTTGAGACAATATGGTAATTATATTCAAACAAATGGTGTCAACATTAATACATATTGATTCATTTTAATTGAAAAAATAAGTTACTGTAGAAACCACTGTGACTGTGACAGTGAAATCCTCTTTATATTCATAGAAAATCAAAGAAATTTTAATAAAGTTTGATATTTTTCACTTACTTGTACCAAGTCGTAACAGGAAATCTGTATGCGCATCTGCGATTAGCCCAAAATATATCTGTATAGGGAAAAACGTTGGTGCTATGGGGATTTAACATATTGAAAAACCATGCAAATGGTGGCTTCTGTTGCTCATATGACGTAAAGCATCACCAAGGACATCACTTCCGGTGTAAACATCGTCATTTTCGCATGTGTAAAATCCCCATACCGCCAACATTTTCCTTTTTACAGACCTACTTTATGACAATTGCGAATGGGCATACAGATTTCCTGTTACGACTAGGTACAAGTAAGTGAAAAATATCAAACTTTATTCAAATTTATTTGATTTTCTATGAATATAAAGAGAATTTCACTGTCACAGTCACAGTGGTTCCTACAATAGTAGTTTGTTCTTCATACTACCATTTATAAAAATTATTTATTATAATTTTTTTGAATCTATAAATGGCATATAAATGTATTTATGCAAATGATACATATAATCTTTGAAAAATATAGTCCAATCTGCCTTAAAGACCACCTCTACATAAAGGCCACCTGCTTACAAATGCCAGTGGAATTTATCCAAATTGTTTTTATTCATATTATTTGAACCTGTATAAAGGCCACCTGCCTATAAAGGCCACTTTTACTGGTGCCCTTAGGTGGCCTTTATAGACAGGTTTGACTATAGTAGGATATATGGATATATTTTTGAAAACTGTTACAGTCAAGTTTTAAGAAACAAAAAAGAGAGTAGAAGAATATCAGTAGTATTAAGTTTCTCAACACTCAACTGATGTTGAAAAGATGGACAAAAGATGGCCCACATAGTTTGTTTTGGGTCTGTATTTTTGTTTTAGGACCAATGACACAAGGACCCCTTCTAGATTGAACACTGTTTGAGATACCATGATGCAGGCACATCTACTGTACAACTTTATAAAGCAGGTAGCTAACATCTACAACAACTCACTATATCAAAAAAGAATATTTATTTGAACTTTTCACCATTAAAACAGTGGGATGTTCCAAACTCAAAAGAATGGATCATTCCACTGTAGATGTAGGGGTTTAAGGCACAACACAACATCTTACAAGATGATGAAATAAGCTTTACATGAATTTTTTAAAGAGATGATGTGGATCTGCTAAATTTGGGTCTGAAGAATCGGCCCATTCCAAATCTCCTAAACATATACATGTATAATTTTCCCATATATATTGATGAAATTTTCCAATTTGAATAAATTATGATACATACAAAATTGTAAATTTTGTTTTCTACCATGTTTTACCCCATTGGATGTGTCCCAAAATTACACAAAACAACACCTATATCCCCCATTTCAAGGGCCTGGACCCATTACCAAAAAGAGATGTCACAGTCATGATGACATTCAAACTAAAATGACCATTTTTTGCATCTATAACAGGCAACAATGCACTGTGCGACTACAACTACTGTGAAATCATTAATTTTCGTTGGGGATCAATTTTCGTGGTTTTAGTGGACAGTCTGAACCACGAATTTACGACTACCACGAAATATTAACCTCAAGTAAAAAGACAAGATATATGATAACTAATGGACATGCATATATGTACCATATTTTTTTGCTCTAGCATAACTCGCACATAAACCCAACATTTTCAGGAGTTAAAGATGTGTGGATGTTTAATTTAATTATGAAAATTATTTCAGTAAATATATTATGTTTAATAAATTCTTCATTAATTTTTTTAAATGTTTGTTTTCAATTAGGAACTGGTCGGGACAATAGACAGACAGGTTTCTAACCGTAACTTTCAGCATCAATTATGGCCCGTCTCATTTAAATTCCAATCAGATTACATATTAATTATATAAACATTTTAACAATCTCTATAAACCTGTTTTATATTTATTATTACTAAGTCAGCTGTTTGATTTCTAAAAAACGAAACTTCATTCGAATCAATCGGTAAGAGCCGCCATTGTTACTCTCGTAAACAGCTGATTAGGTCATCAGAGGTCAATAATTAGAATTTTTATAAAGTTGCCGATGTCACAGAAAAACATTCAGTTTCGTGTAAAGTGATTATAAAACACGTTGTGATTGATGTTCTATGCCTAAACTTTTAAATCTAAATTAATTACCGCTTATTTGTACAACGTAACAGGTAGATCTACTCAGGCCAGGTGTCACATCGCTTGTGTAGTTAATTGTTACTGATATAATGATTACAGGTAATTAGCGCCTACCCGAGACTTAGTCATTAATCCGCGTCTCTGTCACGGTTTATTGCTTTCTTATTTCAACAAATAACTTTTTCTATAGGTGCCGATAAACAAACAAAATATGACTTCCTACCCGTTATCAAGGCCCAAAGGACAAAATACATTTTTGACATAACAGTAAAACCACGAATTTACGTCCCAACGAAATGTTATTTTTTACCGATTCCACGAAAATTGGACCCAACGAAAATTAATGATTTCACAGTATTCAAAAAGAATAAATATAAAATCTTATATTATTCGCTTGGCCAGATGAATCAAAATCCTGTTAAGAAGAGTGATTTTTTTTCAATCGCTCCCCCACAGAACTGAAGTTAATATTGACTCAAATTTATGTCAATAATAAAAAAATTATGCAAGTTGTGTGATGTGTAAATTTTCTGAGTATCGAGTACCATTCATGTGCTTAAATTTATTAGATACTTATTTATAAATGATACAGGAGAGAAAACATTAAAACCTTTCTTTAAAAGCCATCTTAGGAAAAATGTTGAAAAGGACAGTTATATTACATAGCAGTGTTTCTAATTCAACATTTTGAAAATGAAAATGTGACTTATTTGAGTATAGTGGAATAGTCGTGTTTTAAGCACCAGTTAAATGTTTTTTTTCAAAATTTGGGTGATCAGTTCTGAGATGGTAAAGTAAACTGGAATGCCCAGAGATAACTGAAGACCTTTGACATGCCAACTGACAAACTTTCTCACACTGGGATCTGCCCAGAGTGAGTTGAGTGAGTAAGTGAGTAATGGTGTTTAACATCCCAGTCAAGAATATTTAACTTATATCGAGATGTCGCCAGCTATAGACGAAGGTGCAGAAATTTCGCCTGTGCGTTGCGCTTATGGCATTATACAGCGGGGTTCTTTAGCGTGCCAAGCCCACCATGAGCGGGACCTCGTTTATTTTAAGTTCCCATCCGAAAGAACCATGACTTTCATTTCGTAATGCCGAGTGCTTGGCGAAAGAACAGCCACTACCCACTTTCAAGTCTTGGGTCAGACCTGGCTGGGGTTCGAACCCACGACCTCCCACTTACGGAGCGAGCACTCTACCAACTGAGCTACTGCAGTGGTTCTCCAGAGTGAGTTCAACCCAGGCAGTGACATGCACTGTGATTTGTAGGTCAGCACTTTATTAAGTCCACTTGGCCACCAAGGTTGCCATTTGTTATCTGAACCAACTCTTCAGTACAATATAAACAAATTGCACTGTGGTTCTACCAGAGATGAGAGTAAATTCAGGTCAACTTGAGGGAGAGAGAGAGAGAGAGAGAGAGGACATAAATATTAAAAAATTGTAGAATTACAGTAGATCTGTTGTTTTGTTTGGTTTTTTTTTAAATCAGAACATGGAAACATTCATTTCCTGTTTTAACTCATTTCCAAAAATAAATTATGCTTGTGTGGAATTTGAAAATGGTGTCAGAGCCAAATTGCAAATTATTGAGTAAATTTTTTACATTCTTGCAAACAAAACTTATTTTATGTTTTAAATTCTGTTAGCATTTCAAACCCAGGTTTCCCTCATATAAAGGTGGCTTTTATAGACAGGTTTTTATGTAAATTCTCCATGGTTTACAACTTCATATCATTTAAAATAACCACCTTGGATTTTTTAGATTTATCCTCGGATTTGGAATCAGAACTCTGTTCGGTATTGTCGGTTTCCGGTTTCTTTTCCCCTCCGTCATCCTTCTCTGATTTCTTTGAGTCACCATCACCCTTTTTGTCAGTAGTAGAAGATTTATCTCCCTTTGAAAGTCAAAAATGTGAGTAATGATAAGAAAATTCATGCCAAAAAAAAAATAAAAAAAAAAAAAAAATAAATAAAAATAAAATAAAATAAAATAAAATAAAAAATAAAAGAAATTAACGAAAATAAAGAAAATAAAAGAATGAAAACATCAAACAAAATAACAAAACAGCATGCAAACCTTTTTCATTGGAAACGCTGACAAATTTATGACAGAGACATGTTCAAGATAGTTTGCACACCACTAAGCTTGCACAGGTCCCTATAAATACTGGTTAAGACTGGCATGTAATAACTGAATAGGCACTGGATCGGCCCTTGTTTTAAGTTATATAAATTATATTTATACTGTATATGATGTCAATAAAGTAAACAATTAAAATAATGAATTGTTTATTTTTACCAGATTTTGAGAGGCAATTTGTTGAGTATATGCCGGTCTGATCTGGTATTTCTAGGGACCTGTTAGAGTGTAGTGACGAGCTTAGTCTATCTTGAACACATCTCAGAATTGATACAGATTTCTTGGAAACTCCATATTTCTTCTCAATGGTAAACAGAGTACAGTTAAAACCTCTTTATAATGTCCCTCAATAACTTTGCCACCTCACTAATTGCCACACTATTTTGAAGAAAAAATCTATTGTGTTTTTCTGTATAAGCCTACCTCGATTTATCGCCAAACTACTTTGTAATGTCAAAATCTGACTTAACAAATGGTGGGAATTAATCGAGGTTTAAATCTACTGTTGTCTAACATAACAATTTTATGTATGAGGTCCCGGTTTCACAATCATTCCTTAGCTAAGATTTTCCTTAACTTAATTTTAGCAAAATTTGGTGATTGCTTTTTGAAGCTACTGATAAATATTTATGTCAAAACTATATGCTAATAGTTTAATATAGAAGTAATCTTAAAAATGACACCATAAATTAATGAATATCTTGAAAATTAACAAAATTACAAAGATTTGAAATTTTTCAAGATTTCAGTTAAGGAAAATCTTAGCTAAGGAATGATTGTGAAACCGGGGTCTGTAACTTTCATGAATAGAGTGGGATAGTTATTGAGCCTTTACAACAAGGTTTTAATGTATATCTAAATACTGCACAACTTTAAAAGCACATGTATCAAATACATGTAGATGTATATGACTACATTATACACAAGTTACTAAGAGCTCAATCAATTTGGTCATGAGCCTACAATGAGATATATCCTTTAACATTAAAACATAACTATAATTTCCTGTGGAATCGCGTGGCCTAGTGGTTAAGGCGTTGGACTCATGATTCGAAGGTCGTGGGTTCGATCCCTGGACCGGGCGATGTGTTGTGTCCTTGAGCAAGACACTTAATTTCATGTTGTTCCAGTTCACTCAGCTCGTCCCATTCAGGGGAGAGTCTTGTACTCTCAGTCGCTTAACCCCACCGAAACCGGGATAAGCTCCAGCCTGATGGGCCTAATGGCTCGGGATAGACTTTAACTTTAACTTTTTAATAATTTCCTTTGGATATAGTAACAAGATAGGAAGAAATTTTCCATAAAAGTTGATGTTATTCTGGTAATATGCTACACTTTCCATATCATTACAAACAAGCATTATGGAATATTGATCAAGTGGTCCACTGGAGAACCCTATATAAAAAAGTTCATTTGCCTTCAGTCAGTTAATTGTATTACTGATTTTTTTACTTATTTTAAACCATCTCAAAGTATAAGTTTTTTGTACATGAATGTACATTTGTAAATTCAAAATCTCTAAACTGTTTGAAAGTGAAATGAATGTCATAAAATTTAGACAAACTCAGTTGCATTAAAATGTCAGTGAAAATTTTTTTTTTATTTTTTATTTTTTTTTTATTTTTTTTTTTTTTACTAATTTTGACGATTTATCTAAATAGGATAAATCTTAACCAGGTGTGTCAGTGTCCAACGCAACATAACATAGCATTTGTGTGTAAAAGTTACATGTTTTCCTACAGATGTGGAATCTCATAAGTTGACATTTACATGTATAAATGAATGTTACTCCAGACGTTGACAGTAAAAATATTTTGGAGTCTTGTTCATCTGGTATGTTCATGAAACACCACTATAGATGGGATGAAAATGTTTTAAAAGAATTGATCATGTGGTACATTAAGAAAAACACCTTTGCAGAATAGTCACATTCATCTGTAGGTCAGTTTTTGTTAAGCTGGTGTCAATGTGTTTTTTTTTTTCTTAAAAATCCTCAAAATTATTAGCCATTTTTTGTTCAGGGCTTGAAAATTCAAATGCTTCCCAGTTGTGGACCACCAGGTATTTACTCCAGTGCTCAAAATAGCAAAACAGTCCCACAGTTCAAGACTAGTAGCTTTTGGAAAGGACTAGTTACTTTTACAATAGTGTCTTATAAAGCACAATAGAAAATGTTGAAATTATCAAGACAAAGATTGGTTGAAAATTTTGACTTATTTCCAACATTGTTTATTCCTTGGAGAAGGTTCATCTTTCCAGCTTCTTGTCCAAATGTTAAAATTTAAATTATTTCTTCCCCCAATTAACCAGTTAGTTAGTAACCATGGCAACCTTAAACCACCGAAAACAATAAAATAACTAAATCTCTACTGTGTAACAATTAACTTAATTAACGTGATCATAACTTAAAATTTTACCTCAGTTGGCTGTTCTTGCTGTTCCTCCTCTTTAGTTTCTTCCTTTTTCTCATCTTTGGAACCAAAAAGTCCACCAAATGTACTACCTATCTCTGAAAAATTAGAGTTGAGTTGAGTAATGGTGTTTAACATCCCTGTCAAGAATATTTCACTTATATCGAGACATCACAAGCTTTAGACGAAGGTGCAGAAATTTTGCTGTCTTGCACTGAAAGCATTATACAGAGGAACTCTTTATTGTGCCACACCTAATGTGACACAGGACCTCGTTTATTTTCAGTTCCCATGCATCAGAAAGAATTGTGACTTTCATTCCGTAATGCCGAGTGCTTAGCAAAAGAACAGTCACTTCCCACTTTCAAGGGCACTTTACTCCATATTTCCACAAAACGACCCCTTGTTTGTAAAAGTCAATATTTCTTAGGACAAATGAGTGGTCTTTATACACAGGTTTCACTATATTACTTAGATCCAATAGGTGGTCTCTATATAAATAAAGAATGGAACAATCTAGAGGATTAGTGACGAATTCATTCGGAACATCCCCTGGATGTGAAATGATAAAGGCGACAACTTTCTCATTTTTAGCAGTGTATTACAGCACTTTTGAGGAAGTTCGAGAAAAAAATTAAGGATTTTGCTCAAACTTTCTGTGTTTATGGAGTCTAATGCGATCTAGCTATCTAACTTGATTAGAATTTTGGGAAAACTTCGGATCATACTTAATTTTAGGGTGAAACATGCAAAAAATGGATTTTTCAGAAAACAATTAGGTTTAACACACTCCTGTTCAATAACCGTTCATTGTACGAAAAAGCCGTCCATTGACCGAAAAAAGTTTAAGATCTGACGGAAAAGACAGTATTTTTATATTTTTCTATCTTGCACATAAAATCCACAATAACTGTTTAAAGTAGACCCTATCATCAAAATAAATTTAACGTACCGTTTTGAATTTGTACCAATAATAAAGGAACCAATTCTTTACCAAATTATTGGTAGGTTTGGCACTTATCCGTTAGGTCTGTGTTAAACTTTTGAGTGGCAAGTTCTGTGGATGAGCTCTACTAATAGAAATCCTCTAGATTGTTCCATTCTTTCCCGCGAAACCCCTAAAGGTGTCGCCACACTAGTACAAGTTTAATGTATTACTTAAGTCTAATAGGTAACCTTGATAAACTGGTTTTATTGTATTATTTGGATCCCATTAGCAGTCTTTTTTTAATGTAATATTAAATTTTACATACTAGACCATGTAGATTCCTCTTCTGGTTTTTCCTCTTCCTGTTTCTCAAAAACAGACTCCACTCTATCAAGATGGAGGATACCGCTCTCGTCCAATCGGAAATGAGCTTTTACACCTTTAGCTTCTGCTCCTTCTTTATTTTTCCCATAAGCCTCTTCTACACCAGATAACGAGAACTGTGTCAAAGGTGCGGCTTGGAAAGATCTGCAATCAAAATTATTGACCTTGCTAGAAAATGTTTTTTAGGGATCTCTCAGGTCCGATATCTATATGCAGGCCATAGTCGGGATTTTAAAGAGGATAATTTTTCTATTTTATTATATATAGAGCTGGTTGGTGAGACGGTATGGGGATTGGGTTGGTTGTAATGTTGCTTAATGTCGTATTCACACTTTTCAGCTATTCACAACGAAAGCAAGTTTATTCATCTCTGAGGATTAATCTAAGAACAGGTTTGTGTATACAAGATGTATTACTGTGTTTTATGGTCTGTCTTGAACAAGCATGCACTAAGGGCAACTTTAAGGTGCTAGCTCACAGAATAAGTTTACTGCAGACTAACAAACCACTACCCATGTCACATGGCAATGTGTGAACCAGTACTCTGTCCTCTTTTTATTGCCTCTTTTATATTTACATTTTTTCTATTTCAATGATTCAGACACTGAGGTCTTCTGAAGTGATAATGCCTCAGTGTCAGTTCTGGGATGGTGGAGGAAACTAAAGTTCCAAGAGAAAAAAAACATCCAGTCCATTTAAAATGGGGTGTCCTAAACATGTTCCTCTATACTCACCTTTTGTCTTCTTCTGTTAAGAAATCCAAGTCTCCATAAGTTGTGTTGAAAGTAAAGTCACTAAAATGTTTGTTAAAGGTCATGACCTTTTTCTGTGGGAATGGGTTCATGCGATTGAACAATGTACGTCTAACAGTCTTCACGCTGTCTGTTCCATCTTCATTCACCTTATGTCTGTCAAATTCAACCTAGAAAAGATAATTTTTGTTATAAAAATTAGCATGTGTGCATAAACATATAAACATTTTTTATTTCAGGTTTATATAATATAGCTTTTAATAAATTGATTTTCAAGAAATCTTCTGTGTTATTTAGAACAAATTTAGGAATATGGCAATGACTCCAAGTAATTGAGAGAAAGAGAGAGAGAGAGACAAATAGGGAGAGAGAGACAGACAGACAGACAAATAGAGAGAGAGAGAGAGAGAGAGAGAGAGAGAGAGAGAGAGAGAGAGAGAGGTACTCATTTTAAAATATCTTAATGTCATGAAAAGTTATAAAACTGGCCTGATAGGAAAATACTTTGGCTTTCATTACCTAAACTTAGCAACAGAAATGTATTACTTACCACAATTGGGTAGATGTTAGCTTCTTTTACACCAAATGTTTTGACTTTAAAGCCTTTTCCCAGGTGAGCTGCCTGATAAACTGCTCCTAAGGCAGCGGCTTCATCTGTGTTGATACTCTTACCAAGCTCTTTTCTGTAAAATATATATTTTATTAAGTTTAATGTACAAATAAAGGGTATTTCACTTAAGTTGAGATGTCACCAGCTATAGGTGAATTGCCTGAACTTTTTAACTAAAGGGTAATGTGCAGGTAGGTTCTTTAGTGTGCCATAATTACTGTGACACCTGACATTGGTGCTTGGCAAAAGAACAGTCACCATTTATTTTCAAGTCTTGGTCAGACTATGCTTGGATTCAAACCCCGATCTCAAACATGTGGAAACAGTACTCTTCCAACTCAGCTATCAAAGTGGTTTTTACAAAAGAAATTTAAGTGTTAGCTAAAAAAATATTTAAAATGGATAAAGATTTTGTTTTATTTTGAATGGGTTTTTACATTTTACATATGGGTCAAGATTATTTCACTTATATCAAAACAAAACCAGCTATTTGTGAAATTGAAATCTTGTAAGCTAATGTACTCACCTTCCTAAATACTTAGTTAGAATTTCCTGAACTTTAGGAACTCTTGTTCCACCTCCCATCAATATGACATCATTGATTTCTGACTGCAAAAATAAAATGTTCAAAGTTATAATCGAAAACTATTCACACAAGTTTAAAAACTAATAGAGATAGAGGTAATAGAAGAACAGCATAAGCTACTGCAATTTAGGTCTTGCAGTATAAGGAGTGAGTGAGTAATGGTGTTTAACGTCCTAGTCAAGAATATTTCACTTATATCAAGACGTCGCCAGCTATAGGCGAAGGTGCAGAAATTTTGCCTGTGCGTTGCGCTGATGGCATTATACAGCATGGTTCTTTAGCGTGCCAAGCCCACCGTGACACGGAACCTCGTTTATTTTAAGTTCCCATCTGAAAGAACCATGACTTTCATTTCGTAATGCCGAGCGCTTGGTGAAAGAACAGTCACTACCCACTTTCAAGGCTTGGGTCAGACCAGGCCGGGGTTTGAACCCACGACCTTCCACTTATGGCAATATAAGGGGTTCTAAGTGGCCAAGTGGATTACAGCGTCTCTCACTGCACAGGTTAAATCCCACTTGGGAAAGTTCTTTCATGTGAGAATTTGTTAGTCCACTTATTGAAGGTTGGTGGTTTTCAAGAAAAGAAATTTTACAGAAAAGATTGTGAAATTGGCGCCTAGTTTAAAGTATCTTTGTATGTGTATTCAAGTACATGTATTAGTAAATTTACCAGATTTACATTCAGGAAACATTAGTTTAGAAATGAGTGTTAAACTGAAGTTTTGTATTATTATAGCCTTGTTATTGCTAACATGTTTTTCTTGTACTTACCAAGGTGATCTGTGAGACTTTTAAAGCATCTTCGATAGGTTTGGTGACACGGGTAAATAAATCTTCACACATAGTCTCAAATTCTTCACGAGAAACTTTAGCTTGGAAATCTTTATCATCCAATAAGCCTTCAACCTGTCAAAAAGAAACACAGAAACATCAGAACTATCCTAAGTCATCACATGAAAATAGGATAAAACCATACAAAATCATATAAGTTGAACAAAGTGTAAAATCATATAAGTTGAACAATTCTTTCTTTTTAATCTTTTTGATTTTATTTCATTTTTTGGCACTTTTTCCAGTATAACATGTATAGGTTGAAAAGTATTTATTTTTTCCTTTTTTTTTTTTTTTTTTTTTGGTTAGTTTCATTTTTGGTATTTGTTTCCTTAAACAATAAGTGATTCACTGGTCTCATAAGATAGATCATCTGATTGATCAAAAATAATCTTCTGATAGTTCAATAATATTTACTTGTAGTTTATCAGATACAATTTTTTATATGGATTTTTGTAAAAAAGGCAGGGAAAGTCTACTTCATAAAAGTTAACTATCAATATTTTTACCTGAGCAAAATGATCATTGTTAGCACTAAGTACTATCTTCAGCCACACCATCTTACGACTGATAGTGTTTTAATGTAATCTGATATAAATGAAGGTAGGGGAAGGCTAATTTATAAGAGTTAACATTCAATATTTTTACCTGAGCAAAATGATCATTGTTAGCACTTAGTACTTTCTTCAGCCACACCATCTTATGATAGGGGTTTACATGTAAATGAAGGCGGGGGAAGGTTAAAAGTCAATATCTTCACCTGAGCAAAATTATCATTCTAACACTAAGTACTTTCTTTAGCCCCACTATCTTACTATGGGGCTTTACATGTAAATGAAGGTGGAGAAAGTCCACTTTATAAAAAAGTTAACTGTCAATATCATTACCAGAGCAAAATGACCATTGTTAGCACTAGGTACTTTCTGCAGCCTCGCCATCTTACGATAGGGTTTTACATGTAAATGAAGCTGGGGGAAGGCTAATTTATAAAATTTAGCTACCAATATCTTTACCTGAGCAAAATGATCATTGTTAGCACTGAGTACTTTCTTTACTCTTCCAGCCTCTTTAAACAGTTTGCCCATACTTCTGTCATTAGTAAACACATCAGTTTTGGTTTTCTTCTGCTCATTAAACAGTTTAGCCAGGTGTTTTCTTAATCTCAATGTCATCTCAAGACCGCCAAGACTTTTGTCAAAACTATAGAAATGAAATGAGGAAAAATAATTAAACAAATTTGACTTCTGAAAATAGTGCATGTATGTCTTGTTATATGGTTATTTTTTATCAGCTACTTTCAAAGAACAATATTGATTGATTGATGTGTTTTACATACATGAGATCCTAGTGTGATTAAGTTTTTTTCAGTTTGCTTGCTGAAGGCAGTAGGAAAGTTTTCTCCAAGAACTACACTTTTCTGTACCATCTTGGAACTGAAAACCTGGATATATGTAAATGAAATCTTGACTTGGGCATAAAACACAATTACCGGTACTCCACTCTACCATTCCCAAACATGACTGCTTGATATACATGTAGGTGAAAGAATCATGATGGGGCATAAAACACCATATCTCCATTCCACTCCTAGGCAGAATGCAGTATGTGATGATGGTCACATCTAAATGTACAATGACACAAGTGCATGCTTATCAAAGATAACCAAGACAAGAAATATAATTCTACCTACCCAACTCCTTTAATAACTAACTGTGGATTACTTTCCAATCTTGTTCCTTCTTTTTGTTTCACTACTTGGTATCCTGTAATATATCAAATAATGAATTTATTTAAGCTGCATAATTCAAAATTTTAGCCAATTTAAGCAAAATAATCCATTTATTTTTAAGGTAAATCTTTGCATTGTAATTACTATTAATCCAATGTTTATTATACAACAACTGTCTTTTAATGAGGTGGATAATAATTGTTTTACTATATGGCACTTAATAATGACATTTGAAAATTCAGATTTTAGTGTAATCAGCAAAATAATCGGCACTACTGGAGATGTTCATCAAGTCGATAAAGCGGGTTTTAAGTTTTTTTTTAAATAGTTTCTTGTTAGTTTAACTATCTGTGAATTTTTTTGTGTTAATGGCATAATCGCATCCAATCCTAAGGTTTATTATAGATGCAAACGTTTACACTGCTCGTTGTCTGACATTTTATTTTTATGTATTGCCAAGTCATGTCAATGACATCAGCTTGTGTTATCTTTTAAAGTCTTTTAATTATGACGTCATAATTTCAAAAAAGTCCCTTTTCTATTTTTGATCAAAAAGTGGTCTGCCAACTTTTTGTTACTATTTATAGCTTTAAAGTGGTCCGCCAACTATTTGTCGACTTTTGAGGCATTTTGATTGAATATTGCTATATGTATCACTGACATTGACCAATCAGAGAATAGGAAAACACTCAGTCATAATGTTTATGGCCTTGGATTCATGTTGATCTTTTTTGGTGACACATTTTACTTACCAACAACTGTAGCAGTTGTACTAGTAGACCCCATGTCATAAAACATATAATACTGTGTTGTAGCATTGAAATTCTTTCTTCTGAATACGCCATAATTCAAGGCAACTACAAAATAAAATAAAATTCAATTATGTGAAAAAAGGAATTTTCAAGAAGAACGAGTGATTTATTGTTTTAAGCTGCATCACTATTATTTCAGTTATTCGTAGCTGTGTTTAAGAAGAGCTGTCAGAAACATGGCATTAAAGACCGGAACATCTAGTTCATCCTAATTTTTTTTATTAAACACGAAATAAAAATGACGATGTTAAGGGTAAACCTGTTCTATACTTGGGACATTGGTGGCCGAGTGGTCTAAAGCACCAGCCTACAGATCACAGTGTCTTGCACAACCTTGAATGCCAATCGAGGTAAATCCTAGTGTTAGAAAGTTTGTCACTTGGCTTGCTGACAGTTTGTGGTTTTTAGCAGGTGCTCCAATTTCCTCCATGACTTTCATTTTTAAATGCAAAGTCTTTATAAAAAAATGTTGTTGTTGATCAGATCCAGCAAGCACTCAACTAACTGATCATCAAGGAAACTGTATATTTCCCATTCAATGGACAGAACAATGATTTCATGTTAGCATCTTTATTATTCTTAACATACCAGCAGCATTATCACTCATCAACTGAAGCACATTAAGTCCCACCATATTGGCAGCTTGTAAAACAGCCTTCCTTTCTGCTTGTGTGTAAAACACTGGTACAGTTATAACACAGTCATTGATTGGCTGATCTGAAAACAAAAATCAAATCTATCACTGTAACAGAATCATTGGTTGGTCAACATACATGTAACATATAAATCAAATTTATAAGAATGTAAGCTTGACAAATTGCAAATCATTTTAATTAGTTACTTAATGGACATCTTGAGCTCCAATAAAGTATTTTATACAATGAACAATGTTGTCCCATGAGAATTTTAAGTCAGGGATTTTTATGGCCTCTCATAGGGTTCAGTAAAAAGACTTAGTCCAATGCAAAATAAAAAAAGCATACATTTTCCCCAATTTTGTGGGAGAAATTCCCAAATTGACTCTGCATGAAAACTTTAGGGGGAAACTCAAGAAAAAGTGAGTTTGACTGTATAACATAGTTAATATGTACATTATACATAACATCTACCTACCAGCAAAACTTTCAGCATGTTCTTTAGCTTTCTCCAGTACCATGGCAATTAATTCTTCTGGACTATACAGCTCCCTGTAAATCAAACAAAAAATTACTACTACAAGAACTTTTTCTTGAGAGCCAAATACCAGACATCAACACAAATCTGCTAACTTAATATACCTCCACTTTTATCTTCAACCAATGACCGTAAATGTCAAAAATAAACTAAGTCAGTAAACTGGAAGTACAAGTAGATGTCTAGCAGACTTGAAAATCAGTACTTGTGGCATGGGACTTCATTCTAGACTCACATACAAAATTCCAAGTAGTTGTTGAGAAAACTGTTGTGAAAAAATGTTATTTCAGAAGGACAGACAGATGGACATTTAAACCAATCTAACCACCCCCCCCCCTTCTTCCAAGCAGAGGTATAAATACTTTGTCTCCAAAAAAGATCTGATCTTGCAATGTTGACCTTAAAGCTGCACGCCTAATTGATGTTTACTGATGTTGGTATACATTTGAACCAAATTAAGCAAAATCTATCTATCTACATGTATGTTATGGCGGGGCCATGATTGTATGTGGACAGACAGACAGACAGACAGACAAGCAGACAAAAACATGGTGATTCCTACATACTCCATTAAACTAAGTTTGTGGATGTGTAAACATGCAAATAAGATTTAAAAAATGAAGGACACATACAAACTTTTTAAACCCCTATTTTTTCAATTCAAAATTTTTTATGATTTTTTTATTCAATATTAGAGCCAACAAATGCCCATTACCATGTACATGTACATTTATAGATGCCACATTTGTGGAGCTGACAGGATATTGGCAAGGGCAGATGGACAGGGAGGGGGAGGGGTATAAATAAATACTGACCCTGTATCCGATTTAAACAATGGAGTCCCACGTTCTTCGTCTTTCTCTATTGTGTAGTAAGGGAATCTCTTCATGTATTGTTGTATTTGAGGATCGTCGTAAGTTTTTCCTAACAGATGGGTCAAATACCAGAATGCTTTTTTGGGAAATTTCACAGCCTGTTATAAAATAAATGTATTCATAAGTTTAATTTCTTTATGTAATACACTGAAATTAAGATAAAACCGGTACTGCAGCTATAAAATTGTTAATTTTTGTTGTTTCGCAATTTTCAATGTCTGCTTGTATTGAAATATTTATAAGTTTAACTTCCCTAACCCAATACATTGAAATTAAGATAAATCCACCTGCTTTTTAAATATACATTTTTTACTGTGAAATCATTAATTTTTGTGGTTTCAGATTTTTCGCTGTTTTCATGGACGATATTCACTAATGTAATACAAACTTATGAAATGGTCATTGAAAATGTTAAAATAGCATAACCTCCCAACTACTTTTCAGACAGCATTATGTAAAATGAATTATAACAATTTTTTGTATGCAATTTACTTTTGTATATTTCCAGAGGAAGGAAAATAGCTAAAATAAATATTCTTAACCAAACATAAGGCATGTGTTTTATTTTGACGTATTGTTACTCTCATAGATTTACATGAAGATAAAAGCTGAAACAAATGTGAAAATTTTTCTATTTACTGTAGTTGTGAAAACTTTACAAGAGAATTAAAAGTAAAGAGTATTACCGTAGATTCAGCCATGTTACCAAAATATCTCTCGCCATCTCTCATAGCTACAATTGTTGAGGTTTTTCTTGCTGACTCACTGAATAAAAGAAAACAATCCTTTTAATATTGATTATAAATAAAAGACCTACAGATAGGTATCCAACATTTCAATTTCTAAATGAAATGCAGATACATGAATATGTATAGGTAGCTCAAAAATTTTTGTAATGGGGGTGGGGGAGAAGAGTGGAGTAATATGTTTGACACCCCAGTAAAGATTCTTTCACTTATACTGAGATGGTCAATGGTGGAGAAAACAATTACCAGCACACAGAGAAAACCACAAAACTTCAGCAAGCTAACTGACAAACAACTTTAACTATAATTTTTTTTTTTAATATTTTAACAACTTTAACTAAAAATTTTTTTAACATTTTTACATATTTTTTTTCTCAAAAACTCCCAGAATTCCCCATATTTTTTTTATCAATCAATAACACCTACAAAGTCATATTTGTATAAACAGATAATAAACCATTTGCTTAGTCCAGCATTTGATTTTTAACTGTATGTGTTTAAAACCGTGATTCAAGTGTAGTGCGTTTGACTCCCAGCTTGACATTATGTTTTTAAGCAATAGACATTAAATTTCATAATATTCCAAAATTTCCAGTTATTAAAGTTCCCAGATGATAAGTGAAAGGGAACTAGCAAAAATGCTGGAGGTAAACCTTGGGATGGATTAACAGTGTTCAAAATGACAACCAGTTTTGACAATCTGTGGATGGTAACTTTTAGGAAGGACTAGTTATTTTTTCAATAGTCTCTTATATTACAGTAGAAAATGTTGAAATTATTAACACAAGGACTGGTTGAAAATTATGACTTATTCCAAACTAAGGATCAACAAAATAAAAGTGCTCTGTCCCTACATGACACTGAAATCAGGATAGGCATTGCTGTGATAAATTACAGCCATGTGATATTTTTTCAGGATTTCTTTTGAAAAAGTTACTGTAAAACATGAAATTTTCCCGTGCATGTTATTTTCACATAATTCGCGAGTTCATAAATAATAGTGAAAATAAAATGCGCGAAAATAAATTTGATCGAATAAATATGAATGGACTTTTACATGAGCCGCTCACGATGGGATCGGGCTCACAACGGGATATCATGAAAATTTCATGCCGCGAAATGACTTTGATACAAATATCGCGAAAATACCATGCCGCGAAAATAAAGTGTTTTACAGTACTCCTCTATTACTTACTCATTTAAAACTATTTCCATGGGAACTCCAGGCTGTAAAATAAATATAGAACAATGTATTTAAAATTAGAGTCAACCATCCATTCATAGCTACCATTTGTTCAGTCAGATTTCGCTGTTTGAGAAAAAATAAGGAAAACTTATATATATAGGAAACAGAAAAAAATAAACTTTAAGACTTCAAAATTACTGTCACGATCAGCAAGGTGACAAAATTATCATTTTGTGTTATAATGATGTATTAATAATATAGCATGCTGCACACCTGTTTAATCAATATCTAAATAGTTTATATTGCAGTAACTGACAAGTTTAAATCAGAAAGAGAATGCCCCATAAGATTAAAGATACTTTTCATTCTTCAAAGAAATTTCTCACAAAGTGATTGTTTAACTTGCACATGTACATGGAACTATGTTTGCAAATCTGCAGGGTACATAAATGCATGCTAGTTAATTTTATTAGAAGTTTAGTAACAGTAAAAAAATATGAAAACAAGATATACAAAATCAACGTTAAAAGGCCAAACTAGTACTGCATTGAAGGGTGAAAAAATTATACGGGTTTTTGGCAAGTTATTCAGCCCCATGCCCCCTGTCAAAGATTAATGTACCCAGAGCCACTCTTATAATATATGCAGTTAGATGTAATACCATATATTATCATTTGATTACTACAAACCTTTACAATAGCAACTTTCATGAATTCACTTCCAAGATCTACAGACATCACAGCCAAATTAAATCCAGCTGAAATATAAAAGGAATAAAATTAAATTGTCTGTAATTGAAATTTACTACAATGTGATAAATATCAAAATGATACATACATATTATATACACAGTGTGTAGGTACCTCGTTGCGCAAGCGCGACTCGTAGTGATACGGCTACGAAAAAAGGACTCAACCTGATACAAAGGGTTGTACCTACACACAGTCACTGTGTATATAATATTTTTATCTAACATTTCCAATTAGGTTATTTAAAATAAAAAAAAAACAATACTTAATGTGAAAAATTACATTTTACCACAGAAAACCACTGAACTATGTTATGACATTTGTTCTACATTCTCCCTAATGATGTCACAATGAGAACGTGCACGTGCACTTTACCGCCAATGTTGTATCACCACAGTGTGGTGATACAACTGTGGTGATACAAGATTCTGTATCATGCGTGTTTGATAAAACTTGTATTTCGTAGAAAAACTAGTCTAATGTTAGATAAATGTGTTTATTATTTTCGTTCAGTCCTTTTCTTTGCCACTTCTTGGGTTATGGGTATGGTTTTGCTTAAATTTACAACCAAATACATGTATAGGTAGTTTCTTTTGGTAAAATGCTTATATTTCATTGCAACCATGGCATAGTGCCATTCTATTTTTACTTATTTACGGAGACACAGAAGATGTTCTTCATATCAAAACTTATCCACTAGAATGAACAAAGCTAGAGAGTTGAGTGGAGTAATCATGTTTTACGACCCAGTCAAGATTCTTTTCCTTATATCAGGGGTCAGTTCTGGGATGGCAGAGGAAACCAGAGTGCCTGCAGATATTTGGCAAACTAAATGACAAATTTTCTCACACTTGAATCTGCACAAGTTAGAGGGATTCAATTCTAGGTGGTAAAAGGCTGGAGCTTTAGACTAATCTGCCACCAAGGCACTTGGATCTTTAAAAGATGCTATTCAGAGCTAATTCAGTAGGGTGGGGATATAAGGTTACAATTCAGTTTTTAACCACACCATCATAACTTCTCAAGTACTTACCCGTTACTGTAAACAAACACCATAAGACTGCTGTTGTCGTTATTAACGACTTGTATCTGTCTGGTGACGACACCATATCTGTGTGAAATAAAAAATATATGAAATTTATTTTAAGATGACATTACAAACAGATGTGGAAAGAAAAATTTGGGAGAACGCTTAGAACTGAGCCTGGTGGAGAAATCTTGCTCGAACCTTTGACTGAAAGGAAGAGAAGTGGAGTGGAGTAATGGCCATTTATGTCTCGGTCAATATCCTTCCACTTACATCGAGGCAATCAGGTCTGGGATGGTGGAGAAAACCAGAGTGTCCAAAGAACCACCCGCCTTTAACAAGAAAACTGACAAACTTTTTCACACTAAGATCTGTATCATTTTGGATTCAAACCAAGGTGGTGAGTGGCCCTGTGATTGATAAATCATAAAATGTATGCTTTACACCAATTGGCTTCCATGACCACATGAAGAGGAGAGCAAATTTATATATAAAAATAAATGTAGTATAATAGAAGCTGTTATAGTCATAGTCTTTTTATAAGGACCACCTGTTAATTAAGACTAGTGTCTAAAGACATTTTCTTTTCAATTTCACCCAAAAAGGAACCTCTACATAAAGACCACTGTCTATGAATTTCATGTTCCTCAAGTCCCATCTGGTCTTTATATACAGGTTTTATTGTACTTTGGTCTTATGTGTGGTTTTAATATAAAGGTTTTACTGTACTTAGATTTCATGCTTTCTTTATATACAGCCCTGCCTAAAAATGGTACTGACAACCTTGTTGTTTTCATTTCATTGTAATTTTATTCTATCGCATTACAAAAGAAATCTGACTCTGAATGAATTATTATCATTAGAAAGAAAAAAAAATCAGCTTTAATCTATTATCTATTTCATGTCAATAAGGACCACTGCGGTAGCTCAGTTGGTAGAGTGCGTAAGTGGAAGGTTGTGGGTTCGATCCCCGGCCGGGTCTGACCCAAGACTTGAAAGTGGGAGTGACTGTTCTTTTGCCAAGCACTCGGCATTACGAAATGGAAGTCACAGTTCTTTCGGATGGGAACTTAAAATAAACGAGGTCCTGTGTCACGGTGGGCTTGACACGATAAAGAACCCTGCTGTATAATGCCATCAGCGCAACGCACAGGCAAAATTTCTGCACCTTCGCCTATAGCTGGCAATGTCTCGATATAAGTGAAATATTCTTGACTGGGACGTTAAACACCATTACTCAACTCAACTCAATAAGTAAGTATGGATCCGATTGTCCTAAGTAAAAATGATTAATAGATGAACAAATCTTTAAATTTTTTTGTTATATTATTCAACAGTAAACAAAGTCTCTAAAAATAAAATTACGGTATGTAATGTTATTTAAATTATTATACAGAGAATCTGTCCTCTGGGGTGAAATTATATACTGCTGATGCCTATTGCAATGCCAATGTTGTCTATATGTATAATTTTATGCATGTTAATTCTTAGATTTTTCAGGGGGTGGGGGTGGGTGGTGGTCAAAAACTTCCCTCTAAAGCACCCTTACAATAACATAAACATTTTTTCGCATCTACGTGATGTTAAATATGACCAACTAAGGCCTAACAATGGAGTCATTTGGCAAAATTAGTTGTAAGTGGCCTCATGGCCCCTTCTAGAATGAACACTGCAGCATGTTTATGCAATGAGAAAAATAAAGAAATTAAAATTTGAAATTTGAGAGAAAATACCTGAGATAATAAGTATAAAAGTCCAGTCTATATTTGAAATATATGAGATACAAGGAAGTGGAATGTAAATGAGGAACCAATATACTTTGAACTTACATTAATATACCCAAAGGCATTACCTTTATATTTTTCCTATCTGACTGATATGTGCCTAAGGTACCCAGTGACATTTACACCCTTATTATAAGTGGATTGATCCATTTAATTTTCATTTGGAACTGACCTAAAACAGTTTTAGGTGAACCAGGTGATTGGTTTCATTATGTAATGTTAGCGCACATGATCATTTATCTATCAAATAAATCTGTACTGCTATAATTTTAAAGTTTACAAATAATTTGCCATTTAGATTCCATTTAATGATTTCATTAGCCATTTTTCTTATAAAAAAATAAGTGAATGTTTCCTTTTTTTTTTTTTTTTTTTTTTTTTTTTTTACATTTTCCCAAATATCCTCAGGAAATACTTTTAAAATGATATTTAATTGTTTATTTCTCATTCAAATTAATGTTAAACTTTCAATTTTTTTCATTTTGCTTCTAAACCTTTATTTTCTTGAATAATACCAGTATGTTTAGTCCGACTAATCAGCCCACTAAACCCCCATTTTAATTTTTTGACTTTTTGGAGTCAAAAAATCAAAATGGGGGTTTAGTGGGCTGATTAGTTGGACCACAGTATGTTATAGTGGTTCCCTTGTCACTGGAGGGATTTTAGAGATTGGAATTCTCTAATGAATTCTCAAAAACAGAGAGTTCACCGCAAAATTTCCCAAAATCATTGAACCTGGCCATTTAAAAAAAAACATATATTGCCTAGCAAACAAATCAAAATTAAAAAAATGAAAATAATTTGTTTTCTTTTGGGGATTATGTAGGAGGGCATTAAGCCAAATTGAGAATAGCAACCATTGGATTTCTGGATTATCTGCTAAATTTGCGACACTCAGGTTTTCTTCACCGTTTTTAAAAAAAAATGATGCACTTAACTTGGTCAGACACGTTTTAATTTTTTAAATGTATCAGAGAATACCACACAATGCATATTTTACAGTTGCTGAAATTACAGACTATTTAATGTACACATGAGAACCCACGTGTTCATTTAGCCGTGTATGACAATAAAAGCGAAACCGGACCCGAGAGCCGGTTTCTGAAAATTACGCATTCAATTTTCTTTTCTAAACAATTGTTGTGACAGAAATTTTAAACGGACACCGCCCCAATGAAAAAATTACCCATACATACCTGTTACAGTCAATCTGATGCACACGAGTAATTAAAATCTAAATTAAACTCTGACAGCCAGCTGTTTTGGTTAGAGAGCGGCAAAATGTGGCGTATGTGATTGGGGAGAACGTTATACTTCCGGGTTTGCGCAGGTGTTGCTACACGTAAACTTCCTGTTAGGACTAAAGTACTGAATCAATAAGGAGACGGCACCAAATATTCCGGACTGTTGCATCAGTCAAAATTTGAAACTGTATTTTTATTAAATTAATTAATTAATTAATTAATTAATTAATTATTAATTAATTAATTAATATTATGGATGAAAAGTAATAAAGGCATTTCAACTGATACCAGTGATTGATTGATTGATTGATTGATTGATTGATTGATTGATTGCTCGATCGATCGATCGATTGATTGATTGATTGCAGACACTATATAAAATCCTTCTTTATTTCATATAAAACCACATTTAAAAAAAATTCTCAAAATTTATTTTTGGTCAATTACATTGATTTTTTTTCACCGTTAAATGTAAAATTAATTGTAGTTTCTTTCCATAATTTTCAAAATACTGTCAGTCTTATAACAGTTAAGAAGTAGATTTCAATTTTAGAAATTATCCATTGAATTTAAAAACGAAGTTCCCTTTTCTAATTATTTATAAGAAAAACTTCGACAAATTTTACATTTACCAGTGAAAATTTCATGGACTTTTTTGTACACCTTACGGGCTCCGATATATTATTTCAATTTAAATTGATATATTGGTCAGATATATTAATTCAATTTAAAACAGTGATGTTCAATACAAATTGGGCTAAATGTCACTGTTGATGACACAGGGACCAGATTCATAATACTTAAAAAATACCCATTTATAAGGATATAAAACTTAATTCTTTTATATCCCTGTGTCTGATGATTAAATTTTGACATAATTTATTTCGTAAATTTGTCTTATTTTTGGCATTGTAATAAAAAATATTTTTCTAAAATTTTACACATGCTACATCATTTTGCCACTCGTGTTTAACCATAATCAAAACGCTGCGTAATAAAAACACTTATTCCGGAACGTCATTTGAATCCAGTTTTGTTTTCAACTTGGTAATTATAACCCTTTAAGGGATCATTAATTGTTCCTTTTGCCAATTTATAATTCAGAAATTATATTTACATCTTATATCAATAACACTATCAAAATTTTTAATATTTTAAAAGAAATATGATTCTTATTTCTTTATATTAAGGAAAATTCAATTTATTTAAAATTATGTGAAAGTTTTATCCAAGTACTCAACATATGGTAAATGACATCTCCCCTGAACGACCTTCACCTCTCATCATTTTTCGGATCAATATGGCGTTTATGTTGCTAAGCCGAGATGTCTTCAGCTTAAATTGCACTTAGCATCAGTAATATTGCGCCAGTGTTGCTTCCTAGAAATCCCTGGTATGTTTCTGTTTGAATTTGTTTGGGAAAATTAATGATCCGCGCATCCCTGTGTTCTGCATTTCACCTCCCCACATGTGACACCCACACACATTTTTCACATTGTTGACAAATAAGCTTCATTGCCACTAGGTGAATGCTAAAAAATTGATACTGCAAGTCCAATTAACACATCATAAATGACAACTTTAAACAAGAATTGCGGCAAAGTTGTGTGAAAATGGTAAACCCCTAAATTATGTCAGTTTTTTAGATGGAGGAATCCGGAGTGTCTCCAAAAAACCTGTTGTTTTCAGCTGACCGACAAACTTCTGGGTTTCCAGGGGTTCAAAATTATGTTTTGTAATGGAAGGTCCAGGACCTTTTGCCTTTATTTTTGGCAGGTCCCACACAAAGTCATGAAAGTCCAATATTAACACTGGAAGACCTATGTGCAGATATGGTATTGAAAAGTAGTATTATTCTGGTAAAAATGGCAGGTCCATTGGACTTTTACAATTTTAATATCAATGGTCCTGAGATAAAATCAATAGGTCCCAGACCTCGGACCCAGGGAATTTTGAACCCTTGGTTTCCCTCCTTCAACTGGTTGAAACTTGCAAGAGCATCCAGCAATCAGTTTTTGTATAAATTCTCTTCAAATCGGCAACTTGAAACACTGGTGGGTGGAAATTCACATAACCACTTGAAGTGTATTGTACTTGTTCAAGTTATGATTGCATATGTATATATAACAGCACACAGATCAAAATAAAGAATAAAATACTATTTGGTCATACTTTTACTATTTATAAATCACATGAGATGCGTGGAAAAGTACCATGCAAATTTCAACTGATGATGTATAAAATCAGTGAAATTATTAAAAAATAAATAAAAAATAAATATATCAAAACTGAAATGAATTTTATATGCAGAGTGTTCCTCAATGTTTCATGATTTATTTTTAAACCGCATTAATCCCCAAATCAATAAAAATTCAATAATTTTAGCTTTTAAAATCTCTTATTATTGATTAAAATTATTGATTAAAATCATTGATAAAAAACTTTTGTAGTATTAGGACCAGAGAAATTTTAGTCATAAATTTTAGATGGGGTGGAATGTATTGGAGTGGAAAATATAGTTTGGGTGGAAAATAGATATTGGGGCTGAAATGTTTTGAGCGAAATGTCTGTAATTCAAGCATGCATTTAGTTTAAACTGGGATCTCTAATTATGAAGCCTTGAATTTTGATGTTTCCATTAAAAATGACATTATTCCAAGAACTTGCATCATAAAATTTTTTATATAACTCTCCACACAAGTGCTGAGCTCTGGTAGTTTAGTGGTCTTGAAATGACGATTCTCACAAAAATGAAATAACACGAAAACATTCTTTGCCACAGTATTTGATGTTGATGTGGTTTGTTTTTTATATTCCAGCACATGTAGCTGTTGTGCTACGAAGACATCGTCATGACAAAAGATAAAAATTACTTTGAGGTTCTCCAAGTAAAGCCAGGCGCTAGTGAGGATGAAATTAAGAAATCATATAGAAAATTGGCAAAAAAATTCCATCCGGATAAAAACAAGGAGCCTGACGCGGAAGAAAAATTTAAAGAAATATCTGCGGCTTACGATTATCTGAAAAGCAGTGACAGGAGAGAACTTCATGAGAGGGATTTAAATAGAGAGAAAGAGAAGAAAAATTCGAAATCGAGCTCGGGTGGTGGATTTTCATTTAAGTTTAAAACGAGAGAAAATAACTCCACCTATGATACAAAATTTGATGATAAAGATTATACCGGTCCATATTCTAAATACTCTGGGTCGAAATCTAAAGCACATGATGAAGATGATGGGTTTAAATTTAAATTTAGCTCGGATGAAAAATCGAAACAGAAATCGCAGTTCAAATCTCGGAAAACAAAGAAACCTTGGACACAGGATTGGAACGATGATGAGGAAATTCCGGGCTATGGAAACACATTTTCTTTTGCATTTAAGACTTTTGTTGATGATTTGGATTCCAATTTTTCCATGTTTTTTTCCACATCTGCAGATGGTCCGTTTGAATTTTCAGCCTTTTACGGAGAATCTGATCCATTTGCAGAATTTTTTGGTTCTGCAGGTAATATTATATTTGTCTTGTACTGTTGTATGATTATGGAAACTGACAAAATGTTGCTTATTTTCCTATTTTTATTGGTCCAAGTTCCTTGTCCAAACAGGAATGGGGGGGGGGGGGGTCTCAGTGAACTTGAACTGTAACAGATACAGTACTATAACTATGAAACTACATGTATATAGTAAACTAGACACTTAAGCAAAAAAGCATGAAGAAATTAATCTATTTTGAATTGAAAAATTTTTTTAGGACATTCATACTAAAACCAGAAACACACATTTGTATTTTGTTTGGCCTTATCATCAGTTATTGCTGGGCATAACTCATTCAGCTATTGACATTGTGTGTATAGGTTTGTTATTCCTATTGATGTCTTTTTTACAGATACATCAGATGGTTTCGGGAAATCCAGGAAACCCAAGCCAGCACCAAAGCCTAAACGTAATGTTGCTAACGAGTATGGTTACACTGGTGGTCTGGATGAAGAATTTCTGTTTTCTCCTCGTCGAGATTTCTCTGAATCTGACTTTGAAGATGTAAATAAAGATAAATTCAAATTTAGTTCAGAGAGCGAGTCGGAAGAAGGTAGGCCTTGTAATACAGAGTTTCCCACCCCCCTGCTCCCCACCTCGGGCGATGTTCAAATTTAATTCAGAGAGCTAGTCTTAAGAGGGTAGGTTTCCCACTCTTCTATAATCTACACTACTAGTATCTCCCTTGGGAGGACTGTGATTTAGAGAATGTTAGGTTTTCCATCCCTCTGCTTCCCACTCAACACTTGAGTTCCCTTGACTTTGAAGATGTGAATAAATTCAAATTAAGTTCTAATGGTGAGTCTGAAGAAGGTAGGTTTCCCCTGGCCTATAAGTTATAGTTAGCCCTGTTGGTGTAATAATGTTTGAAAAGTAACTTTTTAAAATCTTAATTACTTCTTGCTTTTCAAATTTGAAGTTCCATCTGTTCCCATACAATTTTAGCATGTGTTTGATCACTAAGTTGTTTTTTATTTTTTTAAATTTTATATTTAGCTCACCTGACCAAAAGGTCATGTGAGCTTATGGCATAGCGCAGCGTGTGTATGTGTGTGCGTACGTGTGTACGCGTGTGCTTCGTTAACACCTATTTTCGACATCTCCTCTGAAACTACAAGACAGATTTCAATGAAACTTGGTGAGAAGTATATATGGGCTGGTGCAATTCGGATTTTTTCGTGGCATTGCCATGGCTACCATAACTAGGTCAAAGTGACCTTGGGGTGCAAAATCTTAAAAAAATCTTCTTCTCCGAAAGTATTGATTGGAGAAAAAATCTGATGTGATATTTGCTTCTCTAGGGTCTTAAGCCTGTAGTTTGTTCATTTTGTTAAATTCGGACAAAAAATGGGTTACGCGTTTTTGCGTTTAATTTTGAAAAAATCGTAAAATAGCTTCAAATTGTTATAACTTGACTATTTGACCAGATAATGACATGGGGTTTTCAGTTTTGACATCTTCTTGTTAGTATCTTCAAAATGAGGTCAAGGTCAACTGTGAAGGTCATGACCTAATTTTTTTAGCTCTGATTATCATAATTATTTGGAAAACCATAAACTTTTTGTATAGGCATGTATATTAGAATGTTGTAGATATTGATACAACGATCATTTTGATGTATAGAAAAAGGTCATGGTTCAAAGGTCAAGGTCACATATGCGAAACAATACTGAAATGGTTAATTATCTCGAAAACTATAAACATTTTGTATAGGCATGTATATTAGAATGTTGTAGGTATTGATACAACAAGCATTTTGATGTGTAGAAAAAGGTCATGGGTTCAAAGGTCAAGGTCACAGATGTGAAACAATACAGAAATGGTTTATTATCTCGAAAACTATAAACTTTTTGTAAAGGCATGTATATTAGAATGTTGTAGGTATTGATACCACGTTCATTATGATGTAAAGAAAAAAGTCATTGGGGTATCAGTATTTATGTTTTCTTTTAATTTATCAGCTAGCCATTAGTTATCAGGTGAGCGTATCAGGCCCATGGGCCTCTTGTTTTTTTTTTGATTTTATTATTATTATTATTATTATTTTTTTTTTTTGTGTTTTCTGTTTGGAGTAATTCTCCAAATTTTTGTATCACGTTCGTGTCATGAAAGTGTACATTGTTATATATCAGAAAAGTTTGAAAATTTGCTGGAAAGTATAAGCAGCAAAGCAATATAGTTGAACATACCTGGTACATGAATCAAATTGCAAGTCACAAAATATATCCACTGATGGGGGATATTATCTCACTGAATTCACTTCATTTACCGCCTTGTTATTTTTCAGAAAATGATTATTCAGATTTCCGATTTAAATGTACACATTGTGGAATGAGACTGCCTATTGATAGATTGGTAAGTAAAACAAATTGTTCTAATTAAAGTTTGGGTAAGACTTCCGTTTGTGGCCCCACCCATTTAATTTTATTATTTTGAAAAATTATTTTCCTTAGAAATGTTAAAAATGGCAGACGACAAGTTTATTAAAGTAGGTAGCATTTACATGGAGTAACCTGTATATAAAGACCACCCAGAGGACTGAGCAAAAGTGGATTTAATAGACAGGTGTAGGTTCATTTCTGTTTAATGTTGATATACAATATATATCATGTAGTAAGAAGTATTGCAAAACATATTCACAAAATGTAAACTTGGACGTAGGCGACAAATTTAATCTAAATCTAAACAAGTACATGTAGCAGACAACTTTTGTCATTTTGCTGGCTTTATTGAAACCACTGTCTTGTATATGTATCTTTACAAGACTCCCTCTATTTATTGCCAAACTCCTTTATAAAGACTGTAACCTTGTTGGACAAGTGGTATAAAGCTCGTGCTTGTGACCCCTCTCGCTGCCTAGGTTTGAATCCCACTAGGGACAGATCCTAGTGAGAGAAAGTTTGTTGAAGATTACATGCCAAAAACATCCATGAACTGACAGTCTTGATATAAGTGAAAGAATCTTGACTGGAGTGAAAAATTTTCCTGAACACAGGGTGGTGTTGAATCGAGATTACTGCACTGGTATATTGTTGTTTCTAGGAGTATAATCTTGTTATTACAGAGGTCACATGAACCAGTGTGTGCCAGGAGGAGAAATAATGGTAGTAAGAAAGAGTTTGGAGAAAAGACTGGAGATTGGAGACAAACACATGAAGAGTTATTAAGAAATGTACGCAAAGCTAAACAGGAGGCAAAAACAAGAGTAGAAACTGAACTAGGTACGAATATGTAAGGACACCGATTTAGAAATTGTTTGATTAACTGACTGATTTATTTATTTATGATTGACTGACTGATTATTATTTATTTATTTAATTGTTTATATGACTGATTATTTATTTATTTATTTATTTATTTATTTATTCATTTATTTATTTATTTATTTATTTATTTATTTACTAATTGATTGATTGATTGAGTTTTATATCCTAGTCAAGATACTTTCACTTATATCAAGATGTTACCAGCTTTTAATGGACTTGCAGAAACTTATATATACATGTATACCTGTTCCTTATATACCGTATAGCGGGTTATTTTCGCGGGGTGTAAATTTTGGCGTATTTTGGCGGTAGCATTAAAATCGCCAAAATATTTATCGCCAAAAATGGAACAGTCAAAATTTATTACCTTAACAATACCTTACACTGTTACAAAGTAAATACAGTAGAAATATTTAATTTGTTCGACGATGCCCTGAATATCCCGGATAACATTAAGTCATCTGTCGGTCCCGTCCAAATCCCTATTAAATCATATGTAAATAAACCTCGATCGCTCGAACTACGATAGCTCGATTACCCCCCGCTCGTTCGAACAATAAATAATTCTCGGAGGTGTAAATTTGGTGAAAATTCAACTTCTTTCGCTCGATAACAATTTTATCAGAATGACATGTGGTCAGTCATTGTAAACAAAACACAAGCTGAAGCCATGATACAGATTTCACCGAAGGTAATAGAGCGAAACGAAATAACTCGTCTGGAACATCGAGTGTTACTCAAGATTAGTAATTGACCGTGATCAGTTCAGTAATCTCTTAATCCGATTACGACCCACAGGTGCGTCCTGAGTCCACGCCAGATGATTAACTTTTTATCTCATCATAAAATATTTACATTTCATTGGAATGCGCACGGCAATGTGTATTACCGGCAGTTCCGGTGATTATTAATAACCGGCCATGTGCTCTGTATTATAACGAAAATAAAGTAAGTTTGTTTTATATCATCAGTTGTTGTTATTTACTTTTACTTTCAACCAAATTTATTTAATTCAAATGAACTGTCCATATCGATAGATTTGCTGTTCGAAGTTCAACATTTTATTTACAAACGAAGTTTGAAAACTTCGAGATAGCATTGTGAATTTAAAAGCAGTTTTTTATTGTTATAAAAATCGTCAAAATAAAAACTTGTCATGTTTTAATCGCTAAAATAAATACGCCAAAATTTACAACCGCCTTTTTTTGGTCAAAAACGCCAAAATTTAGCCCCGCCAAAATAACCCGCTATACGGTATAATGTATACCTGTCCAGTGCAGTGTTTCTTTTCCTGATAGCAAAAATTGTCGTTAGCACCTAATTTTGGAAAAATCCTGTCAAAAAGAACCAATTTAAGAAAATTTGTGAAAAAAAATACTGTAAAAATAACTTTCGGTACATTTCCACAAATATTTGAAATTTGGCAAGTAATAAATTAAAATTTGGGAAACCTTGCCAATGCACTTATAACAATGAGCACCTAATGGTCTGGTTTTTCTTGTGTCATGGTTACTATGACAATTGTCATTATATTTTCAAACCTTGAATATTTTTACTTGAATGATCATTGTATTTTCACTGTTGTTCATGTTGGTTGTTATATAATCTGTAAATAATAAAAATGAGTTTTGCCTTTGTTTTTGAAAGATTCAATACATGTATATCAGTATAATTTATTTTGTAGTTTTCTGTAAATTCTGTGGCAGAAGTTTCAGCAAGTCAGCAGCAGAACGTCATATGCCTGTCTGTGAAAAATGGACAAAACGTCATGGATCACCAATGCCCCAAAAGGGAGGAGATCTTGGCAGTAAATATCAGAGGGCAAAAGAGGTACTGGTACATTTGATCACAGAAATGAACATAAATTGATAAATTGCTTATGTGTTTGCTAGTTTTGTTGTTAAATGTTGCTTAACGTCTCGTCAGCAATTTTTCAGGTATTTGCGACAAGAACTATTTTATTAATCTCTATGGATTAATCTTTGAACAAGTTTGTATGCATGTGAAGTGCAATTGTTGTATGGTCTGCATTGTAATAATGCTAGCTCACGGAGTCAGTATGCCGTAGACAAGTGTACCACTCCCCCAATCACATTATACTGACACAGGTGAACCAGTAAAGGCTAACTGCAAGGAAAATTCACTTTCCCACATGTGGTCTAGCAGGTCTGACATCTTATCCATTAGGCCACCACGCCTCATTCATGTTACATGTAGATCATTACATCTTTATGTATATCATAAGTCTTTAATAATACCGGTACTGTAATTCTGTCAAATTCAACTTGAGCTCCCAGTGCCTTGGTTTGAATCCTACTCAAGACAGTTCCTAGCGTGAGAAAGTTTGTCAGTTGACTTGCCAAAAGTTGGTGATTTTCTCCAGGCACTCTGGTTTCCTCCATCATTATTAAACTGGCCACCTCCATATACTTAAAAATTTGACTGTGATGTATTTAGTATATGTACATGTATATGTATTTAGAGACGTTGCCTTATAAAATTTATTTTATTTTGTAGTATGCAAGGAAGGTTCCTAAACCTAAAGCACATTTTGATGATGATGATAACATACACTCACCTCGTAGTCACCACAGTAAACCAAATAATGACTTTCAACATAATCGGAGTTCCAAAAATACAGACGATTCTCCACCAAGTTATAAGAGTAAAACAAATGATGAATCCACATTCAGCAGTAGGTACAAACCTGAGGAGAATACTGGTGGTACATACAGATTCAAAAGTAGACCCAGACCACCCAGTAATCCAAGACCAGGAAGTGGTACTGGTACTAGACCAGGAAGTGGTGGTGGTACGAGACCTGGCAGTGGAGAAACTTTCCCAAATATAAACACAGGAAAATCATATAGAAGTAAGTATGCTTGTCGCTCATTTTAAAATCAGAGTGGAGACTTGTGGCTGAATGGTCAAGGCTTGCAAATAAGTAATTCAGTTGTTATGGGTTCGAGCCCCAGCCAGTCTGCATTTGTCCTTGACCGAGACATTTAATTTTTCATGTACCAGAGAGGCAGCGGAGAAATTTTCCCAAATATAAACACAGGAAAAACTTATAGAAGTATGTATGTTTGTTGTACATTTTAAAATCAGAGTGGAGACTTGTGGCTGAGTGGTCAAGGCTTGCAAATTAGTAATTCAGTCATTATGGGTTGGAGCCCCAGTCAGGCTGCATTTGTCTTTGACTAAGACATTTAGTTTCTCATCTACTAGATATAATATGGTACAGTACTTTTTGTACACCATGAAACTCGTGCTTTGAAGCACTAAAACTGTTGAAACTAAGTCTAATATTTTATTATAACTTATGTTAAGTTGGGTTCTTTGAAAAAAAATTTTGGGAAAAAACTTTGTCTCAAAAAAGAATTAAAATACCAAATTGTACTTTCAGAATCTTTCAAAAACTGCTACATGTATTTGAGTGCTTTTTTGTATAAAAAAATATGAAATGTGATATATCATATCATTAAGTAGGCATATTGTCTCCGTTTTTTTTATTGATTGTAATATGCATGTTCCATGTAGATAATCTCTCTTTATAACAAATTATTTCTTTTTTAGAAGAACCTTTTCATTCTACTGGAACTGGAACAACTACAAGTCCGAGATACACGAAAGCTTTTCCAAAAAGTAACAAATTTAAGTCAAAGATCCCTGATGAGTAAGTATTGAATGACAGTAAATTGGGAATATTTCTGGTGATTTTATTTTCAAATGAATTTGTGAGAATAACAACACCAAAATAATTAAACTTTCATGAATGTTTGAATCACTTACCAGTACATTTGCACTGAATATCATTCAACGACTAAAAAAACTACATAAATAACTTCAGATGTCTCTTTTCTTGAAAAAATTAAACAAGAATTTCCAATTTACATGTACAGTACAGTCAAGCCTGTCTGTAAAGGCCACCCAAGGGAACCAGTAAAAGTGGCCTTTATGGGCAGGTGGCCTTTATAGACAGGTTCAAATAATATGAATAAAGACAATTAGGATACAATTCTACTGGCCTTTATAAGCAGGTGTCCTTGATACAGAGGTGACCTTTAAGGCATGTTGGACTGTATTTTACTTTGACTTGAGTAATGGTGTTTTATGCTCCAGTCATAATTATTTCATTGACCGTATATCAAGGTGGACAGTTCAGGGATGGTGGAGGAAATCAGAGTGCCTGGGAAAAACCACTGACCTTTGGCAAGCAAACTTACAAACTTTCTCACGTTAGAATCTGATGGGATAGAATTCTAACCTAGGCTGTGTGAGGCAATGTGATCCACAAACATGTGCTTTAGACCACTCGGATAATGTGTCCCACCAAGATATCTTGAAGAGCAACATAATGCAAACTCAAAAATAGTGATTTATTTTATAGTCCAACCTGTTTAATAGGTCACCTCTATATAAGGGCCACCTGCTTATAAAGGCCAGTATAACTGTATCCCAATTGTTCTTTACACATATTATTTGAACCTGTATATAAAGGCCACTTGTCTATAAAGGCCCCTTGTACTGGTTCCCTTGGGTGGCCTTTATAGACAGGTTTGACTGTAATTCCATTATGTATTTTTGTCATATGTGTTTATTTAGAATGAAAATTGTATTTTATTTTACAGTATAAAATATTCCCCTAGAACGAAATCTCCGGGAACAGGTTTTGGTTTGAGTGGTGAAAAACTTGGTGGTGGAACAAGAAGCAGGTTCTCAAACATATAAACAGAAATGTCAGGATGCCACATATTTGTGCAGTTGTGGTAAAAAGAAGTGGTGGCACAAATCATTTATATATTGAAAATCCACATTACAAACCAATACCATGAACATGGTTTGTTTTCGTGTGGTAGAAATTTCACTATGTTTGTGAACTGAAAAACATGAAAATTCTTTCTCATGAAAATTATTGCAAGTCATGTTTCATGTACTATGTACCTCAAGAATGGGCCAACTCATGAAATTATCGCCCTCATGAAATGCCACAGTAAGATTCATGAAAATAGCCACACTTACAGTATATAATATACATGTACATTATCCTGTTCACCCATATAAGTTAGTAGTATGGTCCAGATATTAAAAGATATGGATCGTTCCATTAAAGATTTAGGGTTGGAATATATCAGAAGGATAGTTAGTTTATAACTATTGTTAATATTTTTATTTAACTCGGCTAAAAATTAAATTTGAAGTAAAATAAAAAGAAGTTAAGTATGGTAAAATGTTGATAATTCAAATGCAAATGAATTTAAAAAAACAAAAATTAATTATGGGCTCCAAAAAATTTTATCAGTGATATTATGAAAAATACTTGCAATTTATGTTGCTTAGCAATAAGAAAATAAGCATTCACTATAATGCATGCAAAGCTATAATAGAGCAGCATTGTCGAAAAGCATTATTTTCTTTGGATCACCATTTTAAGAGTTTGAATTACATTGTATTAATGGTTGAATTATTATGAGTAAGACATGTAAAATAGAAGCAATAAGCTTTTTCTGTGATATTTATTGTCAACAATTAAGTATTCCACATTCAGGGTGTTGGCAATTATGTGGAAACATTTGTCTCTATACATAAGGATTTGACACGATTTAGTTGCTCAAAATTTAAAATGTGACTTTTATGCCAACTTGATATGTTATTTCTTTATAAGTAGAAATATTTGTTGTGTATTAATAATTGTGATGTCATTGATCATTTAGGTTTGGCATTGTACTACATGATCAGTATCCCTTAACATTTATGCAGAATATTTTGGAAAAACTGCTGTATTGGAAACTCATTTTTGTCAGAAAACATTGACTGCAGCAATTCCAATGGAAATGGTTGTTCCACACAAACTTAAGGGGGTATTACTATAATATGGTATGTTGGTGATCCCCATTGTAAATTTAACCTACCTTCAAAATTAAAATGAACATCCAAATATTCCCCCATATACCAGTAAATACACCATGTTGGGTGAGAAAATATAAACTGTTAGTTGAACTAGAGAAAGTGGAATTAATTTTGCTATTGATCAGTAACTACACAAAATCACAAATATTAGTGACTTATTCAATCTCTCCTTGAGGAGAATCGAGCCATTTACAAGTACATGTACTCTCCATTTGCCTCCATCTGTTGCTACTTTCATTGCCTCAGTCCATTAATTGCACCCCATCTTTTTTCGCTCTCTTTCGATGGTTCTTGTCCAGGTCTCTTTGGGTCGTCCTTGTTTCCTGTTCCCATCTGGTGTCCAGATATTAGTGCACAAATATTAGTACACAGTGATTATTTCTACCTATACCCATGTACCTCAAGGTTTGCTCTGGAACCAACTTAAAGATACTTCTCATTTATAACTTTTATATCAGCATTTGTATGAGGTGTAGTATGTTTGTCTCAGTTCTTAGTCACTGTATATTATTCAGCATTTAAAAAGCTGTCAAGACTGTGATATTATAAGTTATACAGGGCTTTGGCAGGTTAGACGGTCCCATGTACCCCGTCAAAGATTTATGTACCCTGAGCCGCAGCGAAGGTACATTCATCTTTGACGGGGTACATGGGGCCGTGTAACCTGCCAAAACCCTGTATAACGTTTTTTGTCACCCTTCAAAGCGTTACCAGTTGGATCTTTTTAACTTCCATTTCGTATTTTGTGTTACTTGCGTACGTTGCCGCCATGTTTGTTTGCTGTAACTAGATGTCATCGTTGTACGAGTTACGTCCCTTTTACTGCTAAATGTCGCGTGCGTTCATGTACCCCGGCAGATTTCCGAACATAGTTCCATGTACCCCGGCAATTTAACCAATCGCTATGCGAGAAATTTCTTTGAAGGGTGACAAATATATATATACATGTACATGTAGGTACATATATTTCATACTATACATATAGAAATATTTTCCATGCAATAGTTATGCAATAGTTTTAACAATTTTTACTTTTGACAGTGAACAACGTAAATGAATTTACTATCAAATATCCTCATGTCCTATGATGATGTCTATTATACTCCATCAGGGAACCAATATGATTTAATCCAGAGCATTTGCTCTTATTACCAAAAAACTGTATTTGCCTCGGCCGGAGACCTCCTGCTTTTACGGTAATAACTGTACTTTTTTATTGCATTCATAGTTCCTTGAAATACATTTTTATTTATTTCATAATTTTTTTTTAATATGTTGGTATAACTAATGAGTTATCTAACTTAAATAACGTTATCAAAGGGATATAACTGAAAAGGGGAGATAATCATTTAAATTATGTGCTACATCTGTACTAAGTGCATGTAAGTTTCCAGTATACTGTATATGTCATACAATATTAGCCTCTTTGTCTTATTTAAGTGGTTAAAGTTTAGATCCTTTACTTAATGTATGTACAAACAAGAATACGTGTGATTATTTTCTATTCTTGCCCATTTTTATGTAGGTATATCTTGTGTTGAGTAATAAAATTTGTAGTCTATTTTTAGTGCCAGTATGTCTTGTCCATTCAATTGTTATATATTATGTCTTTGAAGTAGAGGTACAAGACCTTCAAAAATTCAACACTACCAACATTTTTTAAATGAAAAGCAATTTTTTTAATTTTTTAACTCGGAATAGTTTTGTTTGTGTTTTTGAAATGTAGCATTAAATATAAAACAGTTGAATTTGATAGGTTTATTTATTTATTCATTTATTTGTTTATTTATTTCTGTAATAGTGAATTAGTCTGTATATTTACATATTGTTTTCCATAGTTTGTGATATTTATTGGGCTTTTCCACATTTTTGTTCCCTTTCGTTATGTCCTGTATTTATTATATTTATCACATGGAAACAACTTTGACCTGTCCGCTTGACCTTTCATTTAAATATTTATCACGGACCAAGTACATCTGTGTATAGGTAACACAGGTATACATCTGTATATATCGGCCATGAGATATACTCACCTCATAGAGTACACCTGTGTACTGTGTATGTATTAACTTGGATCTCAACACTACCCTCCTATATGAATATTCCTAATGAAAGGTCAAGCGGACAGGTCAATGTTGTTTACCTATACACATACATGTATTTTGTTTTGTTATTTTTATTTATTTATTGTTTACTCTGTGGGATTGTTTAAGGGTTTTGTTTTTAGTATTACGTTATATTAAGCAGATTTGTTTTATTGTGTTAAAATATATATTTTAGCTGTCCTTGTCAGATATTAATTATAGTTGTCTCCCTTTGAGCTTAAGAATAATTCATTATCTCCCTTGAAGACATAATGGGAGATAATTGAATTTTTTATTGCTTGATTGCACTCTATTGATGCATTTAAAATGTTAAATACATGTAGTTATCACTAAAAAATCATGAGGACCTTTTTGCCATTCAAAGTGCTTTGTTGTCATAGATATACTGGTACATGTAATACCAGAAATTTCCCTTTTAAAGCCCTAGAATATATCTGTTGAGTAAAACTCTGTCTAAAATTATTGATTATTATTAGATTTGCACACTTTGTGGTTAAATATCTTAACCCCAAACAAAACAGGCAGTTGTTACATGTAAACAACTTGGTAATGTAGTTAAGTTTCCCCTAATTTTACCTTCAGATGAAGGCAGTCTCATTTTCCCAATTTTGCAAACAGAAGGAAAATTTGTCAAACAGGTAACGAAATTGTTGCAACTTGACAATAAGGTCCTCGTAATAAATTTTGGCAGATACTTATATTATAAAAGTGTGTGTTTGAGAGTCTGACTTGGGTGTGTGTTTGTTTTAAATGTGTGTGTGTGTGTGTGTGTGTGTAATGAGATTTTTTGTTGTTCGAGCATTTATCCGTCCATAAATTTGATTATTTTTCTGTGATATCAATCAAAGTATTTATATATACCATAACTTATTTATTTGTATATATATATATTATGTATACACATATTTTTATCTGAATATATTATATAGATAAAACAATATATGGTACATATTTAATGGCTTTAAGAATGAAATAAACTTTGAAATGAATATCTTTGTACTCTGAATAAGGGTAATATACAGTACAGACCTTTTGAATGTTTAACACTGAGCTAACGGAAAGGAGTCAAATTTCTGCTGTCGAGTGACCAAGATATGGGTAGCTAATGGCTGGAAAACTTCCCAGAAATAGATCGTTTAAAAAAGTTGTAGAGATATAGCTAACGAGCGTCTGATGTGTGCTGTGCAAATTCGATAGCTCGGTGTTTAACTTTCGACAGCTCTGTACTGTAAGATATGTTTGGTTTTGTTTTTTTTTCACATGCTTGTTAAACAATCATGCTAAATGAAATTATAGTTGTAAAGTTAAGTGCTAAATTAATGGGATCTTGACTCTTTAAATGAATGGCTGTCTACAAAATAGGCGGTCCAGCTGGTAAAAGTTTGATTAGCTTAAACTGCAATTATAAAACAACACTGGTATGCTTTAGTTTGATGAATTTCTTTCTACTAGTGACTTTTTCCTTTTTAAAAGTTTTAAAAAAAATACAATTAAAGAAGTTTCAATTGATAATATTAATCAATTTCTGTACAACTGTGCCTTGTAATGTATACAAATAATTGTTTATTTAATTAATTTTTTTTTTTTTTTTTTTTTTTTTTTCAAAATCTAAAATTCATTACCATACATTTCGGATGTTACTAATAAAACTTCAACCATTAAAAATTAACTTGTCTTAAAATAAATGTTCATTAGACTACTGTTAGTTTATATTTATGGTGCTACAAATATTTGTCACAAAGTTCTTTAGAGAGAAATATATAATAACTGAAGATTATTTATTCATATGGCCATCCCTTCTTTCTCAACAAATTGAATCTCTCACCAGTCCCATGCTGAAAATATATTTAAAATAAAAAGTGAAACAGTTTTATCTTTTTTTCCGCCCTGGGATTGAATTAATTTTGTAACTTGCTTTCCACCCGTAGATGGTACTTAATCTCTAAAATGGCCTTTGGAGTGATTTCTATTGATAGAAGTAAAATATTAACTTTGTGTAACAGGATGGAGAAAAAATGTGGGAGGTCCCAGGTTTGATTATAGTTCCGACCCGGCATTTTTTCTCCTTTCTGTTACAGTTTGTAACGTAAATACTAGTTACATTTTGTTTGCTGGGATTCTTATTATGTTATAAGGTATGTTTTAATTTAAATGAAATATTTATACTTTTGCATTTATGGATATGAAAGGCTATTCGACAAGGGGAATAACTCTTCTGCACAAATTGTGTTTGAAGGTGTTAACTCTCATGATATTAAATAAAGAATGAAATTCACTTTGTTTTGTGTTTTATTTTTATTTCTTTGGCAGTCGTTATGATACAGAAAAGAAGTTGGGAGTTATGCACCCCATTTCAGGGAAGTGTCTTGCTGAGAGAGAGAGAGAGAGAGATCATTGAAGAAATGACCTCGCTAGAATTATTTCAAAGCACCAAGCATGTTAAAGTTAGTCCATATATTCTGACTAGGCCAAACTATGGTTTTTTTACAAGACTAAAATCAAGATTAGGCTTAAGTTATCAAGAGACACTTATATATAGTGTGTGTGTGTGTGTGTGTGTGTGTGTGTGTGTGTGTGGATAAACTAGAAATCAGTTTTAAATTATAACTTTCACTTAGTGAGCACTTTCAGTGCTTTAATTATTTTGTTTATAATCTTCATTGCGAAGTGAGTACTTTCAGTACTTTAATTATTTCATTAACGTCTAATCAAAGTTCTTTCACTCCATCCCAGTTGGTCAGTTCTGGATACTGAATACTGTTGTTCCCTGTTGTAAAACTTGAACTTGCGGGCGGTAGGATCTGTCCAGTGCAAAATGTGCTTACTGGTGCAAAATGGATAAACATCCAGTTCAAGGGTTTTGATCACATTATCATTCTTGTTCCATCAAACAAAATGTTCAGGACCTGTTTTAGATTTCTGTACCGAAAAGTGCTGAAGATATATGTTGTACCCTGACGTTTAGTATGTGTCTCTTTTTCATGCAGACGACGTACGTTCAGATTAAGTTACTTTTGCAGCACTTTGCAGAAAGATGGTGGAAAACGCAATTAATAATAATAAGTATTTAAAGTAGTTTGTTTTAAAAACATTAAACATAAGCTCTCAAGAGCTTTTGTTCGACAACTTGCACATAAAACACTAGACGTGCACATTTATATAGACATTAACGTCGATCAACGCACATACATTAGCAAATAAATCGTAAATATTGACAGCATGTAGCACAAAATAGCAGAAAACTGTAGAAATGCAGTGGCATAAAATTTAAGCGATGAATTTAAAAAATAAAATATTCAAATGGGTGTTAAGTCTAAAAATGTTTGCAGACAGCAGCGGCATGAGCCGCCATACTAATCTATTGGTTAATAAGGCTTTTTTTTCAAATTATCTGGTAGCTTGTTCCACAACTTTGCATTCTCGTAGTCACAGTGTCCAGTTTCATAATAATTGATTTAAAATAATAATAATTAAACAAAAAACACAACAACAACAAATCTGACCCCAGTGCTCAAAGCGCATGGATTTTAAACAGTACCTGCTCTGTGTACGCGAATTGTATAAAGAAATTTTCAATTTTATGAGGTCTTGAAGGTAGAGGGGAGCGTTTTTTGGATTTTTTAAAAAAATTTTAGATGATTTTAAAAACTTCTATTAACATTGTTTATATACAATTATTTTACCCTTATATGTACACATTCAAACAAAATTGAAAAAAAAGAAACAAAAACAAAAATATTTAGGGTTTTTTTTCGGACAATGATCAAAAGAAGACTAGACTTTATTATGAGACAAACTGATGACCGTGCCCATGATCAGAATACATACATGTACATGTAATTTGGGTTATTAAAAAGTGCAACCAATAGAGTTTTCGGTACAATGTAATATAGGTTATCATGAATTTGATGAAGTTAATTTCGGTATCATTTAATAAACATATTTATCACGATTACAATTTAAAGATACAAGAAAAGGGTTAGCCTCTATAACTTTTCCAAATTGATGTTTTCAGCAAGAGTTATCTCGCTTTCACTACAATTTCCCCCTAGTCAAGTCGATTATTTAATGTGCACAAGTCGGCGCTTCGGCCTGCAGTTCAGTGGATTTATTTTTAAAAAAAAAAAGAATTTGCGATTTTTTTTTATCACAGTAGTTTCATTGGCATTTCATAAATTAATATATACAATATCAGGCGATTCGATAGTAGTCTCCAGGTCCCAATTTCACAATCATTCCTTAATTAAGATTTTCCTCAACTAAAATTTAGCAAATTTTGGCAATCTTTTTTTTTAAAAAAAAATAGTAATAAAACAAAAACATTTTTAAACAGAACCAAATATACGAATGTCACATGATTGAAGTGGTCTTCAAAATAGCACCTTAAATTCCAGAATATCTTAAAATTAACAAAATTATTGAGGTGTAAAATTTGTCAGATTTAAGTTAAGGAAAATCTAAGCTAAGGAATTATTGTGAAACCGGCACCAGTTTCACATTCATTATACCCCCGCTTAAAAAGTGGGGGGGGGGGGTATATAGTGATAGGGGTGTCCGTCCGTGTGTCCGTCCTTCTGTTACACCTTAGGGTACCTATCTCTTATCCGCAACTCCTCCTAAACCCTTCAATGGATTTTCATGAAACTTTCACATAATCTTTGTGATATAATGTAGATGTTCACCCCCTATTTAAAAATTTGATCCGATGGATTTTTGGAAGCGGGGGGTATTTTTGTGAGCTTGTGGCTCACAGTTTTTCTAGTTTCTTAACTAGGATCAGCCTCAATATGGGGCGCTTCACTTACCGCTACACAGAAAAGGCCAAATTCAAGGCATTCAAACCGCTTTGGCCATCAATTTTGATGCGCTTTTCGATATTATGATATTGAAACGGTATTCAACAAAAATATGAAATAAAAAATTTCTTTACAGGTACTCTTCGGCTTATCTGGCTAATGTTGACTGTCTTTTAAATACAACAAAATGAGAAATTATAGAGGTGTAATATGTTTAGAAAAGCTAACAGAATTACAAAGATTTCAAATTTGCCAATAAGTACAGGCTGACCAATTCGTAGGATTTATCCGTTATTGACGGATTTGTACCATAAAAACAGATAAACGGATAGATAAAATTTAAAGGTAAAATTAGACGGATTTATATTTATTTATTTATTTTTTTTTTAATTAAAAGTACTTATAGTTCAGACTCTTTGTATGGAAATTGTACCAGAATCAAACACTTAACGATAAAAAGTACCTAAATGGCAACCTTACACACTAAAAATGTACCGATCTGGACAAATAAATAAATTTGATTGGTCAACCTGTATGTATATTCCAGTTTCTTCAGTCCTGGAATAAGACGGTCAGAAATTTACATCCAATGTATATTATGAAGATACTAAGTACCACTAAGGAATGCGAGGAATGCCGTAATTATTCCACATCACGGGTACTAACGAGTACTAATATGCATCTAATTAACATAAGATACCTGTCCACTGCTTCTGTAATGTACTGATTATCAGGTGTAAATAAATTAAGTAGTCAGTAACACGGGTACTAATATACCTGTAATTAACATAATTTACCTGGTACTTACCTCTGTAATTTACTAAAGACATTATCTAATTTGCATTTAACTCTACAGTTATGATCATGTGACCTGTTTGATCTTTTACCGTCTCGGAGAGAGAGAGAGAGAGAGAGAGAGAGAGAGAGAGAGAGAGATTCTCTAAATGTTATTTATAATATTATTTAAAAATGCATTTTAAAATAAATCTTGAATGTGTGTTTATTTCATCAATTAATATTATACACTTTTAGTATTGATGATTCTCTTTTGGAACTTCTTTTCTTCAACTTGCTCATTTCCATTCGAAAGTAACAAAATATTTCTGATACAAATGACATTTTATAAAGAAATATTCATGAATTAACTGGCGCATGATGGCAAAAACATTAAATACTTTTATCGAATTCAAACGTTTACAACTTAATATACGAGCGTTTAGGAAAAATATTGAATTTGTGTCAAGACTGAGCTTCAAGATAACATTTTATTAATTTATTAACGAGGAAGTATTTTTATTGAATTTCTCTTTTCTGTGTAAAAATTAGTGTATTTAAAAATAGAATATAGAATCTTGTTATATTTTATTCCGCATTGATGAAATTATCAGCAATTGAGCAAATTTGGGTAAAACAAACTCGATCATTTAAAATATGACAAATTACAAATATTAGAAAAGTTCGTTCTGACAATGAAAAAAAAAATTATGACACAAGCCCTGAATGCAACATTTTATGAAAATTCTACATATACCCATGGACTTTTGTATTATTTTAGCCAACCCTATCTCAAAATTTTCAGGCTGGTTGTTCAATTTTCCACATTGGAATTTCAGGGTACAGTAAGCCACGGTAAAAAAAATGCCATGAAAACAATGTTAATTAATTTTTCTATCTTACGATCACATATTTTTATATTTCAATTTCTAAGACATTGATCAGCAATACATTTTTTCCATATTGACACGAGCCCTGTGGTCAAACAAATCTTATTACAAAAATACAAATTTTGACCATGTAGAACAAGATGTCAGAAATGTTTGCACCCCGGTAGGCACTGGTCAGTGATGGTCAGTTTGGCCAAAATCAGAGAAAACCTGTGTTTTAAATTCTTATCAGTAACTGACATATGAAATTGACATGAGGGGAAACAATGGAGTATCAGAAAGGGGGAAAGGGTCGTGTAGTGACCATGCTAATGATCACGTAACGGTACAACTGGACACAACTGCCCAGTGGTCAAGACCCCTGAAGGGTAGCATAATTATATTGGTATTTATATATCATGATAAGGCTACTTATTGAAAAAGTAAATTAACAACTGATTCTCGTGTCTGATACTTATCAGATGATAATGAGTGTTTAAATAGAGGGAGAAGATTAAGACATAACTGTAAATACGAGATCATTAAATACAAGAAAAATTCTGTGTCTTATCTAACGATATCATCTCTGACACCTGAACAATACCCCAGTCATCGTGTATCATGGCCGAGTCAAATAGTATTTCACGTCACATCACCAGAAATTAGTTTCCACTACTCTCTCTCTCTCTCTCTCTCTCTCTCTCTCTCTCTCTCTCTCTCTCTCTCTGAGACACCTAAACAATACCCTCGGTATTCGTGTATCATGACCGAGTGGTTTTTCACATCACGTCCTCAGTTTTATATTAAAATTAAATCTCTCTCTCTCTCTCTCTCTCTCTCTCTCCGACACCTATCATCTGTGAAGTTGAATTGATGATTTTCATTTCGGCGAAAATATTTAGAATATTTGAATTATTTTAAAATTTTAATGACCACAGTTATGTCACATTTTAATTTTCTGCAAGTATTTCCAATTAAAATATCTTATTTAAATTTTCATTTTCAACTAAGTTTCCAAGAATTCCGACACACATACCGTGATGCACACAGCATGAACGAAGCGTCTACAAATATGAGGGAAATTAATTAAACTATTAGGAGTAATGAGTACTCATTAATTTAATTATTACCATTTCCTTTTTTATTAACCTTATAGGTGTTTTTCACCGTAGCGTTTGATCTTTCGCCGTATGAATTAATAGGTGAGAAAACGGCGCGAAATTGTTGATAACGGTATCCCGAATAGCGTGAAAATGGCGCGAACTTGTTGATAACAGTATCCCGAAAAGTGAGAAAACAGCGCGCGGCTAAGTTGTCGGTTGTGAAAAAGTACTATGATACACCGGGAAAAGTACCAAATTATCACCTTTTGTGTTAATAAATTATCATAATTATTTCATGATTTCCTTGTTTAAACTTTAAAAATGCGATATTGTCTTGTTTATGATATTTTCTTGAAGTCGGGAACAAGAAAACCATTACATATGATTACTTGTAATATGTTAAACACCCACATAACATTTTGATTAATTATTTCAATCTGTTAACATTTAAATTATTGGACAGAAGTTCTCTCTTTTTCGAAATTAAAGAAATAAAAGTAAAAGAAAGAGTCATTAAATGCTCTACCACCAGTTCCAATGATTTATTGTGGTAATTTATAATGGTTTATTTATTTATTTATTTATTTATTTATTTATTTATTTATTTATTTATTTATTTATTTTACCAAATTCTAAAACCAATATGGTTGTGTATATCGTTTCTCTAAAGAGCATTATTATAAAAAATTCAAATTTATTAGTAAGTTTAACCGTGACACATACTAATGAGCCGTTTCATTATTCGTGCATCAATTATTTTTTTATAACAATAAAAGAAAAAAATCTGTTATTACGATTGTGTTGTATGGGTCCGGTTACTTATGCCGGATTTAAGACGATTTAATACGGTTTCTAGGTCCATAAAGATAGCTCAGTTTGATAACAAGTTTGTAAAAAGATGATTTTGACCATTGTCCAGCCAGGCACCGGACAACAGTAGCCACAATAGATTTACTAAGATTAAAATTGTTAACCAGATTTAAAATTTCGGACCTACTGCATTGACACCAGTAAAGAACCTGTTATAAATTATAACAAAAACGGTTTTTAAAAATCGCCAATTAAAATATATCAAATAGCTACTGTCACACCTAGAAATCTTTAAACAGTTTAAATACCTGAAGTACGGAAGCACAAGGGGGCCAGAAAAACTTACCATTTATGTATAGCAACGATCATTTTCGCTGAAATTAAAAAAATGGCGAAAACTGCAAGAAATTATGATGTCATATGACGTAATTACACACCCACAGAGAGAGAGAGAGAGAGAGAGAGAGAGAGAGATATTCTCGTTGCAAATCATGTGTTGAAATAGACTCCTGATATTAATGAAAAAATAGAAGTTAGTTAACCTAACCGTTCATTTACTAATTAGTTAAATATCCAGCTAAAATTGACTTATGAGATGCTTAGATTTTTAATATGTGTTATCTGGGACTGTTTGCTTTTAAAAAAGTGATACAAAGCTTTTTTCGGCAGAATTTTGAATAATGAAATGAAAAAAAGTTTTTCCATTGCGAAATTTTGAAAATTCAATTACAAAAAATTATAATTATTTTTTCTAAAAAGATAAGATAGATAAACTCCATTCTGCATGCATTTCTGCAGCCGTCGCTTCAAAACTAAGTATTGTTTCACCTTCAAACTAATTTATTTATTTATTTATTTATTTATTTATTTATTTATTTATTTATTTATTTATTTATTTATTTTACGCAAAACATTCTCTTTTCTTAATCAAGTCTTTTTTCTCTCCTCAAATTAGACATATTTGTGACCTGGGGCATTTTAGATCACAAAAAATCAACCCTGGTCACCCCCATAGAAGCGAAAGTGACCCCCCGCAGAGACTGCAACAAGTAGTTGTTTAAATGAGCCAATCAGATTTCGCAAAGAAAGATGAGACCTCTTACATCATCTGTACACAAATCTCGATAGCCATTCATTGACCACTGGTCATTTATCTGTCATTAAATCCGATTGAACAAGATAGTGGACCGATCAGTTTAAAATGACCACTTGAAATTATTTAATTGAAAACTTTTACTCAATTAAGAAAGACATACTTTTAGCTGATGTAATTTTTAAAAAACTTAACATTTTTCTGTTGGAGGATTATTTTATATTTTATTTGTGAATTTTAATTTGAACATATTGCAGGAGAATTATTTTTTTATTTTTGTGAAAAAAATGGATTGGATTTTATTTTAAAGAAACATAAAATTTTACGGAATAGACTGTATATCCATTTTAAAACTTTTTATGTGAGTTTTGAGAATTTGGATATTCTTTCCAATTTTATGGAATTTTCTTGAAATATTTTTTTGACATTTTGCGAGTTTTTGAAAATAACTTTATCATGGATGCGTGTGTGTTGATTCCGGAGGAGTTTGGATTAGTTTTGACTCTGCATCCGAATCCGAAAAATATCCTGGAAATGTCCGTGGCAATCTGGAGCAACTGCAACATCCCTCCCGGAAACATATTTTATCCCGACCAAGGAGTTATAAAACTAGACAAACTAGAAATCTATTCCAAATTAAAAGAAGAAGATGTAAGTGAAATTTATTTATTTATTTATTTATTTATTTATTTATTTTTATTTATTTATTTATTTATTTGAAAACTATATTTTACTGACTTTCTAAGTAAAAATTTAAATTTATTTATTGAAACAAAGTATCTCTTTAATTTATTCATGTTTTATTTTCATTTATGCAGGTAGTCCTACTAACTTTTAGAAAAAGTTATTTATCATATTTTTAACAAAATGATAAAAATATCTCCAACCTCTTTATGAAAATTACAAAATGCTTAGGAAACAAACTAAGCTTGGTCTTTAAAATCTAAGAAAGATGTCAAATCAGTTATATTTCTTACTTGGGAAGAAGTTCTTAGTTCATAAAGTTTGAAGTTGAATTTCTTAGTTAAAAAACTTGTTAAAGAAACAAAAAATTTCCTTTCGAAAATTTCTTCAGCAAACTTTTTGCTAAAGTTTTCGAATTGTTATTTTTTCAAGAAAAGAAAACAAATTCTGTAGATTGAATGGAAAAATATTTATTATTATTATTATTATTATTATTATTATTATTATTATGTTGATGATGCAAAAGGTTAAAAAGTATCAATCAGATGTGAAAATAACGATTTTTATATTTATTTTGGAAATAACTATTACCTAATTAGTTAATTATTTTAAATTGAACTTTAATTTCTTTCCAAATCAAAGGATCACTTTTAGTTGTTTCATCAAAAGCTCTGCGTGTGAGCGGAGGGTTGCATCCCATCCATCATCCCCCATCAAAAGGTGTAACAAGGGGGCGTGTCCTGGCGGTAAATTCAAAGACAACATGTTTTGTTATTCCCACGTGGCCAAATCGCCACACGTGCGCTTTTGAAAGAAAAAGGTAGCAAAGTTTACACGTGTAATAAACATACCAAAACCTCTCGAATTAACAAAATTATCTAATATTCAGAGGGAGATTAGGTATATGTATATTTGGAAGATACAGATTACGAATATCTCACATTCCTGAAATTCCTCATGGTTAAATCTTCGACATTCCTAATTAACTTAAATCACTAATTAGTGTACAACTGAAGCGAAGCGTGAAATTTCAGAAATTTCTGCCTCAGAAACTTTGTTTCTTTGGCACTTGTTCTTACTTGTAAAATGAAGATAAATATTTTTTCAATTACATTTATCCAAACTTTTGTCATATTTTTTACGCCATATATTTTTACAGTTGGACCAAAAAATATTTAAATGATATTTATTTATTTTTTATTTATTTTTAATGTATTCAAGTTTTTTTTTTTCATATTTTTTATTGTCCCTAACATTCAGAAAAAAAATCAAATCAGATGGACTTATTTTCATTTCAAAATCAATTATTTTGATAAGTGAAAAGTTTTCCCTGATCAAAACGCTTTTTGCATGCGGTACTGGTGCACTGAAACAGTATTTAAACATTTTAAGAGAGGCACTGTTCCAGTGCTTGCATTAACTGTATTTAAGCACTACCAGAGCAGACACCGACATTGGCCTTGATGATGGTTGTATTTTACAAACACTGAATATTTAACAGTGCAAATCGTACTTTTCAATATTGATTAATGTATTTAGACCCGGCACTGGATATTTAATTAGGCGTATGGTACAACTAGTTAGTTTACCAGTGTTTGTTGTATTGTAGTCCCAACACTGGATATTTACTATTATTGACTTTATTTTAGTGGTGACACTGCACATTTAACTAGTGTCGAATGTTGTTTAAAGCTGATTGACTGTATTTTAGTGCTGGCACTGCACATTTAACCAGTGTTAAGATATTTACAGTGTTGATTTTATTTTATATCTAACACTGGGCGTTTACCCGTATTGACTGTATTTTAAAGCGGACACCGGAATTTTAACCAGTGTTAAGTCAATAAGTGATTTTCTTTTCATTGTAGCCTGAAATTTACCAGTGTTGTCTGTCTTTTTGGACTGACACTGAACATTTACCCAGTGTCAACTGTTTTGAAGAGTTTCAGTCTCTGTTCTGGCACTGGAGCTAGACATTGGAATACGATGCAGTAAGACAAATGATCTAAACTGTTTCCATTCCTGGGAAAACTGAATTCTTTCAAAAAGTAACTGAAAACGTTTTTACAAGGACTCTTTTTCTCAACTTTTGGAAATTTTGCTGCTGATGACTTTTATTACAAATTCGATCAAATGGTCTAACACTAGCAAAATTTTTATTTTACATTTTCTTCAATTCTCTCTTAGTAATTGAAAGTATCGCTCAATGATTTCATATGTATCATATATCTGTCTGTAAGTGATTCTTTATTTACCAAACAAATCAACTCTTTCAATATGACATAACAAAAATCAGACTTCTTTTATCACAAAAGTGCGAAAAAACAATGTTTTCATTTGGCGTATTCAAAAATAAATAGCAGTTATTTACCGACCATAAGCGGCCTTTTTATCCCAAAAGAAGCATGTTAAATCTAAAATCCTAAAAATAAATATTCTGATATGTCAAAATAAATAAAGATGAGTAAATTGATCCATAAAATTGTAAATAATCATCTTTAAAATGTTTGCTAAAGGAATTCAAGATGATGTTTAAGCCACTTGGCATCCTAAATGAAAGAATAGAAAAGCGGATTAACCTATAGAGATTTGTGACGAATACTTTTTGTATATCGGATTTGTTTTGGGATCAATACCTTTCTTTCCGTCTTAAAACCACCTACCAGCTTTGAGTTGACACCTGAATAGTGACCGGTTCAACACTCACACTTCGGACACTGGGCAGGGTGACTGGACCAAGGATTACGACTGTTTTGTCTGGCTAAAACGTTTTGACCATCACGTCATATGGCGTAATTAGGATAAATAACATTGAGAGAGAGAGAGAGAGAGAGAGAGAGAGAGAGAGAGAGAGAGAGAGAGAGAGAGATTTCAATAAAAAGTAGCATGACACACTAACCAAACATGAATGTTTGCACATGCCTATGTTTCCATATTCCTGGTAACCAAAAATTTCTTAGAAATATTTTCAAAAAGAAGTAACCTATTTTAGTATACTTTGTAAAAAAAAACTTCAATAAAAAGACTTTTTACTAAAAAAATAATTGGAAATTTGACTGCTTATACTTTTAAAATTGAGGAAATCCTAGAAATTGTTTAGTCATTTTTTCAAAAAATATCCTGGAATTACACACTAAAATTGACGCTATTCTTTAGTTAAGAGTTAAAAAAAGACAATTTTCCGATTTTAAGAATACTTTTCAGTTTTTCTCACAGAAAGTGAAAATAGGTGGGATTATCTTGTCAGGACAACCAAATCTAATTAAGTGTTTCTGGTTAATTAAACACGAACCTTTATTACGCATGTACAGGTCCCTTAATTAAACCATGTTGATAGAGTTTTCTTTTCATTGATTGATTTTGCTGATTTTTGTTATTTTAAAGTCTGTGACACTATTCTTCTAAGTGTAAACTTAAAACATTGTTCATTTAAATTTCGTCATTTCTAACCCAAACGTGTAAATCCGAACACAGTTCGTTTTAATTTTGTCATTTTCTTTATAAAAATCGATTCATTGAACTGTAATTTTTTCGCCAACATTAAGACATCTTGTTGACATAAAGATAATGTAGTTGTTGTTTAGAATGTGATATAGATGGTTTATTCCCCGAACGCCTACTCGATTAAAACAAACAAGTAATTAGTTAAGGGATTAAGAGGCCTTCTTGAGGGACATAACTTGGTTACCTGTCATTTGCTTTTTCAATAACCCAGAAAAAATAAAATAACTAAAAAATAGAAAATTTTCCATTTTTAAAATAAAACAGACTTCTAATTCAATCTAAACTGATCAATATCTAGCAAAAACTCTACAATACATAATATAATGATAATAGTAATATAACTAATAAATTTATTCAGAATCCTTAAATAAATTCAATTTAATCAAGAGACAATTTATCAACTAGCACTAATTTGCAATTAAGTATAATTACAAATTGAAATAGATATAGTCAAATTTATTTATTTATTTTATTTACTAGTATTTATTTAGTTGGTCAATTAGGAGAGAAGTTGTTGAGTATTGAATTTCCCTAATTGAAATTTAATTTTTTTTTAAATCTTTTTATTTGAATAAAATAAAATTTTAAATACATACAAAGAAGATAAAAATATGCTGGACATATGGTGTTCCCTATGCATTCATTCTGATATAGTAATCCCACACTTTTTTCACTTACAGGATAAGTTAGAGTTTCATATTAATTAACAATCTTTCTAGAGAATTATGGATCTCGGAATAAAGAAAAGTTTACATTTTTATTGTCCAAGACCCAGGGAGACAAAATGTAAGTGATAAATTTTAAAACATATAAAAATGTACAGCATGCACAACAAATAAATATATAACAATTCAAATTTACTGAATGATAAAATTTCATGAAGTGGTTAATTGGAGAAAAATCTTTGGAGTGGCGAAACAGTTTGCATTTAAAAATTCAGTGCTTCTTCCAACTACATGTATAAATATGGTATTTTAAATTACATTTTCACTATATATTTGACAATGTATGATAGATATGGTTTCCAAAAAGAGTGTTAATTTTAGAGCAAACTATCATGCACAATATCTTATAAAATTAATTTTAAATTACTTTTTGATACAAATTTTCTTAAAAGTTTATATTTAATAATACAATATATATTTTATGTTCGTTTTTCTTTTACTTTTAATAATCAACTATTAATACTTTTATGGTTTTCAGCATAGTTGACTTTGCATTACACTGCATTCCTTTCAATTTTTTTATTTGTATTACATAACAGGTAAATTATAGGTAACACTACAGGTAAATCACCCTTGAAAGACCCCTTAATCCCCATCTCTAATGAGATGTTGTTTTATGCGAGTAGGCGTTCGGGGAACACACCATATAGATAGGTACCTCAAAATAACAAACAAACAAACAATCAAGGCGTGTTTACTTAGGTAAACAAAACTTATGACACCCCAGACTGATTCTGCTTCAGGGGGGGTTACATGTTTTTGTTTTTGTGACCCGTCGTGCTGTTTTTACTTACATGGACCACAAATTACCCCGTCTCACGTTTTTACAAGGATCTTTCGTAAACTCTCAAAGACACAAGAATAGATCACTCTTTTGAAGAATGGTGGGAATATTTCATATTAATATAATTTTTTTAAAGTGCATACGTTACGGAATGTGTTTTCTTAAGACGTTGTTTTCACTAAAGACACATTTTCCCATATTAGTATCAAACAAAACATATTCCATTGATTCCCATACGATACATTTCCCATCGCGTTTTCCCATTTCTTGTTTTAACCTTCCCTAAAAAAACATGAAACCTATCAGATTTTTAAAATATACATGTATATTATGAGTATTGTTTCACCTTCAAACTAATTTATTTATTTATTTATTTATTTATTTATTTATTTATTTATTTATTTATTTATTTATTTATTTATGGTTATTAAAAAGTAATGGTAGATAAATATCTATAGTATAAACCTATCGGAAAGAAATCATGAAATAGTTTTACCAAACATAAGAAAATTCCAGTGGTCAATTTTATAAAACCGCTGATTTAGAGAAGTGGCGATCATTTTATCACTGACCAAGGGTGTAAATGAGATATTGTAAGTACACAATGAAACAGTGTTTACATCCTAATGGCTCCCATTTACGTGATGAACGGGGAATAATTAATATCACGGATCTCCAACAGGGGGATACATGCCGTGAAGACATTATACCTACTTCTCGAGTACCCCCTCCCCTCGCGTACCACCTTGGGTCTGGCTAATATCTTCCCCATGTCCTGAATGCTTGTACCTTATGTGACATCTATCCCATATTGAAATGTCAAAATTTGTAACAAAAACTTTAGAATTCACATCTTAGTGCCGTCCAGATGATGGTGGTTTCTTCATGGGGATTTTAGAGTGTAGAATATTTGCAAGTTACCACAAATAATGCTCTAGATATCATAGTATTTCTGTCATATACCATTTTTTGAATGTATTTTATGATTAAATTTAAAAAATGGTATATGACATTTCAATGTAACTTAGAGTTGAAAGTTTGAAAAATATAGACAGTATTCAAGCAAAAAAGAAAAAAAGTTTTTAATTGTAAATATAACTTGCTATTTCATCACAATTTTAATGAAAACTTTGAATAACCAGTTTGGATTTTTATTGCTCAAGTCCTGCATAAACAAGCTCTCGGGTTTACTTCTTTTAAAGTACATACTTGTATAAAAAAGAAGTAAAACTGGAAAGACTCCAGGTTAAATCTCCACAACGTCCACACCGTTTGTGCTTAAGGATTTTAAGAGTAATACATTTCAAAATAAGCACAAACTCATTTTCATATGGCAATACTGGAATTGCAAATATTAATAAAAATACAGAGAGAGAGAGAGAGAGAGAGAGAGAGAGAGAGAGATTAAAAATGCATTAGTTATAAGAGCTATTCTGGTGTAATGTTCAGGAAATGGCTACTAATCAATCAGTACCGTGGTCATATTACAACACCACTTGTATGGTGTGTTTCACGCTTTACTTAAATTGGAACAATAAGTGAAAAGTTTAATGTGTTCCGACACTTGTATCCAATATAAAACTAGTGCCGGCCACGTGACCATTCCAATACATACTTGAAACGAGCCAAAAACACTCGAAAGATAAAAGCTAAAATGGAACAAAAGTGGGCCGGATTGTAATAAACAGCCAATAAATACCGATTAACTTTAAATTAAATTGCTCCAACACAGACTCCAACAAAAGGACCGACTGGACAATGATCCTCAGTGTGAAGATGTGCGCTTTAATTGGAGGGATTACATAAGAACGCGTAGGGTATTACGGATGAGTTGTAATTGCTTTCTTTCAGGGCCGTACTTGAGAGAGATGAACAGCCGGCTTTAAATCATGGTTTTGATTGTGACGAAATTTTAAAGGGTTTTAAATCACAATAGGGTAATGTAGTAATGTCGGCTCGCGTGTTTGGATAGGACATCCATCTGTTGTTGAATTTCTCCACAGAAGGAGAAAATGACGGTGGAGGGATTTTAGCCGCACCCAGCGGGATGTTTGTGTGTCTGTGTGGTATTCTGTCACATTTGTCATGTGTTTTTATAACAAACGTATTCTTTTCGTCAGCCAACTAGTCAAATCTCTCTTTTGGTCAGCCGAATGGTTAAAAAAAGCGAAGAACTTTTAAGCTAATCACCGTTTTAAATAACGTTTTCCGCGTTTAAAAATTGTCTTTTGATTCAAACAGCTTAAAATCCTCTGACCGCCAAAAACCAATGCATTTTCAAATTTTGTATCAAAATAAAACATTCAATAATTGATTTTAGGGGACAAACCGACATGTGTTTTAAACTTTTAAAAGATGAAATAATTATCCATCGCAAGACTTGGAATGGAAAACGGCAAATTCATAACAATCTTTGAACATAAGTCTTTGGATTGCCGCAAAATCAGAATATCAATATTACCTTTTGATCTTTCTTCTAAAATGTTATTATCTGAGTACTTGATAAAAATTCTTAACCATTCAAACGGTTTGGGTGATATTTCAAATACTAGTAATTACAGTTAAAAAATATTGGTGTCACAATTTTGGTAAAGCACAATGCGGTGTATTGATGAGGATTTGTATTGGCGAAACGGCCGTCTAGTGCTGCAAAATGTTCAAAAACTGGTATTTAATATGTAACATATTAAGTAAAATAATTGAAATGCAGTGACAAACACTGCTTCATGACTTAACATCACATTACAGGGTGGTTATTATACGTTAAACACGTTTTACCCTCATTGATAACCGCAACATCAACCACTATTAGGCAGTGCAGGCCTGTCCAAAGTTTAACACTAATTCAGCTAATCCGTGCTGAATTTGCAGCTCATATATATGCGTCGCTAGCGCCAGCTTTTGCGGCACCTGTTATCTACCTCGCGGCAGCATTTCGAGCACTGACCATCCATATTTCGAACACTCAGTAGCTGAGCCTTGACTTCTTTTCTTTAGCTCAGTGTTAAACTTTCGACAGGTCTGTACTGTACATCATTAAATCACTGAGAACGCGTGTCCAATTTATTCAAAACTGACCAACTGTGATTAATTTACTTGCCGATAGCAAGAGGCCTTCCTCCTGTCGTCGTCCGGAGAATGACCAGACGTTAACTATTAAGTAACCACCGTCGTACCAACTGTTAACTTTTACTCTCTTTATTATTCATGGTTAAATAGGTCAAATCTGAAGACCTGTAATTATATGAAATCATATAATTTGAAAAATCCGAATCCTAGATTTTTAAAAAATTAAAATTCTATGTTTCAAAACAAATCCTGGAAGCCAAAATCGCCCTTAGTTTCAAATTTCTAAGACTTTTTTCTCTTAAAAGAAGGTACCCATTTTAGCAAATTTGTAAAGAAATACCTAAAAAAAAAAAGATAATGGTTTTATGTATAATTTTAAATGTGAAAATTAAGAAATCCAATAAAAAAGAAGATAACTTTGTTAAAAATGGAAACATTATAGATGTCATAGTTTTGTGTATTTTCTGGAAATAAAATGAACACAATAGCAATTACACCTCCTCTATTTTAATGTATTTAGGAGATGCAGCGACAAAGTATTCGTTCCAAAAATGCTAACCACATTTACTGTTTATTCACAGCTTAGGTACAAGTTTGGTTGCATAGATGATATAATTAACGTAGAAGACCGAGAGGTCCGTCACTGTAACTGGATTCGATTCATCAAGTCCTCAACAGACATTAGTTCCGTGAATATGGTAGCAACAAGAGTCAAAGATCAACCAGTTTATCAAACAATTAAGTTAATCAAACCAAACGACGAAATTGTCGTCTTCTTTGACGTCCAGGACGAAGAACAAGAACCGGAACCGGAAGTTGTCAGCGAATCTGTTGTAGACGGAAACGATACTGTTCCATTCGGTAAGTGTGTGTTAAAGAAAATGGACAGAATTCATTACAAAAAAAAGACAAAAGCTACTACGCTAATTTAGTATATCTAGACAGAGTTACATTCTGGGTATGCATGGTTTACATGTCGGATAACTGTCAGATGCGGGTTATATAACAACAAAACACGCCGGACATTGTTGAACAACACTTTGTCCAGAACCCATTACAACGAGTCAGTCTGTGCCAGACTGCAACAAACAACCAAGCTAAATGACCGAGATAATAAAGGGGTTTAACCAAAGCAGGATTTCGGGGTTACTTTATTTCACATATAAAATCTACCTGAGCGTGACATTCCGAGCAAAAGCATTGCATTTTATGTTTGTAAAACACACACCCTTTATCTTTTATTGCAGAAGACCAAGAGGAAGAAGAGGAAATTATAGATCCAGTCACTCCACCCTCAGTCAACGGCTTGATAACACCAAATATAATACGAGACGATGACTGCCGATCCAGAATCAGTGACGTCACTTCCGGCGATGAAAACGAAAAAGATGACAAGGTATATTAAGTTATATTTTTTCTAACATTATGATTGTGGTATCTTCTGCATTTGCAATGTCAAGTTGTTTCTTCATACAGCATTGTCTTTGAATGTTTTAATGTTATAGACGTTTACAAACGCTACTGTAATATATTAAAAAACCAAACATACTAATCCATGTCCAAATCACAATCCAGAAGCAAAGTAAAAACTTTGAAACTGACAAGTTAGGTTAAACACTTAAACTTCCACCAGGGAAGTGAGACCGGGTAAATATGCATTTGTTTAAAAAGTGGTCATTTGTATTGAGAAAAATAATTAAAGTTGCCCTTGTAGTTCACCCAATAAACTTTTATCACATATATTTCAGATGCAAACAGACAACAGTAGTCCCGAAAGCCATTGCGCCGAAAGAAACAATGACAACCTGGAGCACATGTTGTATCGGTGTCCTGTCACGTCTTCCGATGACGCAGTTACCCCTGACAACAGCCCGGAAGTGAAAACGTCGCCATCGACCTCGTCCCCAGACGACTTTTCATCTCCAACTACCAATACAGACCAAAGTCTTTCATCAGAGAGTAGTCCAAATGAAATGTTCCTGTCGCCTAGTGATAGAATTATAGTCCGAAGACAGCGAGAGAGGACGTGGTTACCGTGCGAAGTTTGCCAAAAGAAATTTGACCGACCGTCCTTATTGAAACGTCACATGCGCACGCATACAGGTAGGTTGTATATGCATAATTATACTTAGTATATTTTATCCAGCACATACAGCCGTAGCTTATTTGAATTCAGACATTTTGTAGTATAATGGCTTACGATCTTAGTATTATATTTTGATAAAATTAGATTTAATCGAAGCATTGAACAAATAATATGGAAATTGTTTTTAAGTAGAGAGGAAACCGAAAATTATTCCCATTTTATGTCCCATTCGATTATTTAGATGATATAACGGGCACTTGTCTGTACAAACCGCTTACAACTATTTTTTTTTTTGTTTACTTGTATTTTACCGAAAACCCCATGTTTAGACAAATCGAACAGGTCTTAATGCTAAAGGGTCTTTTAGCTGCATCTTTACATAAAGTTCATCGTAATTTCAAAATTGTATCCTTTTTTGTATTTGTAGGAGAAAAGCCCCACGCCTGTGACGTTTGTAATAAAGCCTTCTCTACGTCCAGCTCGCTGAACACACATCGTCGTATACACAGCGGAGAAAAGCCACATCAGTGTAAGATCTGTGGCAAGCGGTTTACAGCTAGTTCTAACTTATATTACCACAAAATGACACATAATAAGGTAGGTTGATGATTTTTGTATTTTCATCTTTTATTCCCGATAGGGTACGCCTTTAGAATTAAAACTGGATACTAGCTTTTCCTTGGCTCCAAGAACTGGTCATTTTCATGAAATAATGTTTATCCATGTCTCCATAACTAGACTATTAATGTTATCACAATGTTATAACAAAATTGTTGCAACTTCTTCGATAGTTGGTGACGTTTACCTAAATGGTCTTGAATCAATTTTCATAAGAACGTAAAAACCCAATATTTTACTCCTTCATATAAAAAATACAAACACAAAAATGGAATTTGGATAGCGAGATTAATAAAAAGATTATTAAGGTAATTGTATATGCTGAACAGTTATTTTTTTAAAAAATAAATACATGTTTAGATATATGACACTATCATCATATGTTAAAATTATTAAAAAAATGTTTTCCCGTTCCAGTCGCTTCTAACTCAGCAATACCCGGTGTACGTTTCTTGGCTTTTCCGTACATCGGATATAGAGATTTATTTTATGAGTATAACCTGCAATAAACAATTCATGCATCTTTATTTTTAATTTTAGGAAAAACCTCACAAATGTAACTTGTGTTCCAAATCATTCCCGACTCCAGGAGATCTTAGAAGTCACATGTATGTCCATAACGGTTCTTGGCCTTTCAAATGTGATGTTTGTAACCGGGGTTTTAGTAAACAGACCAACCTGAAAAACCACCTCTTATTACATACAGGTAAGAAAACCATAATCGAGTTCCTAGTTTATTTAATTTTTGTCTGATATTGAGGGATTGCCAGCTTGTTGTGATAATTTAGAACCACTTTTTAAAAATATTGATCACTCAATTTGCTATACATTTTCACCACAATATTTCTCAATCAGAAAAGTTTTTTGTTACCATTTACTGCGTCTTCAATGGGATGTTACTGAAACCTATTTCATACCTCTCTAAGAGTCTTAAAACATCAATAATAATCGGCTACCTGCCATCTTGACTCATGTCTTTGTAACAAGAAAGTCAGATATGTACCATCCTGTTCCAGAAGGAAAACGTGTAAAGTTGGTGACATGTAACCTACCAACTGATTCTCCGCCAGATTGAGTTGAACATCATTCAAACATAATAACTTTTGCTTTCATAATAATAAACATTAGAATCAACTACATGCCAATAATGTCTTTGTACCACCAGAGGTAAAAAATACACCACCCCACTCCTGATGTAACATTGTTGACAGATGACCTTCCAACCACTTCTCTGGACTTGAGTTGAGCATTATCACAATTTATCATTCATGTTATAATAATACTATCATTTTCTCATTATTTTAGGTGACAGGCCACATGAGTGTCCTATATGTGGAAAGAAATTCGCTCTACAATGTAACTTAAAGACTCATCTTAAGACACACGATAATGGTACGTATTTGTCTTTACTTTTGTTTGAAAGATTGGTGTTTTACGCTCCATCGTTGTCTGGTAATTCATTTCTCTATTTGTGAATTTTGTCGATACAGGCCCCGGTTTCACAATCATTCCTTAGCTAAGATTTTCCTTAACTAAATTTAGCAATCTTTTGTAATCAATTTTTGGAGCTACTGGTGAATATTTTTTTGAAAACTAAATCCAAATGTTTTAATCTAGAATCTAGCACCTTAAATTCCTAAATATCTTGAAAATTAACAAAATTATTAAGATTTGAAAATTGGCAAGATTTAAGTTAAGGAAAATCTTAGCTAAGGAATGATTGTGAAACCGGGGCCTGATTACTTAACACACAATGACCACAAACAAATAAGAACAATAGCGTCGTTAATAGATAAGTTAAGATGGGTCCATCACCTATAAAGTTATTTTGTTCCGTTTCCGTTTTCAATTTGCATTTTACAGTAATTACAAGTACTAGCTTTCCAAAAAGATTGCTTGACTTACCAATCACTAATATGATTGTAGGCAATGCCTATGGCGGACAAAGCCAGTGACGAAAATTATTGTGTAACACGTTTTAAAATGAAATAGGTAAAATCGAAATAGAAAACTGCGCTAAATGAATGGTTATTTATTTATTTATTTATTTATTTATTTATTTATTTATACATTTTACTTATTTGCAGCAGAGTTCCAGAACAATTGTGTAAGATGCAGAAAACGATCCTATATCTCTTCTCAAACAAATGGACTTTGTATGAACTGCGTGGACGAGGATGAATCTAGATCAAAACTATCTAAGAACTCTTCAGATTTTAGTATTTCACGCTTGACGGATTCTACTCCGAAGTGTTTATCCGAAGATTCCCGAATGTTAGCTTCCGATTTTCATCGCACCTCATTAACTAGTCCTCAGTATTACGACAAGTCGCCACCATTTTCATCACCAAGATATATAACGTCACCACCCCAGAAGCATGCTACTCATTCACCCTTTCAGATTTCCAGAGTGAGGCCGTCACAATTTGCGTCATTTCCGGTGAACAACGGAGTTATTAGTCCTTTTGGTGATTCTTTGAAACATTTTGGTTTTCCAAGGGAACATTTTCTCAATGATGGGAGGACATATTCAGAAGAAATGCAATCTGCCTTAGCACACCAGCGGATGTGGCCCGGTGTTATTACGAATGGATATTAATATTTAGTCACATGATCTACATTATTTTTTGTCACATGATCTGCCTTATTTTTGACTGTGATCTTGTATATAATTATTAACAAGTGCCAATTAAAATGTATAAATATAAACAATTTTAAAATTAGTGCTAGAATAGATGTTATAATTGAAATATAAATGATGCTTGAAACAGACATTTGCAAATGCGAAACAGCGGCCAAATATAATTTTCCGCTTCCATTACAAAAAGAGCTAGTCTACCTATGATATTTTGTGATTGAAAACGGACTTTTTTCTGTATTGCATTTTACTAGTATATGCGTGTTGTAAATATAGATGTATGTATAAGTCTTGTGAATATAACCGGTAGATGTCGCTACATTCCGGATATGGGCTACTAGCGACATCTGTCGAAAATTAAAAAAAATGTGCACAAGTATACGCAATATGTGTAGTTTACCGATAAACAGGACAGATTTCTCCACTGAAAGTGCGGAGAAACAGTTCAAAATGTGCATTTAAGCAAATGCAATACGTGTAATTAGTTGATATTTTTACCACTAGGTGTCGCTGCTTTCCTGGTGGAAAGTTAGCACAACCGTTCAAAATGTGCACAAGTATACGCAATTTGTAAATGAATTCTTTGGCTAATATGTACAGATTAGCAGCGCTTGTGTACGATTGGCACCGCTGCTAAACTCTGAAAGGTGTCTCTGCTTTCTTGATTGAAGGGTTGAGCAACAGTTCAAAATGTGCACAAGTATACGCAATGTGTGCTTATAATTTACCAATATGTCTCGTTGTAAGCTCTGATAGGTGTCCCTGTTTTCTTAACGAGATGTTATAATAAGACAAACGGGCCAATCTGTGCACAATCATACACACTATATTATGTATTTAGTCGACTTTGCTGATATTTTTACCACTAGGCCTCGCTGCTTTCCTGATGGAAAGTTAGCACAACAGGTCAAACTGTGCACAAGCATACGCAATGTGTAAATGTTTAATTTGTTTATATGTGTAGATTGGTGCCGCTGCTACAATCTATTATGGTTGTCAATAGATACAATATGTGCACGAGTATACGCAAATATTGTAAATAGTTAAAAATATTTTATTTTTGTAAGCAATCAAAACTAAACTTTCTGTTATATTCCCTCTTTCTTTCTCTTAAATTCTCTCTCTCTTCGTCTCTTTAATCTCTCTCTCTCTTTCTCTTTAATCTCTCTCTCATTTAATTCAAGATGTTATAAAAATGTTGAATTTAAACTATGATACATTTAAAATTAAAAGTTGAAAAATAATTTTTAATCTTGATTTGTTATGTTTTCAATTGTAACAAGTGTATATATGCGTGGGGTAGCTTCATGGATGTTATTCCGATTATAGCTTTCTCTTCCAAACCGCCCGGTCTCGCATCAAATAATTAAGAACTAAGGTAAAAATGTGATTTAATTGGACTAGATCTAATTGTGTTTTACGCTCAAATCCAATTTTTTTCACTTATATCGAGGCGTTCAGTTCTCAAGAATCCTACTAGAGGGGAGTAATGGTTATTTACGCCCAAGTCATTTTCGCACTTATATCGAGTCGATTAATTCTGGAATGGCGAAGGAATCAAACCCACCTAGAGCAGAGTAATGGTTGTTTACGTCCACGATTTTTTTTACTTATATCGAGACGTTCAGTTCTGCAATGATGGAATCAAACCCTCATATAGAGTGGAGTAATGGTGTTTTACATCCTTGCCATTATTGCACTTAAATCGGAGCAGTCAGTTCTGAGATGGCAAAGGAAACAGGGATTAAAAATAAATTTTAAAAACATAAAATAACTTTAAACGAATTACCAATTTTCATGTTCTAAAAACATACGATCCCACAGGTGTTCGCAGTACATCATACCATTTTTTTTAAATTCCTGTCATTCAAGTGAAAATAAGGAGTTTCCATTTCGCACAATACATACCTGTCAAAAGTTTAACACTAAGCCAACGAGATTGACCGCTCATTTCGACTCTTCAGTAGCTTAATATATCATACAGCTATTAGGAGGCTGTTATCCATCTGTCATATACCATTTTTTGAATTTAATCATAAAATACATTCAAAAAATGTTGCCATATACCATTTTTTGAATGTATTTTATGATTTAATTCAAAAAATGGTATATGACACATCTCTCGGTAGTTTTTCCAGCCACTAGTTATCCATATTTCTCGGCCACTCGACAGTCAAGCTTCGATTCCTTTTCCGTTTGCTCAGTGTTAAACTTTCCACATGTATGTACAGTATGTTCTTTGAAAATGACTGATTTTCTCTTCTGAATTTGAAAGGCACATATAGTCCTTGCAAATCATGGCCATAAAGTTAGTTGTTCGAAATTTCAGATAATTAAAGACATATATACACGCACTCGCTTAAAGTTATTACAATTACAACATATTAACGTTATGATTGTTTTAATTTTTAATACACAAAGTAGGAAGTATGAGCAGTAAATATAAATATGTTATATCATTGTTACGCCTCAGGAAAATAATTTATTTTGTCCGCTTTTTTATAATTAATGTTTTTATGGAAATTATAGTATGTTTATGAAACATAAATAATGCACATGTATGGAAAATTTGGTCTCAGTTAAATTCAAAACATACTCGGTATAAAATTTAAAAAAATTCAACAACATCAACATTTATAGGAGTTTAACTGAGTCCACTTATATTGAGGCATCACAAGCTAAATAAATAAGTAAAGTGAATAAATGGACATAACTTAGTTTCACAATCATTTCACAAACAAGAATTTCCTAAACTTAAGTCTGACAAATTTGAAAGCTGAATAATTCGGTTAGCTTTCAAAAGATTTGTGAATTTTAGCTGCCATTTTGAATTTCATTCTAAGCTTTTTACATCTACATTTCTATATTCTAATTTTGTTGATTTTTGTCAAAATTTGCCAGATTTACCGGATGATAATGAAACGGGTGTCAGTTTAGGTTGAATGTGAACGGATGAGTTTTTCTTCTTTTTTTTTTTGTATTTTCAAGATTATTCCACCTATATCGCAGCTTCACCAACCAAAGTGTATTGAAAAATTGACATGTTTGATTATATGAGATTTTTGGTTATAATTTGCATTTTTTCACTTATATTGACACGCAACCAGCTTCGAAACAATTCTAGCAAATAAAGAATGAAGTTTTTTTGTTATAACCTAGCCTAGCTTATTTTACTTATACTGAGACGTAAGCTGCTAGAATCAATGCAGTAAATATAACTGACTATTTGAATTAGTGGGATTTTTCATTATACCCAAGTTTATTTCACTTATACTGAGACGTAACCATCTTAGAAACTAATATAACAAATGCATGTACAATGCAATATCATTCTTTAAATTCATTAATTCCGTATCTCGACTCGCGTGTAACGTATAAGGAAACGAAGGTATAATACGATCAAAAAATCAGATTTAATACTTATTTTATTTTAATTTTGATTAATCAGACGATCTAATAATTGATTTGCTCTCGTCGAAGAAAATTTCAATTAAAACAAATGAATTCATCGACCTCATTATGTTATGCGTGTGTATAATATTTTTCTCAATTTAGCATACACGCATTGTTGATAATATTTAATTCATTTAATGAACTTCCTTTTCTAGGGTTTTGCTGAATTTAGAAATAAAATTATTAATAATAATTTATTACGTTATGGATCTCGGTTGAAAAACATAATTAATGTGGTCTTCCTAAACAATATTAAAATTTTTCTGTTTGTTTTATTGAAAAAAAACTTTTAATAAATTTTGATTGAATTTTATTTTCGTATATATACCCATGTCGAGCATTCATTATCACTGCAATCACAAACAGCCCTAGAAGTAAGAGGTTTGAAAGGTAAGAAAAGTAAAATTTTATTTTTTAAATTATTGCTAAATTGTAAGCTGAATGTCATGGGTTCGAACCAAGTCAAGTCTGCCGACACTTGGTTAAAAAGAAGTGGCGTTTTTACATCATAGCAAGCTAGGACACTTAACAGCCGATTCCGTGGCGTTATTAGATATGATTTGGCAGTAAACTATACAGTTACTCATAAGAAATAGTGTAAGTTGGATGTCACGGGTTCAAATCCCCGTCATGTCTGAGAACGCATGACTAAAACAAGTGGCGATAGTGCACAGCTAGCTACGAAGCTTTACAGTCTGTGTCGAGGCCGTTAATCATACCGTTAGCTTATAGATGGAGACATCTCGATATGAGTTAAATACAAGCATGTATATTATAAACAGAATGAACGAGTGAAATGATGGCATATGCCCAAAACTGATACATAAACGCTTGTTGGCGTCCATGTAATATATATATATATATATATTTTAATTTTATGAAAGGGCTATTTAAAATATTCTTTCTGCAAATTCACATGAAAATTGACATCAATTGGCATTTGATCAAAATAGCGTCAAACATAAATTATTTTGAAATAATACTACAGTTCAACTGCCAAAAATTTACTGTCTGTCAAATGTGATTTCGATAGGTTCCTAACGGCGGTGGTAACTAAAGAGTTCCAAATTGATAACGCCATTTATCACCATTTTGAAATTTTGTCATGTTTATTATGCAAAATATAAAGCAAGCTCGTCCAAAGTCGGGAGTTTTGTAATCAGTTTTATTATTCATTTTGTTCTTGGTTTTGTTTTTCCTATTTATTTATTTATTTATTTATTTATTAACATTTATCAAAATATGCATTGGTTCCATCTTAATGTTTTTGTTATTAACAGCGTATTAATCGCGTAAACAAAATTTGAAAAATATATACCCGGTACTAGTATTGTATTTAAGATATAAAAAAATGAGGGAAAATCTTGTCACGTTCATTTTCTTCCACCTGTACTTGTTGGCTAAATATCTGCATCTGTGGGGCAGGAGTGTGGCTTGATGGCAAAGTGGCATAGTCAGCAAATTTCGGACCAAACCGTATAGAGCTGCCTAGGTTTGTATTCCGCACTAGCATGTCCTAGTGTGAGAATACTTGTAGTTTGTTCTGTTTATTTATCAAAGGTGGATAGCTATAGACACTCCAATTTTTAGTTTGTCAGTTCATTTATTGGAGGTCGATGGTTTTATCTGGACATTCCGATTTCTTCCACCATCCCTGTTCTGACCGCCTTGATATAATTGAAAAATCTTGACTGGGGCTTAATAACAACAACCAAGTTCTCCTAAACCACCATCCCTGATCTGGCCTTCTCAATAGAAATGAAAGAATCTTGACAGGGGCTTTAACCGTGTTACTTATTGTCATATACCATTTCTTGAATTTAATCATTAAATTATTGATGTATTGTATTACATCATGGTTAATTATAAATACATGTATTTACATTTTTTTCCAATTTCAGATGAAGTCGTGTTACATTTTCCTTATATTGGTTGGCTTAATGATAATACGGGAATGTTCCGCAGATGACCATAATAGCTATGAAAATCCTGGCTATGACAAATCGTATGAAAAAGGTTATGAAAAGACCGGAAAATCCTATGATACTTCTTACGGTGAAAAGGGCAAGTCATATGAAGATGGCTATGACAAAAAGGACAAGTCATACGGCGATTCCAGTTATGGTAAAAAAGACAGGTCATACGGCGATTCCAGTTATGGTAAAAATGATAAGTCATACGGAGATTCCAGTTATGGTAAAAATGATAAGTCATACGGAGATTCCAGTTATGGTAAAAATGATAAGTCATACGATGGTTCCAGTTATGGCAAAAATGATAAGTCATACGATGGTTCCAGTTATGGCAAAAATGATAAGTCATACGGTGATTCCAGCTACGGAAAGGACAAGTCATACGGTGATTCCAGCTATGGAAAGGACAAGTCATACGGTGATTCCAGCTATGGAAAGGACAAGTCATACGGTGATTCCAGCTATGGAAAGGATAAGACATACGGTGATTCCAGCTATGGAAAGGACAAATCATACGATGATTCCAATTATGGAAAGGACAAGTCATACGGTGATTCCAGTTATGGAAAGGACAAGTCATACGGTGATTCCAGCTATGGAAAGGACAAATCATACGATGATTCCAGCTATGGAAAGGACAAGTCATACGGTGATTCCAGCTATGGAAAGGACAAGTCATACGGTGATTCCAGCTACGGAAAGGACAAGTCATATGGTGATTCCAGCTATGGAAAGGACAGGTCATACGGCGATTCCAGCTACGGAAAGGACAAATCATACGGTGATTCGAGCTATGGAAAGGACAAGACATATGGTGATTCCAGCTATGGAAAGGACAAGACATACGGTGATTCTAGCTATGGAAAGGACAAGACATATGGTGATTCCAGCTATGGAAAGGACAAATCATACGGTGATACCAGCTATGGAAAGGACAAATCATATGGTGATTCCAGCTATGGAAAGGACAAGACATACGGTGATTCCAATTATGGAAAGGACAAGTCATACGGTGATTCCAGCTATGGAAAGGACAAGTCATACGGCGATTCCAGCTACGGAAAGGACAAGTCATACGGTGATTCCAGCTATGGAAAGGACAAGTCATACGGTGATTCCAGTTATGGAAAGGACAAGTCATACGGTGATTCCAGCTATGGAAAGGACAAATCATACGATGATTCCAGCTATGGAAAGGACAAGTCATACGGTGATTCCAGCTATGGAAAGGACAAGTCATACGGTGATTCCAGCTACGGAAAGGACAAGTCATATGGTGATTCCAGCTATGGAAAGGACAGGTCATACGGCGATTCCAGCTACGGAAAGGACAAATCATACGGTGATTCCAGTTATGAAAAGGATAAGACATACGATGATTCCAGTTATGGAAAGGACAAGTCATACGGTGATTCCAGCTATGGAAAGGACAAGACATACGATGATTCCAACTACGGAAAGGACAAGTCATACGGTGATTCCAGCTATGGAAAGGACAAGACATACGGTGATTCCAGCTATGGAAAGGACAAGACATACGGTGATTCCAGCTATGGAAAAGACAAGTCATACGGTGATTCCAGCTATGGAAAGGACAAGACATATGGTGATTCCAGCTATGGAAAGGACAAGACATACGGTGATTCGAGCTATGGAAAGGACAAGACATATGGTGATTCCAGCTATGGAAAGGACAAGACATACGGTGATTCTAGCTATGGAAAGGACAAGACATATGGTGATTCCAGCTATGGAAAGGACAAATCATACGGTGATACCAGCTATGGAAAGGACAAATCATATGGTGATTCCAGCTATGGAAAGGACAAGACATACGGTGATTCCAATTATGGAAAGGACAAGTCATACGGTGATTCCAGCTATGGAAAGGACAAGTCATACGGCGATTCCAGCTACGGAAAGGACAAGTCATACGGTGATTCCAGCTATGGAAAGGACAAGTCATACGGTGATTCCAGCTATGAAAAGGACAAATCATATGATGATTCCAGCTACGGAAAGGACAAATCATACGGTGATTCCAGCTACGGAAAGGACAAATCATACGGTGATTCAAGCTATGGAAAGGACAAATCATACGGTGATTCCAGCTACGGAAAGGACAAATCATACGGTGATTCCAGCTACGGAAAGGACAAATCATACGGTGATTCCAGCTATGGAAAGGACAAATCATACGGTGATTCCAGCTACGGAAAGGACAAATCATACGGTGATTCCAGCTATGGAAAGGACAAATCATATGGCGATTCCAGCTACGGAAAGGACAAGACATACGGTGATTCCAGCTACGGAAAGGACAAATCATACGGTGAGTCCAGCTATGGAAAGGACAAATCATATGGCGATTCCAGCTATGGAAAGGACAAGTCATACGGTGGTTCCAGCTATGGAAAAGACAAAGGTTATAATAAAGGTGACATGTCATATGATGGTTCATATGACAAAAAGGACAAGTCATACGGATATGGTTACAGAAAATATTCTAAATATGGTAAGAAACACACACACACACACACACACACACACACACGCGTTCTTCACCGACCACATTTACACAGTTTCCCAGGTAAATGAACTCTAGAACAATTCATTTGTATAATACACACACATCAAAAATCTGTTCACGTTTGTTCAAGAAAAAAGACAATACAAATTTTGTGACAAATCGTCTAAGCTCATTTTTACAAAACCGTTTTTTACTTTTAACTTTCATTTTATTTGTCTTGTTCACTTGCATTTGTATTTTATTTGTTGTTGTGTATCATTTCCTCAATTACCTTGATGACCAGTGCAACTATACGTTTGTAATCACGATGTGTATTTACCTTGCTCTTAGCTTTATAATTGAAGTTACGCTGACTACTTTGTAAAAACACCCACTTTGAATTTTAGGTAAATGCCAAGCAGGATACTTCCTAAGCTCCTACAAGAAATGTCGACCATGTCCAATAGGATTTTACCAGGATAAACCCGGACAGAAATTCTGTAAGAAGTGTCCAAAAGGAAAGACAACTCGGTCAAAGGGAACCGCTGAAAAGTGTTTATGTTTCAGTATGTATATAAGAGTATGAACCTGGTTTTATATTAAAAATAAAAGAAATGTGTTTAACTGTGCTACTTCTGAATTCACTATTTCCTAAAATTTCAAAAGTATCGCATGTCTGTACGGTTTGTCACCTCGTTCTTTGTTTTTTCAAAGTACCAAAATTAAATAAAAATAACATGTTACGGTGAATTTACTAAGATTTCGTTGGATTGAAAAGTAACTATATGTATAAATGTAATTGACATAATTTATAACGCCAACAACTTCAATGTTAGAACTTGTGTTCATTTGGGTAATTTTTATAGCGATTTCTACATTTAGAAGTAACAATCTAAAGTTTGGCGCAACTTTGATCTTCATATCTTTTTTACTGTCACATTAAATTCTGTTGAGTCAAAATGTCAACTGGTATTTAAATGTTATTGTATTTTCTTAATTTTGCAGATCCACGCGGGTATTCAAATCGTAAGTACACTATACTATCTACTAAATTTATAATCATGTATAGGAAAGTACTGTCGAAAGTTTAACACTTAGCGAACGAAATAGTACCGAACCGGCAACTTATATCGGTCCCTCGTTCGCTACATCTTGACATTTTCGTAAGCTACTTACTATCTCATCTCTCAGCAACCTTTCAGTCACTAGCTATCCACACCACAACCATTCGGGAGCCGAGATTCAACTACTTTTTGTTAGCTCAGTGCTAAATTTTCGACAGGTGTATACATAATTCGCCATACGCCCACTTAGTTAAGCACATTTGTTCGAATCTTGCATGGGCAATATCCGAGAAATGTCTCTTTACCTGTGTATTTTTCTGATCATGCAGTTAACGTTTCGCGGAATCCAAATTTCATACCCAATCTTTCAAAAGAGTTAAACCCGAAGTGGAAGTTTGTAGATTAAAATGAGGGTAACTGGCATGTTTGCCATGGCAACCAAGACCAAACAACAACATTCAATTATCAGGCCGACAAATCTATCGCTGTTGATTGATTAGTCGCATATTATTTCACGCTACATTAGAACCAAGTTATTCAAACTTAAAATATTTTGTTAAAATAATTATGAATCAAACTGAAGCGAATTATCTTGAAGCATTTTTCCAATTTCAATACTTTCTTAATACATATATACAATGTACCCTAGGCTGTGTTAAAAATTATTGATTGTGTGTAGGGTGTAACCGCTATGGTCTTAGTAAGCAAACACCATCCCTACAGTATCAGTACTTTCAGTACTTTGATTATCATTTTTACCATTTTACATTGTATCAAAAAGTGTTACGGATTACTGGTAGAAAATTGTCAGTGGTGTTCAGGATGTTTAAGTTGATCACATCAAGCTACAGTTTCAGTACTTTGATTATAATTTTTTGAATTAAGGTTGTATCAAAAAGTGTAACAGATTACCAATCGCGTTTAGGATGTTACTTCTGTTGCATTTATCACAAGTTTTAACGTCTTCAGTACTTAAATTATACCATTATTATTTGTTCAATTTTAGGTTGCATCAAAAAGTGTTACGGATTACCGGTAGGAGATTATCAGTCGTGTCTAGGATGTAACTTTTACGCTTCCTGTATCGGCGGGTTTTACATCATAGATGGCCGAAGATGTCCAGCTTATCTAGAATGGGACGATAACTGCAAACGATGTGAATACAGATCCAACACGTGTCGCCATAAAAAGAAATATTCCAAACACTCAAAGAAGTATGGAGGATATTTCTGGATATGAAAATATTCTTAATGACAGTTAGATTAGCTGTGAACATATTTTATATTATATTGACGTCACATCAGGCCCAAATTGATTTCAGCACTTGCAGTACTTTGATTACTATACATTTATGAAATACTTCAAATACTTCAAGAAGTACACGGAGAGTATTTCTGTATATGAAAATACTATCTATGACTATAAGAACGACATGTTTTATAATGATACAATTAATTACATTGTCTTTTGATTAATATCGCTCTGTAAAGTTTTGAAGTTAAAAAATATGCAAGCAGGACGGATGGTGAAAATAGTTTCAAAGCTGCACCTGTTTGTTAAGCATTTTTTATGCTTCAACACTGCTTACAAGTGGCTTAAACGTATTTGACTTGTTTGATAAGCAAATTTTATGCTCTGACAACATTACAGCCATTTCAAAACTAGCTTTCTTGTACATGTAGTTAAAATTCAAGAAGTCTGGTAAAGGTCTCATTAGTTTTAATCGAAGTTCATTATTTTGTTTCTTAATCGGATATATGTTAAAGTACTCGCAATACTGTTAATGAGAGGGAGAAAAGTGTGGTAAATGAATTAAGTATGAATCGAACATATTTTTGTGTTGTGTCTGGGCTTGTATATGTATTTTTGTGCGTGTATTATATACCATTTGTGTATTTTGTTATGTTTATCAATCATTATCAATAAAAATAAATATAAGATTATATAATCGTTGTATTATGATTGTTTTGTGCCAGGAACATATTTGGTCCCATTCTGGGAAACACACTTAAAATTGTTTCAGATATACCAGGAACATATTTGGTCCCATTCTGGGAAACACACTTAAAATTGTTTCAGATATACCAGGAACATATTGTGTCCCATTCTGGGAAACACACTTAAAATTGTTTCAGATATACCAGGAACATATTTGGTCCCATTCAGGGAAACGCACTTAAAAATAGTTTCAGATATACCAGGAACATATTGTGTCCCATTCTGGGAAACACACTTAAAATTGTTTCAGATATACCAGGAACATATTTGGTCCCATTCTGGGAAACGCACTTAAAAATAGTTTCAGATATACCAGGAACATATTTGGTCCCATTCTGGGAAACGCACTTAAAAATAGTTTCAGATATACCAGGAACATATTGTGTCCTATTCTGGGAAACACACTTAAAATTGTTTCAGATATACCAGGAACATATTTGGTCCCATTCAGGGAAACGCACTTAAAAATTGTTTCAGATATACCAGGAACATATTTGGTCCCATTCTGGGAAACGCACTTAAAAATAGTTTCAGATATACCAGGAACATATTGTGTCCCATTCTGGGAAACGCACTTAAAAATAGTTTCAGATATACCAGGAACATATTTGGTCCCATTCTGGGAAACACACTTAAAATTGTTTCAGATATACCAGGAACCTATTGTGTCCTATTCTGGGAAACACACTTAAAATTGTTTCAGATATGCCAGGAACATATTTAGTCGCATTCAGGGAAACACACTTAAAATTGTTTTAGATATACCAGGAACAATTTTGGTCCCATTCTGGGAAACACACTTAAAATTGTTTCAGATATGCCAGGAACATATTTAGTCGCATTCAGGGAAACACACTTAAAATTGTTTCAGATATGCAAGGAAATATATAGTTGCATTCTGGGAAACGCACTTAAAAATAGTTTCAGATATACCAGGAACCTATTGTGTCCTATTCTGGGAAACACACTTAAAATTGTTTCAGATATGCCAGGAACATATTTAGTCGCATTCAGGGAAACACACTTAAAATTGTTTTAGATATACCAGGAACAATTTTGGTCCCATTCTGGGAAACACACTTAAAATTGTTTCAGATATGTCAGGAACATATTTAGTCGCATTCAGGGAAACACACTTAAAATTGTTTCAGATATACCAAGAACAATTTTGGTCCCATTCTGGGAAACACACTTAAAATTGTTTCAGATATGCCAGGAACATATTGTGTCCCATTCAGGGAAACACACTTAAAATTGTTTCAGATATGCCAGGAACATATTGTGTCCCATTCTGGGAAACGCACTTAAAAATAGTTTCAGATATACCAGGAACATATTGTGTCCCATTCTGGGAAACACACTTAAAATTGTTTCAGATATACCAGGAACATATTTGGTCCCATTCAGGGAAACACACTTAAAATTGTTTCAGATATACCAGGAACATATTTGGTCCCATTCTGGGAAACACACTTAAAATTGTTTCAGATATGCCAGGAACATATTGTGTCCCATTCTGGGAAACGCACTTAAAAATAGTTTCAGATATACCAGGAACATATTGTGTCCCATTCTGGGAAACACACTTAAAATTGTTTCAGATATACCAGGAACATATTTGGTCCCATTCAGGGAAACACACTTAAAATTGTTTTAGATATACCAGGAACAATTTTGGTCCCATTCTGGGAAACACACTTAAAATTGTTTCAGATATGTCAGGAACATATTTAGTCGCATTCAGGGAAACACACTTAAAATTGTTTCAGATATACCAAGAACAATTTTGGTCCCATTCTGGGAAACACACTTAAAATTGTTTCAGATATGCCAGGAACATATTGTGTCCCATTCAGGGAAACACACTTAAAATTGTTTCAGATATGCCAGGAACATATTGTGTCCCATTCTGGGAAACGCACTTAAAAATAGTTTCAGATATACCAGGAACATATTGTGTCCCATTCTGGGAAACACACTTAAAATTGTTTCAGATATACCAGGAACATATTTGGTCCCATTCAGGGAAACACACTTAAAATTGTTTCAGATATACCAGGAACATATTTGGTCCCATTCTGGGAAACACACTTAAAATTGTTTCAGATATGCCAGGAACATATTGTGTCCCATTCTGGGAAACGCACTTAAAAATAGTTTCAGATATACCAGGAACATATTGTGTCCCATTCTGGGAAACACACTTAAAATTGTTTCAGATATACCAGGAACATATTGTGTCCCATTCTGGGAAACACACTTAAAATTGTTTCAGATATACCAGGAACATATTTGGTCCCATTCTGGGAAACACACTTAAAATTGTTTCAGATATACCAGGAACATATTTGGTCCCATTCAGGGAAACACACTTAAAATTGTTTCAGATATACCAGGAACATATTTGGTCCCATTCTGGGAAACACACTTAAAATTGTTTCAGATATACCAGGAACATATTTGGTCCCATTCTGGGAAACACACTTAAAATTGTTTCAGATATGTCAGGAACATATTGTGTCCCATTCAGGGAAACACACTTAAAATTGTTTCAGATATACCAGGAACAATTTTGGTCCCATTCTGGGAAACATACTTAAAATTGTTTCAGATATGCCAGGAACATATTGTGTCCCATTCAGGGAAACACACTTAAAATTGTTTCAGATATGCCAGGAACATATTGTGTCCCATTCTGGGAAACGCACTTAAAAATAGTTTCAGATATACCAGGAACATATTGTGTCCCATTCTGGGAAATACACTTAAAATTGTTTCAGATATACCAGGAACATATTTGGTCCCATTCAGGGAAACACACTTAAAATTGTTTCAGATATACCAGGAACATATTTGGTCCCATTCTGGGAAACACACTTAAAATTGTTTCAGATATGCCAGGAAATATCTAGTTGCATTCTGGGAAACACACTTAAAATTGTTTCAGATATACCAGGAACATATTTGGTCCCATTCAGGGAAACACACTTAAAATTGTTTCAGATATACCAGGAACATATTTAGTCCCATTCTGGGAAACACACTTAAAATTGTTTCAGATATACCAGGAACATATTGTGTCCCATTCAGGGAAACACACTTAAAATTGTTTCAGATATGTCAGGAACATATTGTGTCCCATTCTGGGAAACACACTTAAAATTGTTTCAGATATACCAGGAACATATTTGGTCCCATTCTGAGAAACACACTTAAAATTGTTTCAGATATGTCAGGAACATATTGTGTCCCATTCAGGGAAACACACTTAAAATTGTTTCAGATATACCAGGAACATATTTGGTCCCATTCAGGGAAACGCACTTAAAATAGTTTCAGATATGCAAGGAAATATATAGTTGCATTCTGGGAAACGCACTTAAAAATAGTTTCAGATATGCAAGGAACATATTTGGTCCCATTCTGGGAAACACACTTAAAATAAATACATGTAATGAACATTTCCAGACAAATCCGGAACAAAAATTAATCATTGGCCGCGAACTGTTTTATTCTATTAAGCCACTTGAACAAATTATCTATATTTCCATCAGCAATATCTCCCATCTAGCAAATGAACACAAAACAGACATAACAAAATTGTTCATCATAGGGCATTCTATGTACAAACGAAGCCCGAAACCTATATTAATCAGCCGGTAACCTTTGAAGTACATTATTTCGGGAAATGTACTAGTACTTCAATGAAAAGTATTGTTACGCAAGGTATTCTACAAAAATACCAATGTAATCGGCGTTATCCCCTTCTAAAATATCCGGAACTTCCGGGAAATTCCTTCTCAGACCGCTTACGTCACTGAGCATCACATCAAAGTGATAATGCATTAATGAAACATCTAAACAATATTATATATATAGTAAGTAGTTTGTAAACAGTCCAGTCTCCGGTGACCACTGTTACGTCACTACACGTGTAATAGATGATCTACATGGATAAGCCACGGGTCCTTAGGAGGGGTGATTGCGAGGGATAATCAGGGCTAATAATAATGTATAATGTCCTTCAGAAGAGTCCTAAGAGGGATGATGGGGATTGATAATCGGAATTAGGGACTATAAATAAAGTATTTAAAGGTTCTGGTTAAGATTCAATCCAAAGTACAATATTAAACATTATATCGTATATTTTAAAGCATTAGTTAATCATATGACAGTCAAGAAGGTTCAATCAGCGACATTTATTACAATAATGAATTACAAGTCGCACGTTGATTCGATGCTTGCAAAATAGAGACTATTTTATCGAAAATCCTCACATGCTCAAAAGGACGTAATTTGTCTACGAGTCATTTTCGCACTATCGACGTTATGCCGTGTTGTCCAATGTTGTGCATAATGTCTGTAGTTACGCATAATTACAATACCACAATACTGTTCAGTAAACCATCATACACTAATGTAGCATATAGTTCTATGCCAGCAGGTAGCAATACAATGCTCCTATATAAATTATGGTGCAATATTATGTCTATAATGCTTGTACAGTCGAGCCTGCCTTAAAAACCACCTCTATATAAGTATCACATGTTTTTTAATAGTTGTGTTATATACCGCCATACACCATTTAAAAAAAATCATAAAATACATTCAAAAATGGTATATGACAATGTATTTTATGATTAAATTAAAAAAGTGGTATATGACAATACCATTAAACTTTATCATTAAATGCATTCAAAAATAATATGTGGCAGTTGTAACAAAAGTTGCATTAAGTTTTTCTTCATCAAATACTTCATTCTATGTCCCTATTCCCAAATACAAACATACCTCTCCCCTCAGTCGACAAGCATCACCAACCCCTTATGGCCCTCCACGACCCCCTCCCGAGATGTTACTCTTACAACTGATACATCTCGTCTCAGGTATATTCCCATATGAAAACATTTACACAGAAGGTGAAAACTATTTCAGAGTCTGGTGTGAATGTTTACAGCGGTCAGTCTTTAGCCACTGTGGTCAGTCTTTGACCAATGCCCTTGACCAATTACCACCTCCTTGATGATAAAGAAGTATTTATCATCTATTAATTATAATAATTATTAAGTAGATTTCACGGTTATGTTATAGATATAAACTAGATAAGAAATTGATATTCTTTATCTTCGATGTATATTTCTATAAACATTTCTTGGATAACTCAGTTCGCTTGCACTCCGATTTCTTCCTCCACCTCAGAACTGACCACCTCGATATAAAAGAATCTTGATTAGCTTGTAATCCACAATTACTCTAATCCACGTTCGTTTATCGAAGGTTGGTGGTTTTCTTTGGTCACTACGGTCCCGCAATCTCCCCAGAACTGGTCGACTCGATATAAATGAAAGAATATTGATCGAAGTTTTTGCCGCTTGCTTTTGGATTTTGATTTGAACATGGATTGGTCCGGTTGTTTTTGATTTCCAAGTTTTCACTTTGATTTGGGATTATGATTTGGAATAGTTTTTGGTTTTACCCTTACGTTTTTATTAAATTGTGAGTGTAAAGGCAGTTGTATTTTCAAAATGAAAACTGTCCAATTCGGATAAAATCGCATTGAACCTGTCATACATATTTGGCAGCAATAAAATAAAATACCGTTTTCTTTTTGAAGAGCACTTTGTGCACCTTGTTCCAAGTTTCTGCAGTACCAAATTTCTCAAAATTCACAAAGTATTTATAAAAAAATTTACAAATGACAAGCCCTGAGCCGACTGGTTCCGAAAACTAACACCTGAACATATTCTTTCCTGAGGGACACTTCGATGCCTTGTTCTAAGGTGGTTGCTACTTAAGTATTTTTTTCGTAATTTTTTTCCAAGGCCTCCATCTTCAAAATTTATAAAATCATAAATGATGAATTCACAAATGACTACACAGCAACTGAAGCGTAAATAATTGGGGCCTAATTCACGTAAAATTAAGCGTCAATCAAATAAAAGAAATTATTTTAGCTGTAACAACAGAGGCCGAGTGACCCCTCTATCATCGCACCACGTGGCCGTACAATTGAAGTGATTGTTAAGTTAAGATGATACCCTTGATAAAGAACAAGAAAACAACTTGTTCTGATCCGATGAACAGATGCGAGGCGACTTGACCGTCAACCTTTTATTCAAACTCAAAGACAACTACTGATCATATGACGTAATGGCGGGAATCCGTGAGCAATATGGTGACCTTTCACCTTGTTACGCTGAATGGCGGGGTTTTAAAACGCCATGTGCCGCTTTCGCCGACAATTCAAATGATGTGCTTGTCCTATTCACAAGTTTTTTCATAGTAATTCCCCATAATGAACTAAAAGTTAAACTCTTGAATAGGGATTTAAAGGATAAATAAGCTACTTGAAATTAATTACATTTTAAATTTAAAAGTGAATTTACGAACTTTATGATTATTCAAGGGGAAAACAGTGTTTTGACGTTAATGTGGTTTTAAAGAAAGATAGTTTGACATTATTGGACACGCCCACCCTTTCTTTACCGGTGATGAAAGGTATGTCACTGATAGCGGCAAAATAGCGATGCTTTTTGTCCATTTACCTAAAGATTGGATATCCCGGGTAGAAGAATTTATTTTTTCTGTCTCTTTTTCTTTTTTATGGACTATTTCTTTTTAATTAACATGAATCATGTTAACTAGGTACGACACACACACACACACACACACACACACACACACACACACACACACACTGTTGAAATAAAATAAAATAAAATTAAATTAAAAACATGTGACATAATCGACGGGAATAAATTGGAAAGAGATTCTAAGTGCATTTCCATACATAAGCAACCTGCAACAATTAATTAATTAATTAATTAATTAATTAATTAATACAACAGACTATTAATATTTGACAGAAAACAGAACTAGGAACTGTTTGTATTGAACTTTAATATAATGTCGAAGACAGAAGACATTTTTCATTTTTAAATTTTCCTAATCTGTGACAAGATGAGTACGCGTGTGCGTTAATTCATTGACAACTAAAATGTACATTTGATCACATTATCAGCTTTTAATGTACGCCATGCGAACTTTGTTTGTCAACACAGTAACATCTTCAGGAGCACGTGGTGTTGATAAATACCGTGATTAATTACCTCCCCTTATCAATATCACAGAATATTCCGTTACCCATGGGGAAACTTGATTAATATTAATTACTTATCAGAAAACACACATTTTCTGTTACCATGGAGACGGTTAAAAACAGGCGGTTTTTAGGCCAATATGTACTGTATCCACTGGCTGATAGAAAATCTGTGGTTTTATTTATTTATTTATTTATTTATTTACTGATTTAAATAGACGAAAGAATCGCCTTTTCATTTTTCATAATTAAAATAAAAAGATTGGCTTTATTGTGGGGAAATAAATCACACTCATATATATTTTTCTTTCAAACGAATAAATAATTAAAAAATGAATTATTTCAAAAATTGTATTAATAATAATAGTAATAATAATAATTATTATTATTATTCACGGTCTGTTATGTAAATTTAGTTCTTGGCGGCATCATCTAAGGATGCATACAACAGTGAGGGAAAATTGGAGGATCACTGATTTTTCCGTGTGAACGGGTAATGATTACTATTGCCCAATCTGTCACAGGCTTTTGTTAATCATCGCGGCGTAAAATTACGGACCGTTTAATTAAATTGCGGAAATTTAACATCCCATTGTTACGTTGAAATCGGTATCTCCGTGTGTTAGATCAGAGACTAGCTTGTTAGACAATTCTTTAGTATTTCAATTTGAATACCTTCACTTTGATGTCGCTGTTCAAAAAGGGCTAAACAGTGTGTTGGAATTACAGTATTTAGCGTTCCGGATTTTATATAACGGAATTATATTCCAATGGAGCGCGAAAAACATATTATTGCTAAAAATTAAACTCGTCTTATATTTCATTATTTTGAAATGGAACCCAAAATAAATTATCGTTTAGAATAACAAAACAGGAACACACTGGAAGTCTTTTCCCCATTTCCATTCTCGGATTTCCCGTGATCAATGTCTTTTTAGATTTTGTCCATTCCAATACGCAAATTACTTTTTGGATACAAAAACGTTATATGGAATCAAACGATTATTGTAATTTTTATTAAGATCTTAGATATATTTTATTTAAAGAGTGTGAAACTATTTATCCCGGTTTTATTCTTTTGTCTGATGAAGATAAATTTTACTTTATTTTAGAGAATGAAGCAGTGCAGGTTATTTTAGGTAATATTTTATTAAGAATGTTTAAGCGTAGATCTGGTTTTTATTGATTTTTTAATTTTTTTAAAAATGTTTTTTATGTTATTTTTTACACAGGATGTAACTATGTTTTAAAGATAATTGTTTTTCTTAAAGAGTACCTGTAACGATTTTTGATTTTTACATATGTTATTCTCCATACTGAAATATGACTCAATGAGAAAATTTTATAAAAAGCCGAAATAAGGGAGATATCGGCGAGTTTGTCACAGTATACACCTCTGGTCTTGAATGCTAGTCAAATTTATGCGAACTCATTTTATTTGAACCTGTATATAAGGGTCACCTGTCCATGAAGGCTACTGATTCCCCATGGTGGTCTTTATGGACAGGATTGACTGTACTGAGTTTTATCGTGTCAATTGACGTTTTAGACCGAAAAAGTTTGTATAGAATATTATCCTGACATCCCAACACAGGTTTTTTACCGCCATTTTTTGGTTCCAGATCAAGTTTCACTTTCAAAATTTTGAGTATAAAACTAGTGTTTATTAGTTACTTTAACTTTATATTTACATTTATCACGGGGTAGTTAAGTATTCTCAAGTGACCCCTCAACAACATCTTAAATTAACTAATCAACTTTTATACCATCCCCAGGGGTTAATTTGTCATTTATTTACTCTCCTAAACGAGGAGAAGATTTCAGTCTTTTATCAACTTGTCTTAAATTTTAGTCTCGCATTATTTGAATCGCTATTTTCTGTGACAAATTGTACATTTAACACACACAAGAGCGTGCATCCAATCACAGCCTGATCCGTCAATACACAATAGGGGGTCCTTTACTTATCTCGCCAATGTTTTGGCAATGTGCGTTTCTTTTATAATTCTGAAACTATTTCACTTTACCCAAGGGACGTAATCTTTAAAATCTGCCTAAGTATCAAGGGGTCAGGAGATTTTCAACACTTATATATTACATGATCCAGCCTTTCACTTCATGGTTATTGTTCCCTCGACACTTTTTGACCAGGACGTAAAACACAACACCGGCCAACACACTTTTTGACTAGGACGTAAAACACACTTTTTGACTAGAACGTAAAACACAACACCAGCCAACACACTTTTTGACTAGGACGTAAAACACAACACCAGCCAACACACTTTTTGACTAGGACGTAAAACACAACACCAGCCAACACACTTTTTGACTAGGACGTAAAACACAACACCAGCCAACACACTTTTTGACCAGGACGTAAAACACAATACCAGCCAACACACTTTTTGACTAGGACGCAAAACACAACACCAGCCAACACACTTTTTGACTAGGACGTAAAACACAACACCAGCCAACACTTTTTGACTAGGACGTAAAACACGATACCAGCCAACACACTTTTTGACTAGGACGTAAAACACAACACTAGCCAACACACTTTTTGACCAGGAGGTAAAATACAACACCAGCCAACACACTTTTTGACTAGGACGTAAAACACAACACCAGCCAACACACTTTTTGACTAGGACGTAAAACACAACACCAGCCAACACACTTTTTGACTAGGACGTAAAACACAACACTAGCCAACACACTTTTTGACCAGGACGTAAAATACAACACCAGCCAACACACTTTTTGACTAGGACGTAAAACACAACACTAGCCAACACACTTTTTGACTAGGACGTAAAACACAACACCAGCCAACACACTTTTTGACCAGGACGTAAAACACAACACCAGCCAACACACTTTTTGACTAGGACGTAAAACACAACACCAGCCAACACACTTTTTGACTAGGACATAAAACACAACACCAGCCAACACACTTTTTGACTAGGACGTAAAACACAACATCAGCCAACACGCTTTTTGACTAGGACGTAAAACACAACACCAGCCAACACACTTTTTGACTAGGACGCAAAACACAACACCAGCCAACACACTTTTTGACTAGGACGTAAAACACAACACCAGCCAACACACTTTTTGACTAGGACGTAAAACACAACACCAGCCAACACACTTTTTGACCAGGACGTAAAATACAACATCAGCCAACACACTTTTTGACTAGGACGCAAAACACAACACCAGCCAACACACTTTTTGACCAGGACGCAAAACACAACATCAGCCAACACACTTTTTGACTAGGACGTAAAACACAACACCAGCCAACACACTTTTTGACTAGGACGTAAAACACAACACTAGCCAACACGCTTTTTGACTAGGACGTAAAACACAACACCAGCCAACACACTTTTTGACTAGGACGCAAAACACAACATCAGCCAACACACTTTTTGACTAGGACGTAAAACACAACACCAGCCAACACACTTTTTGACCAGGACGTAAAATACAACACCAGCCAACACACTTTTTGACTAGGACGTAAAACACAACACCAGCCAACACACTTTTTGACTAGGACGTAAAACACAACACCAGCCAACACACTTTTTGACCAGGACGTAAAATACAACACCAGCCAACACACTTTTTGACTAGGACGTAAAACACAACACCAGCCAACACACTTTTTGACTAGGACGTAAAACACAACACCAGCCAACACACTTTTTGACCAGGACGTAAAACACAACACCTGCCAACACACTTTTTGACCAGGACGTAAAATACAACACCAGCCAACACACTTTTTGACTAGGACGTAAAACACAACACTAGCCAACACACTTTTTGACCAGGACGTAAAATACAACACCAGCCAACACACTTTTTGACCAGGACGTAAAATACAACACCAGCCAACACACTTTTTGACTAGGACGTAAAACACAACACCAGCCAACACACTTTTTGACTAGGACGTAAAATACAACACCAGCCAACACACTTTTTGACTAGGACGTAAAACACAACACCAGCCAACACACTTTTTGACTAGGACGTAAAATACAACACCAGCCAACACACTTTTTGACTAGGACGTAAAACACAACACCAGCCAACACACTTTTTGACTAGGACGTAAAACACAACACCAGCCAACACACTTTTTGACCAGGACGTAAAATACAACACCAGCCAACACACTTTTTGACTAGGACGTAAAACACAACACCAGCCAACACACTTTTTGACTAGGACGTAAAACACAACACCAGCCAACACACTTTTTGACCAGGACGTAAAACACAACACCTGCCATCACACTTTTTGACCAGGACGTAAAATACAACACCAGCCAACACACTTTTTGACTAGGACGTAAAACACAACACCAGCCAACACACTTTTTGACCAGGACGTAAAATACAACACCAGCCAACACACTTTTTGACCAGGACGTAAAATACAACACCAGCCAACACACTTTTTGACTAGGACGTAAAACACAACACCAGCCAACACACTTTTTGACTAAGACGTAAAATACAACACCAGCCAACACACTTTTTGACTAGGACGTAAAACACAACACCAGCCAACACACTTTTTGACCAGGACGTAAAATACAACACCAGCCAACACACTTTTTGACTAGGACGTAAAACACAACACCAGCCAACACACTTTTTGACCAGGACGTAAAATACAACACCAGCCAACACACTTTTTGACTAGGACGTAAAACACAACACCAGCCAACACACTTTTTGACTAGGACGTAAAACACAACACCAGCCAACACACTTTTTGACTAGGACGTAAAACACAACACTAGCCAACACGCTTTTTGACTAGGACGTAAAACACAACACCAGCCAACACACTTTTTGACTAGGACGCAAAACACAACATCAGCCAACACACTTTTTGACTAGGACGTAAAACACAACACCAGCCAACACACTTTTTGACCAGGACGTAAAATACAACACCAGCCAACACACTTTTTGACTAGGACGTAAAACACAACACCAGCCAACACACTTTTTGACTAGGACGTAAAACACAACACCAGCCAACACACTTTTTGACCAGGACGTAAAATACAACACCAGCCAACACACTTTTTGACTAGGACGTAAAACACAACACCAGCCAACACACTTTTTGACCAGGACGTAAAATACAACACCAGCCAACACACTTTTTGACTAGGACGTAAAACACAACACCAGCCAACACACTTTTTGACTAGGACGTAAAACACAACACCAGCCAACACACTTTTTGACCAGGACGTAAAACACAACACCTGCCATCACACTTTTTGACCAGGACGTAAAATACAACACCAGCCAACACACTTTTTGACTAGGACGTAAAACACAACACCAGCCAACACACTTTTTGACCAGGACGTAAAATACAACACCAGCCAACACACTTTTTGACCAGGACGTAAAATACAACACCAGCCAACACACTTTTTGACTAGGACGTAAAACACAACACCAGCCAACACACTTTTTGACTAAGACGTAAAATACAACACCAGCCAACACACTTTTTGACTAGGACGTAAAACAACACCAGCCAACACACTTTTTGACCAGGACGTAAAATACAACACCAGCCAACACACTTTTTGACCAGGACGTAAAATACAACACCAGCCAACACACTTTTTGACTAGGACGTAAAACACAACACCAGCCAACACACTTTTTGACCAGGACGCAAAACACAACATCAGCCAACACACTTTTTGACTAGGACGTAAAACACAACACCAGCCAACACACTTTTTGACCAGGACGTAAAATACAACACCAGCCAACACACTTTTTGACCAGGACGTAAAATACAACACCAGCCAACACACTTTTTGACCAGGACGTAAAATACAACATCAGCCAACACACTTTTTGACTAGGACGTAAAACACAACACCAGCCAACAAACTTTTTGACTAGGACGCAAAACACAACATCAGCCAACACACTTTTTGACTAGGACGTAAAACACAACACCAGCCAACACACTTTTTGACTAGGACGTAAAACACAACACCAGCCAACACACTTTTTGACTAGGACGTAAAACACAACACCAGCCAACACACTTTTTGACTAGGACGTAAAATACAACTCCAGCCAACACACTTTTTGACTAGGACGTAAAACACAACACCAGCCAACACACTTTTTGACTAGGACGTAAAACACAACACCAGCCAACACACTTTTTGACTAGGACGTAAAACACAACACCAGCCAACACACTTTTTGACTAGGACGTAAAATACAACACCAGCCAACACACTTTTTGACCAGGACGTAAAACACAACACCAGCCAACACACTTTTTGACCAGGACGTAAAATACAACACCAGCCAACACACTTTTTGACTAGGACGTAAAACACAACACCAGCCAACTCACTTTTTGACCAGGACGTAAAATACAACACCAGCCAACACACTTTTTGACTAGGACGTAAAACACAACACCAGCCAACACACTTTTTGACTAGGACGTAAAACACAACACCAGCCAACACACTTTTTGACCAGGACGTAAAATACAACACCAGCCAACACACTTTTTGACTAGGACGTAAAACACAACACCAGCCAACACACTTTTTGACTAGGACGTAAAACACAACACCAGCCAACACACTTTTTGACCAGGACGTAAAACACAACACCTGCCAACACACTTTTTGACCAGGACGTAAAATACAACACCAGCCAACACACTTTTTGACTAGGACGTAAAACACAACACCAGCCAACACACTTTTTGACCAGGACGTAAAATACAACACCAGCCAACACACTTTTTGACTAGGACGTAAAACACAACACCAGCCAACACACTTTTTGACTAGGACGTAAAACACAACACCAGCCAACACACTTTTTGACCAGGACGTAAAATACAACACCAGCCAACACACTTTTCAACCTAAGCAGGCACCGTAAAAACATTTTATTTAAAATGTGTGTGTGTGTGTGTGTCCAAAAGACATGCTTATTTAATGTGTGTGTGTCCAAAAGACATGGTTATTTAAAGTGTGTGTGTGTCTAAAAGACATGCTTATTTAATGTGTGTGTGTGTGTGTGTCCAAAAGACATGCTTATTTAAAGTGTGTGTTTGTGTGTCCAAAAGACATGCTTATTTAATGTGTGTGTGTGTGTGTGTGTCCAAAAGATATGCTTATTTAATGTGTGTGTGTGTGTGTGTGTCTAAAAGACATGCTTATTTAATGTGTGTGTGTGTGTGTCCAAAAGACATGCTTATTTAATGTGTGTGTGTGTCCAAAAGACATGCTTATTTAAAGTGTGTGTGTCCAAAAGACATGCTTATTTAAAGTGTGTGTGTTTGTGTCCAAAAGACATGCTTATTTAAAGTGTGTGTGTCCAAAAGACATGCTTATTTAAAGTGTGTGTGTCCAAAAGACATGCTTATTTAAAGTGTGTGTGTCCAAAAGACATGCTTATTTAAAGTGTGTCCAAAAGACATGCTTATTTAAAGTGTGTATGTGTGTGTGTGTGTGTGTGTGTGTGTGTGTGTGTGAGAGAGAGAGAGAGAGAGAGAGAGAGAGAGAGAGAGAGAGAGAGATTTAATAATATGTTAATTTCACCTAATGTTTTACCTATATTTTTTGTTGTGTTTTACAGAACGATAGGTTACTCGGCTTGCACCTGCTTTTCACTAAACTGAGACGTCACTAGTTACGACAGGTTGGTTAGAGATCCACATAGATCTAAATTGCATCTTGCAATCTTTTGCTTTTTATCGTGCAGCATGCATGGTGAGTGTTTGCAATGTGACATGGTGTTGATTCAATAAGTAACGAAGATTTACTGATTGAGTGGCGTTTTACGCACCAGTCAAGAATATTTCACTTATATCAAGACGTCACCGGAAATAGATGAAGTGGTAGAAATATTGACCTTTGTAGTGCGTACAGGCCATTTCGTATTTTTCATTTCAAAGGTACCACCACATTTTGTACGTTAGTCACTGTTAATAAACTGCTGTCTTTTTGACGACTGACAAAATGAAAATCTTGAGTGAAACTTGAGATACTAAGTTGTTTTATTTGTTTTTCGGAGGAGCTCCTTGGTTTGAAGCGCTTTCGAAGCTTCTAATTTTTGCCTCGGTTATAATTGGTTCCTATCTACGCCCCTGCTGGACAAAATCATAAGTCAACTGACGACGCAACAAGAGGAGCCCTGGTTTTAAATACTCATTTAAATAAATGTAACTCGAGTTGTTAGAAATGTAATGTGTTTAAAGGACATACAAAAGTATTTGAACCAAACCACCTGACAGTAGAAATTAATTATAAGTCAGAAGTCGGGAGTTTACTTGAATTGACTGAATGCATGTTGTGTTCCACTTTTTTTTCAAATCAAGACAACGTGTGGGGATGTAGAACGAGCAGGACCTTAGTAGTGCTGTCAATGATTTACGAACCAGAGGTTTGCGCGTTTGAAACCTACTTGGGACTTCAGAACTTTCTCGGGTAATTTTCATCTCGTGTCCATAATAGAGATGTTAAATCTAAGTATTAAAATAGTCTTTCGAACGAGTCTCTATAAACGATTGGTCACCTTTTATCCGCTACAGTGGACACTGAAAGCGATTGAAGACGGAACTTGTGGGTGATCCGATTAAAGAAAGACAACTCTTAAAGGTCACCCCAAACATAGTTGGGCAGGATATAGACAGGATTATTTCTGTCGTCAACCACCCTTTGTATTGGCAAATAGGGGCCGTGAGACATGGTCTAAAGAATAAATCAATCTAGAAAGCTTAAAACCAACACAGGGTATACAACAAACATTTTAAACATATAAGATCCGAATTTTCTTTCACTTATATTGATATTCCCAATGAAACTATCGCATTAATAAATTAATTTGTTATCCATGTTTTAACTGGAAACGGCATTGTTCGTGTTTCTCTCACTGTAAATAATCCACCTCTTTCAGAATTTGCTGGACTCTTACTTACCCATGGCAACCCCATCCTACTCTCTCCTTATTTACTAGAAACAAGTGGTCCATAAAGGCCCTGGACCCTCAACTGAAAAATATTTGCATTTAGCTGGATTTTAGACCAATCATAAAAGCTAAAAGCTTGACTTAACGTTTTCAAGAGGGCCATTTTGAGCAAGATTAGGACTAAAATTGTAGTTTTTAATGTGTCAACAAAGTTTTTTTATGACGATCTTATGACCAACTTAGTGACCTAACAATAAACATGGCCCATATAGGAAATCACTAGAGAATCACTCTAGCAAGTTGGAAGAAAATTGGACTAATGTTATAGTTTATAATGTATTAAAATGAATTATTTTGACCGGTGTATTGAATGAACATGACCTGACTTTTGTCAAGAAATTAGTCAAACCTGTATATAAAGGCCACCGAAGGGAAGCAGTAAAAGTGACATTTATGGGCAGGTGGCATGTATATACAGGTTTAAATAATATAACTATAGAACAATTGGGATACAATTCCACTGGGCTTTATAAGCAGATGGCCCTTATATAGATATGGCCTTTAGGGCAGATTGGACTGTATGAACAAGTTTCAAGAAGATTGGGAGTACATTTGTAAGGCTGTGTTAACAAGATTTATTTATGATTTAACCTAGTGACATATTGGCCTAGCTTTTGACAAGGGGATCATTCCAAAAATGTTTGATGAAGATTAGACTAAAACACCAGCATCTAGAGTCTAACAAGTTTTTATGGTTTGACCCAACATGTCCCATATACAATGAACTTGGCCTAGTTATTGTCAAGATCATCAAATTGGACAAGTTTAATGGAGATTGGACAAAAACTATGTACCCAATACAGTGACATGTTGATGAATGAAAGACTACATGCAATAAAGAAAGACTAACCACCGTTTCACAGTCATCCCTTAACTTCAACTTTCTTCTTAAATCTTGCCAGAGTGATTCTCTTGGTCAAGTTTTTGGTGAGGAGTTTACACAACCTTGTGCTTGTTCATGAATCTAGTTTCGATTGTTTTACATTGCATATTTGTATTTTTGATAAATCAATATTGCTAAAAAATTTTTTTTTACCAAGATTAAACAAATTTTGACAATCTTTTTTTCAGAATTACAACTTAACAATTTTGACAACACTAGCTTGAACTGGTATACAAAATGGCACCTTAAATTTCTGAATATCTTTAAAATTGACAAAATCATTGTTATTTCCAATTTAATTTGCCATTCTTCAGTTCAGGAAAATCTTAGTTGAGAAATGATATTAAAACTTGGGCCTGATCAAAATAGCTCACTTGAACACTTTGTGCTGGGTCAAGCAAACTAAAAATAACAAGAGGACACAAGTATTAAGTTGATAAATGATTTCATTTTTGACAAATAAAGCATATTACATTTTATATAAAATATAATCCTCTTCAATATACATATAAATCATCTAGTACATATATGTTTGTTTACAGGGTCATCATGAAACAGAATACAAAATTATGGCAACATTTTACTTTAAATATAATTACTATCTTTTGTTGTCCTATGTACAGGTATACAGTACAACCATATCTACAACATGAAAAATAAAAAAAAAAATATTGGAAGAAGACTTTTACAATTTTTACAACAAATATCTACAACCTAACAACAATAATCACATATAACTCTAACAAAATATAAATGAAATTATCTCCCCTTTTTGGGAATTATCTCCCTTGTTTGGGATTTATCTCCCCTTGAGGTGTATTAAGATTATACTTGCTTGGTAGTAAAAGTTTAAATAAAATTAAAATCTTAATACAAAGAAATAAATCACAATATTTATGACCATTATAATGGATTCAATTAAAAATTTTATGGCTTTCACTATAATGAATATTTTGTTCATGATACACAGCTTGTAAATGAATACAACATTAAAATCATCACACCATCATCATTATCTTTCCAATATAATGACATAGTTCCACCTTTGGACTTAAAAAAAGGATAATTGTAAAACAATAAACAGCCATGGTAAATGTACTATTGTCAGAGAGAGAGAGAGAGAGAGAGAGAGAGAGAGAGAGAGAGAGAGAGTGTGTCAAGCTTAGAGATGGACTCCATAATGTAGTTTTAGAACAGCAATGCCTGCCTGCAGATATAGCAAATTCAAATACTTGTAACACTGTATATGTGCCATAAAACCTGGTTAAGGTGGTCACCTTTGTATAAAGACCACCTGTCCACAAAAAGACCAGTGTTTCAAAGTCCATTATTAAATCAACAAGAACCTCTACATAAAGGCTGCCGACCTATCAACTCCATATTTTAAGGTCCCATATATGGACTTTGTATACATGTATATCAAAGATGACAATCAAACTAGAGCTATTACCAAGTCAATTTAGTTTTAATACATTAACTTCATCTAGTAGCCAGACTAGCAAATCACTTTCAGGCTGACAATGAATTGTGAACAATGACATGTTATAACCTTCAAAGAATCACAGTAGCAAAAAAACAGAGAAAGTAATCTCCAATGAAAACCAATCGATATACAGTTTTCCCAGAATTTTTTTCAACACATGATCCATATTTCTCCTGATAAATTGAGTCAAACCCATCTTTAAATGGCACTCAAGGGAACTCACAAAATTAAAAGACTATGATAAAGTGAGTCAAACTTATCTTTCAAGGACACTCAAGAAAGTGTCCTTTATAGACTGATGACCTCAATACATGTACATAAAATAATAAAATTGAGTCAAACAAGCCTGAAAAGAAACTTGAGGGAACTCACAAAAGTGCCCTTTATAGACTGCATCATAATTGAGCCAACCCCGTCTCTAAAGGACACTCGGGGAACTCAATAAAGTGTTCTTTATAGACTGGTGACTTTCAGGAGTTTGGAAATCCAATTTCAGCCATTAGTGATGTCAGAAAAGTATTGGTATTTACTGGTGTTGCTGGACCAAATCTTGACATCAACCTTTAGATCTCTGCTGTAATGTGGTAGTATTTTACTACTGAAATGGCTTTCTGAAACTGTGAAATCGGGATCACAAAAATATACAAGGAGACCAGTACCAATAGCACTGTCTGAATGTCAAACACTCAAAAGAATCGGGGCTGTACACACTGTAATTTTAATTCCAGTTACTTTGGATTTACATTGAATTGGCATGCTTTTTCAAAAAAAAAAATTTCTTAGAAATTAGTAGCTAAATAAATGCTCTAGACAAGCACTTGAAAAATTAAGACATTTTTCGATAAATATACAGCTGAAGGGGTTCGCCTCTGTACCACATGATACCCCTAATGTTTATGCGGAACAATTATTTCCATTGGATATGGATCCATAACAGTTCGTATATTCCCGTAAAAATGACATTATTCTGGGAATTATGACGTAAATGTTTTCCAAAACATCCCACACAAACATTAAGGGATACTGGTGCAGCAGCAAATCCCATTGTAAAATAATATCAGCAGCAGCTTTATATGAAGCGGACTCTGCATGGTGATGCCACCAGCATAAAACTTATAACAGTCATCAAAATATACAAATAAAACATATATATGTAAATATATTTCTGCCCAGCATTACCAGGCCCCATTTTCACAATCATTTCTTAACTTAGATTTTCCTTTTTTTTTGAAACTACAAATAATTAGTTATGAAACAAGAGGCCCATGGGCCTTAACGCTCACCTGAGGAAGAGTACATATCTTATGCAGAGGTTCAATGGTCAATGACATTAATAAAAGAGAATATTAAAATTTTTAGCAGTAAGGGCCAATAATATGCAAGTATTTTTGCAAATTAATTATAATAATTATTATATAAGTATGCTATATAAACATATTTAAAGTCTAGCTACAATATATTATTTATAAAAAGCTAAAACATCTGTAAATTAAAATGTGCATTAGGCCAATACCTACAATATTCCAATATACATGCCAATACAAAAAGTTTATAGTTTTTGAGATAATTAACCATTTAATTATTCGTTACCAGCTATGACCTTGACCTTTGAACCTATGACCTTTATTCATAGTAAGGCCAATACCTACAACATTCCAATATGCATGCCTATACAAAAAGTTTATAGTTTTTGAGATAATTAACCATTTAAGTATTCGTTCAATTCTATGACCTTGACCTTTGAACCTATGACCTTCATTCATATATCAAAATGATCATTAGGCCAATACCTACAATATTCCAATATACTGCCTATACAAAAAGTTTATAGTTTTTGAGATAATTTACCATTTAAGTATTCGTTCGTGTCTTTGACCTTGACCTTTGAACCTATGACCTTCATTCATATATCAAAATGATCCTTAGGCCAATACCTACAATATTCCAATATACATGCCTATACAAAAAGTTTATAGTTTTTGAGATAATTAACCATTTCAGTACTTGTTTACATCTGTGACCTTGACCTTTGAACCCATGACCTTTATTCATATATCAAAATGACCATTGTGCCATTACCTACAATATTCTGATATACATGCCTATACAAAAAATTCATAGTTTTGCAGATAATTAACTATTTTGGTATTCTTGGACATCTGTGACCTTGGCCTTTGAACCCATGACCTTGATCTATGTATCAAAATGATCGTCATGTCAATACCTACAAATAACTGAAAATCCTATGCCATTATCACAAGAAATGTTAAAAAAATAGCATTTTTTATCAAAGGTCAAAAACTGGGACATGACCTTGACCTTCGACCTTGACATCAATTGGAAGAAAATTGCAAGACAAGATCAACAGTGAAAACTCCATACAATTATCTTCAGCCGTTATGAAGTTATAACAATAAATGTCTCATTTTAAAAATTACGTAACTTTACGCAAAAAACGCGTAACCTATTTTTCATTCAATTTTCATGAAAAACACAATTTTAATGTTCCCAGGTATGCTGAATCCAAATATCTAATCAAAATTTGCCTGCACCTTTTGGTTTCAGAGAAGAAGATTTTTTTGTCTTTTTGCTATTTTTAGTAACAGCGGCCATCTTGTTGGGCGTGGCCAAACCCCGAACACAATTTTGAAAGGCTGTTACCTAGGCATGATAATCACTAAGTTTCATCAAATATGGCCCAGTAGTTTTGGAGGAGAAGATTAAAATGTAAAGTTTATACACGACGGACGACGCACGACAGACGACGGACGGTGATAGATTGCAATAGCTCATCTGAGCCTTTGGCTCAGGTGAAAGGCTCAGGTGAGCTAAAAAATAAACACATGTTATAAGCTTGTAGTGATCTTCAAACTGATACTATAAATTCTTGGTTATCTTAAAAATTAATAAAGTTTCAAATGCCCGTATTCACACCTGTGTTTAAGACAGGTTTACCTCTGAGAACAGCTTAAATCTTTTAAACCTGTTTCACACATGTTTCTTAAGTGTGAGCACATCTCAAATATCAAGGTAAATCTAAACCTTGTAGCAGGTAGGTTTATATACTGATTTACCACAAGAATTACAATGGAAGATTACATTGATGTGATTGAGAGGCTTGATATGATTGATCTTATAGACAGAAGATCACAGGTTTTTCGTGATAGAACAGACCCGTTCGTTTTATTTGATGATGATTACTTTTTCAATAGATTTCGTTTCCCCAAGCACAACGTACAAGCAATTAGTGACCATCAATGCAATTTCACAAACATTGATGCAAGATGACCAGGGAGCACCCATGACAGTAGGATATTTGATAACAACGACATTTGTGCTGTGAAAGTACAAGTGACTTTACATATAATTGTAGCATACTAAAATTTGGTCCTTTCCTACCAGCCATTACACCACCTGAATCTAAGATCAGGTAAATCCTGTTTTATTTTCAGTGTGAAACATGGTTAAAACATGTGTGATTTCTACTCAACTGTGATTTAAAACCCCATTTTCCTAAGCCAGGTTTACACTGTAATCTTTTCTTACCTGAGACACAGGTGTGAATACGGGCATTACAGTATCAAATTTGCCAGATTTAAGTTAAGGAAAATCTTAGTTAAGGAATTACTGTGAAACTGGGACCAGTGTTCAAAATTAAACATGATGACAATTTCCATTGCTCTAAGATTTTCTTAAAATTTTAGAAATCACAAGTGCTAAAATAATACAAATATGTGCTTTCACACTAAAATTGTTAAAATAAATACAATTTAGTGTTAACAAATTTAAGACCAGTTGAATTCAATGCTGTAAAAACCCATGTAATTTATGCAATTTTTTTTTAGTAAAAATAAATTCGGACACCCCCATTTTTCCAAGTGTATATTTTTCATATTTCCTCTAAGTTCCTGGAAACTTTAAAATGAAATTATTAAAATTCATTCGAATACATAGAAGGATTATGGTACCCCAGACCATATGAATGGCAATTCTGGAAATTTTTAGGTGCGAAATTTACAAGAGTAGAAGCTTTTTTAACAAAAATTTAGCCTGAAAATTACCTGCGTATATTACACAGGTGCGCAAATTACATGGGTTTTTAGGGTAAATTGAATTCAGATTTAGGGTAATATAGCAACAAAAGAAGTGTTTCTTCCAAGATCCAACCTGTGGAATTCATTTGTAACCAGTATTTTGGTCAAGTCTTGATTTTATAACATATATGTTAAAATATAATTCTTAAAGTATGTTTTCACAAATTTGTTAAAATATGTTACTTTTTTGAAAGAATTTCTCAGCAATAGTGATTTTAGCTCATACAGTAGATGCAGTAAAGCAGGATTTCTTGCCACAATTTTTTCCAGTCAAATTTTTGGCACTATAAATGGCTTTGGCAATAAATTGTGGGTCACTTACAACCTTGGAAACTGTGTTTAAAAGGCAGGGTGATAAAATGACTCTGGTCAGCACAATCATCTACAAAGATGCAACGATATAATGATGAAGTGGATGGATGTTGCCAGTAATGATTGGCCAAACTGTCACTGTTGCCAGGAGTTGGAGTGAAAAGGAGTTATGGGTTCAGAGTACCTGGTGAATACTAGTAAGTGAACTGACAAACTTAATTATACAGTCCAACCTGCCTTAAAGGCCACCTTTATACAAGGGCCACCTGCTTATAAAGGCCAGTAGAATTGTATCCCAATTGTTCATTATTCATATTATTTAAACCTGTATATAAGGACCACTTGTCCATAAAGACCACTTTTACCAGTTCCATAGGGTGGCCTTTATAAACAGGTTTGACTGTACTAAGATCTGTGGGATTCAAACCATGCCATGAGAGGTACTTTATCCATTACTAGACATTATCTAGCCAGCCAAACCATTCACTGTTGCAAGTTGGAGTGAAGTGAAGTAATGGGTTTTACGCCCCAGTCAAGATCTGTTCACTTATATTGAGGCAGTCAGCTCAGGACTGGTGGAGGAAATCAGAGTACCAAGTGATAATGACCATTAGCAAGTGAACTGACCATGTTTCTCGCACTAGGATCCGTTGTGGACTAAAGCCACACAGAGATAGACACACTTGATGTGTAAGGTAATGTTTTAGACCCTCCATTTTTTAATTTATGTAAATCAATCAATCTTTTGTAAATCTTCTGCCTACATTTATTCTTAGTTTCTCCCTCAATTTGTATGCATTATGAACTGGGAAATTGTTCCTACAAATTTGAGAATAATGGATGCCTATTGGCACTGGAACAAGTCTTTTTCTTACGAGACCCTATAAAAGAGTCCACCAGTAAAAATTAAATGTTTAACATACAGCTTCAAATCACATAATTTTAGAAGGATGTGCAATGCAATTCAAAACAGGTTAAAAACTTCATATATAAAGACACAAAAACTGTACGTTTAAAATAACTTTTTTCTCTTGAATTTTCTAAATGAATATTATTAACATGATTGGGACTGAATCATTTATCATTTACAGATATGTGACCTCAATATTGAGTTTAAATATCCTTGTATAATGTTTTTTCAAACAATGTGCAACATGGTCAATCTGTGTACAAAGGGAGATAACTGCTACTGGTTTTTAGAATGACTGCCTTCACAGGACGCCTAGGATTTTCAGACCCAAGGAATTTTTCATCAGATTATTTTGGGAAAGGTTTAGGTTTCCTTGTAACAAATTGGTAAATATAAGTATTAGAAACAGAAGTTGGTTTAATTAGCTTAAAATAATTAAAACTTTATAAAAATATGACTTTTTTTAATCTTAAAATCAGCCATCTAAAATTAGTGGTCAATATCTGAAATCTAGGAATTTCAAAGCTACTAGTATTGAGCATTTTTCTGTTCAGAACAGAGCCTGTAATATTGGCCTCCAAGAAATGGCAGAAAAACCCCATGAACCATCTTATCCTAAAATTTTAAAGCAGGGTGCAGAATACTGATGTCAAGCCCATCCCAAAACTTTAAAACAGAGTGCAGAATACTGATGTCAGGCTCTAGATTCATAATTATTCATTAACTAAGATTTTTCTTAACTTAAATCTGGCAATTTTTGACAGTATTTTATGATACTGCAAATGAAAAGTTTCACCACAATTGACGTATCGCCGGCCATGCCCACAATGTTCCGACACTGGCCGCCATCACAGTACCAAAGCAGTGTCATGGCAAATAATGACCTTCTAGTGTCAGTGACGTCATTAAACCACACAATTCAGGCCAAGTTTTCATTCTTTTTTGTGTATTTCAAGCATGTCGACCCTTTGTCGGAACATAGTGGGCGCGGCCAGCGATCCGTCAATTGGAATAGAGTTGCAACAAGCTTAGAGTAATTTTAGAAAGAACACCCTCTTTATTTATTTACTGTATATTTTTCTTTATTTCATTTATAAATATCTCCAAAACTAATTAAATTATTCAGATTTTAAATTTGCCAGATTTCAGTTAAGAAAAATCTTAGTTAAGGACTATGAAACTGGAACTTGGTATGTCAGGAGGATTCCATCTGTAGGTAAAATCTTTGATATAGCACATATATTTTATCATTAAAATTCTTAAATGCAAATAAGTGGAACATAAAAATATGTTAAAACTACATAAAAATGTAATTACTATTTGGAAAAACTCTTTTCACTTCAGCGAGTTCTTTTTGTAAAAAATATAGGGAGCACCTGCCTAAATGCTTTCTTTCTTATAATTAATGACATAATGTAAATCGGCGAAATTTCATGTCAGTTAATCTTTGCAAGATATTTGCTTCATTTTTTTTTTCACATTGTCAGATGATAGAAATGTAAATAATCATGGTAATGTTAATTACTGTAAAGTAGGAAATTTTCGTGTGTTTAAAATTTTTGATAATTTCTTGCTAAAGAAATTACCACAAACATTTAACCCATGCAAAAATATCTACCATACAGGTTAATATATCATAATTTACAGAATATACACCCACTTATTTTGGTGACGTCAAAAATTACATCCACACGAAATGCCAGATTTCAGAAATAGCAAAAATTTCACTCTGTCAAAACAATCCCTTTTACAGTATATCAAAATAAAATATTTGTGAGGAAAGTTTTATTTTTGCATCTTGTCACTCTTGTCAAAAATAAAACAAACATACAAAAATTTCTTGATTGACAGTATGTCATTGGTATGTCATTCAAAATTTGAACTGTTGGTATTTTGAGTGAGAAATTAAAGCATGAGGTAATACTGATTATGAGAATTAAAATTTTGGCAGTTCATGAGTGTAAAATTATTCCAAAACCATATACATATATTCTCAATGAATAGTTTAAAAAATAAAATAAAAATTTCACAACTTAAAACTGTGTATTTGAAAATGTTGATATGTGAATAATTTGCAACTGTATATGAATAATTACACTTTTGAAGCAATGTTCCTTATATTTCACACAAAAAAGAACTCCCAACAGAACTTTAACACTATACAAAATTGATAATTTACAACTTGAGCAAATTGGAAATATATGGAATTTTTTAACAAGTAAAAATATATCAATGTTCATGCATTGAAAAATCAAGAGGGGGCATGCCGAACGTTGGTGGGGGATGACCATGACCTCCAAAAGGAGGGGCTGAAGTGTTCATAGCACGTGGCATTGGCCGAGTATCGAAGCCATGGTGATTGTGTCCTAATATGCTATTTATACTCATGGCTGTGTGTATCACTGGTGGGGGTGGGTGTGGTCCTCGGTTGTGGTGATACAGCGATGAGCTCTGATGATGAGGATGCTGAAGTGAGTTTGGATCCATTCCTTGTGGTGGTAAGATCGGATTTGAATGTGGAAATTTAATTGGCGACATGTTCATAGAATCATTCTGCGAGTTCCCAACGTCTGAAAAGATGTTTGTTAAACTGAAATTTGACATATGAGGTGTCACTGTTACACTATTTGAATGAGGAGTAATCTGTGTTCCGCTCGACATTCCGCCATGATTCATTCCAAAACCATGCTGAAAATTTAACCCTAGTCCATTCTGTGGCGGTCTTGATGGTGGAAAAAGTGAATTAAACGGTGTGCTTATTTCAGCATTTTTCGGCACCGATGATGAATTTGATAATGGCCGCGAACTTGCTCCAAAGAAATTACCAGGAAATAATGGTCCTTCATTTTGAATATTCCTGCTTGGTGGGGAGAGATTTTGAGGGGAAGACCAAAAAATGGCGTTAAACTGCGATTAGTATCGAACATAGCAGCTGGATAACTTGTGTCCATTTCTAGATATTGTGGTTTGTTCTTCTTTTGTGATTGTTTTGATCTAGAAGCACTTGATTTAGATTGTCTTGATTGTTGGCTGGATGGATTCTGTTGGGTGGAGTAGCTTGTGGGGGGGTCGATCTTTGAAGAGGGGGCTGATGTGGCGGTGTTGGACCAGTTGACCGCGATGGTGGTGGTACATTCATTGGTGGTGGTTGTTGTTGCTGAGGCTGAACTTGTGGCTGCTGTCGAGACTGCTTATTGGATTTTGTACTATGACTGGGAGGATTTGCAGATTTTCTCCCTTCAGAGTTTGGTGGTGTGTGACTCAACCGATGTGAGCCTGGCATTTCACGTTGCTGAAATGGAACATTACCATGTTCATACCTATTACCATGAAAGTTCTGTGAAACTGCATTGAATCCCTGTGCATGATGAGGAAAAACGGATTCATAAGACCCTCCTCTATTCATATTGGAACGTTCCTCTTGCTGAGAAAGAAGAGGCAAGTGATGTAATGGAGGGGTGTTGAGCGAATGTGAACTCGTATTTGGAAAATTGGATCCAGGAAAAAATGATTGTAAACTATTCATATGAGGATGTCGGTCTGGTGGCATTCTACTATCTGTCCTGTTTTCAGAACTATTAGAGAGCTGCGACTGTCTATCTAGACCACCACTACTAGAACGAGTGTCTGAATTATGTCCATGTTGAATCGGTCGGTCCATACTACTATTTGTTCTAGATTCCGAACTCGGGACCTGATTTGTTCGGTCCATGTGTCCACTTCCTGGTCTTTGTTCTGGTTTATGTTGTATTTGATTAGTCCTTTCATGACCACTCGTATTTCTTTTTTCAGTATTACTCGTTAACTGCATTGGTCTATCATGACCACTGCTGTTTCGGTTGTCAGCGTTACCTGACATTTGAACGGGACATTCTATCACATTATTTGTCCTACTTTCTGAACTCCGTGACAGCTGAAGCGGCTGGTCTAACCTACTGCCACTTGTCCTAGACTCGGAATTTGGCGGTAGCTGCATTGACCTATCAATTCCCACATTATTTTGATGTTCAGAACTGTGGGATTTGTAGGTTTCTGTCGGCCGCACTGCTAATAGGTGGTTCGACAATATGTGGCTTGTTTGACATATTTCTTCCCATATTTAACTCTTGCATGTTGCGAGTTTGTTTGTGAGTATTCCGCATTTGATCACTTTGAGATTTGTTCACACTGGAGGGAGTTGTTACGGTGATATTTGGAAAGAATGGGGGTTGTTCGTGCGGTGGTTCACGTAACGAACAGTTGTTCTGACTGTCCTGCATGCCGTATGAAAAAATACTTGTGACATGCGACGGCGGCATTCGGTCATGACCCGAATGCTGTGGATTTTGAGATTGCTGCTGCGTTATCTGCGGACCTCGCGAAAGGTCCACATCAAAATTAGACATGTTCATTGGCTGTTCACTTTGTGATGCACTGATATGGTTATTGGAAACGAGCGATGCTGATGAAGATGATGACACTTGTTGCTGAGGTGAATGTAAATGTTGATAAAATGGAAATGGATGGATTGACTGATGTGAAGGTATGGTAGCGCTTGTTGTTGCCACAGTTGACGTCACCGAGGAAAGCGTGAATGTAAATGACGATGTGGATGAAGTATTATTTGATAATGTTGCAATCACCGGAGACATACTTAAACTGTCTATTATAGAACTCGCTGATGTTGTCGGAGTTGTAACATTTAAACCAATATTTGAGAAATTAAAACTGTCAGAACTATTGTCATTTTGAAGTCGCGCAAAGCCAGCAGATAATGGACTGGCTATAGTAGCTTGAGCATTTCCTTTATCAAACTTACTGGAGTCAGTTTTACTTGACTGCACAAAGTTGTCAGCCGAATAAATGCTAGATCTGGATTTTGAAGATGTTTGTAATCGATCGTTCATTTTCTCGTTCCTTGATAAAGTGTCGGGGCGGACTGGTTTATCCGAAGTTGATGAACTGAACAATGATTCTGCCGAATAAGAAATTTCTGTAGATGCTGAATAACTACCAGACGAAAAAGTTGTGTTACTATTAAAAGTATCTGAAGCAGTCACACTGGAGATCGGCAACGACTTAGTAACCGACTGAGAAGTTGTAACTGGAACTGGAGATGTACATTTTGGCGTTTGCAAACCTTGGGACATTGGTGGTGAATGTGCCATAGAAACTGATGTCATGGAAACCGGAGACACAGAAGTTGGTGTCCGAAGCACTGGTGACCTTTGAACTTGTTTTTGATATGAAGTATTATTTGATAAATCCGGTTGATTCTGTCGTGGTGATATGATGTGTGGCGATAGTGAGGTTGCCGATAAACCAAGAATCGTATTAACAGTGTTGTCTATATCGTCCTTATCACTAGTAGTTGATATGTGAACAGGTTCCAGAACACTAGTAGAAATGCTCTGATTGGACGATACAACATCATGTGACCTTGACGAAGGTGAAATCTGATTCAAAGCAGACATCTCACGGTGTCCTGACGATGAATTCTGATTTGTAAGGTTGAAATTACCGGAATTTATTTTATCACTGTCATATTTGTTTCTAGAATTTCCTCTTTGCTGACTGCCAAAATCACTAGTGTTTTGTTTTGAAGGTGGTGCTTGTAAAACACTTGTTTCCTCTGCTTGTTTGCTTGTATGTGATTTGAATAGTTCATGGGGAGATTTTTTACTACTAGAAGTTTTGTCGGAATTAATGCCTACGGTTCCAGACTCTTTGGTGACATTATCAAGTTCCTGTGACGATTTATTTCCAGAACCCGAGCGTTTCTTGTCACTTGATTTAGATGAAGATTTACTTTTACTTTTTGGAGTTTCTTTTTTGTTGCTTGTAAATGATGGAAAATCACCAAATAAAGGTGTGTCCATGGACATTGAGGAACTCACCGGCGGTACAGAGCTATTTTGAGCAGCAGAAGTCCTAGAATTATGTAATGACATCATTGGAGTTTGGACGTCATCGGGCCCATCCTCATCAAAATCGTACACTGACAGAGATGACTTAGCGGTATTAGTCGGCTTCAGAGATTCTAACAATGGCACACTTTCTTTTGCTTTTCCAGACTTATCTTTTGCATTTGATTTCTTACTTTTCTTGCTAGCAGGTTCATTTTCACTGCTAGCAGTTGATTTGCTTTTCCGAGATTTTGATTTTTTAGGTGGTGGTGTTATAACAGGGGCAGGAATACTCTCTGTGCTATCGTTCAACGAATTTCCAAGACTTTCTACTTGGTCCAAAACGTCACACAAATTTTCTTCTGTAAAAGTAATTGTCTCAGGCATAATTTCCATTGGCTGTTCCTCCTCTTGCACCGGTGCCAAGGGAGGGGAGATAACTTTTGTCTGAACTGGTTCAATGTCAACAGCAGTAGATTCACTTTTTTGCTTTTTATTGGACTTTTTATGTGTCTTTTTGTTAGTTGGGGTATCACTTGTGTCCAATATTTCCTTTTCAACACTTGAGTCTTGTAATTTCTTACTTTTAGCACTGCTTTTCTTTTGTCCTCCAAAAGTAGTGATTTCTAACGTATTATCTGCCAGTTCCGACATCTGACCACCGATGATTTGCTTCTCAATTGATTTTGTTGAACTGGTTAAAATGTCAATAACACTGTCCGTATCGGCAGCTAATGTTTCGGTCGATACAACCGTTTCCATGGGAACAGGAGTAACCATTTTATTTGTATCATTCTGATTTTGTTTTTGCTCAGGCTTATTTGATTGAGTTATTTCTTTTTGTATTTTTTTCTGTCCCTCACGCGTAGGATGCAAGTGACTTTCTTTCCTAGGTGAAGCAGATCCCGAAGTTGACATTTCAGGATCTTCTTCAGTTTCTCCAGCGCTCGTATCAATTTGCAATGGATTATCCTCATTGGCTGGGTTGTAAAACCCACCAACAGGGGGCGACAATGTAGAAAATATTGATTCTGCAGCTTTTGCCAAAATATCTGTCGAGCCTTGTGATGAATCTTGACTTTCTGCAGCTGCTGTGTCCGAGATTGCTTTTGTATTTTTATTTTTTGGTTTTGATTTTGTTGATTTTTTATTTTGTACTGGTGGCGGGGGAGGTGGGGGTTGTTGTTGAGTTGCTATATCCATTTGTTCACTTGCATCATCGGTACTCAGCCACAAACTTCCTGTATGCTGAGTGGCTGGTAATGCCGAAGAAACTGTCGCTGAATTCACATTAGAGGCATTGGCATTTGATGAAGGTTTAGGATAAATTGCTCTTTGAGAACCTTTTCCTTTCTTTTTTCCTGAACTCTGCGGAGTTTGAGATCCAGGTGGAGGCGCTGTAGTTTGCACAGTGGGTTGTGGAGCCTGAGCCTGTGGTTGGGACTGCTGTTGAGTCTGAACAGTTCCTAGAACCTGCAGAGTGTTAGGGTCTACCAAAATACTTGTCGGTTGTCCGTTACAAGAAATCTGAAGCACGATAGCGCCACCTGGATTATTTCCTGGTGGTACTTGACTGTTTATAGCACTTGTTAATTGTGTATTCATAGAGGGCAGCACTGAAGATGTTAAGGAATTGTCCTGTGACGACACATTAACACTTGTATTATTAGGTCCATTAAAAACAGGCGGCATCATCATTGGATTATTTAAATTTGCACTTTGAACATTAGCCTCTAATCCTTCCATTGACATAAAACCTTGACCCTGACTTGTAACCATTTGTCCTTGACCTTGACTTGTGATATTTTGCCCATTCTGAAATATATTAGCACTACTGGAGTCCATATATTGGTTTGACAATGAAGAGGCACTTGTGACGGAGTCGTCTGGTTGGGAGATCACAACACTTTGAGTTGATGACACAATATTTGGCTGAGATTCGGTAGCAGACGTTGTTGTCGTTGACGACGTCTGCAGCGATGAATTGGTTGTCATTAATAATCCAGTTTGTAAAGCTACTTGTTGATTCTGTTGAGCAACTTGAGTTGGCAATGCTAGATGTGGCTGACCAATCTACAAATAGAAAAGATTTAAAAATTGAGATTTTTAAACCTAATTTAACCATTTAGACTTTACTGTATAATAAGAAATGTTCTCGGGTAGAATCTTTTGGAGTTTAACATTCAGGATTGTGATCGCTAGGACTTAGTTTTGCTGTTGATGAGCTGGTAGGTAAGCCCATTTGTTTTTTTTAACATGTAGCAGGTACTTATATTTTCTTGATTGAGACTTGATTGTTAAAATCATGAATATTTTAAATACATCCTGAATATTTCTAGTTACACATTATCAGTGTTGAGAAAAGTAAAATGACCACAATAAAAATTATTTCACATATATCAAAGCTGTCAGAAGTGGGTTGATGGAGGAAACCAGAGTACCTAGAGAAAACCAATGTTAGATGTCGCTTACCAATCTACAAATATAAAAGATTTAAAATTAAGACTTTTAAGCTAATAATTTGACCATTTAGACTTTATCAGCGTAATGAGTTAATTAGGGTTGCACATGCCAATCAAAATTATTTCACTTATATAGAGACAACTGATATAAAAGAAGTTGCAGAAATGTATAGTGTGTCAAGTTTGACCTTTAATTTGAAAATAACAATGTGTTAATAGGAATGGTGGAGGAAACAAGAGTATCTAGACAAAAAACATGGCAAGATGTGGCTAAGCAAAAAACAAATGGAAAAGAATTAAAATTTAGACTTTATTTAATAATTTCACCTGAATTAATGATAGATAATGTAGATTTAATGTAAAATAAGGAGTAAAAATACTGTAAACATTCATTTTATTGGCCACCCTATCAGTGAATTTTCAAGTAGAAGACCAATGTCTTTCAACCACTCCAGTAGCTCAGTTGGTAGAGTACTCGCTCCGTAAGTGGGAGGTCGTGAGTTCGAACCCCGACCAGGTCTGACCCAAGACTTGAAAGTGCGTAGTAACTGTTTTTTCGCCAAGCACTCGGCATTACGAAATGAAAGTCACAGTTCTTTCAGATGGGAACTTAAAATAAACCAGGACCCATGTCATGGTAGGCTTGGCACGATAAAGAACCCTGCTGTATAATGCCATCAGCGCAACGCACAGGCAAAATTTCTGCACCTTCGCCTATAGCTGGCGACGTCTCGATATAAGTGAAATATTCTTGACTGGGACGTTAAACACCATTACTCACTCACTCAAATGTCTCTCAAGTAGGCAGCAAACATGAAGTATTATGTATTACAAACTAGATTCCGAAATATATTCCGAAAATTTACTCCAAATGTGCATATGTAACCAAATGCATAACCTGTTTCAGAATAAATATCTCATGATAAAACAGATATATTTCTTTCGCGTTCATTTACCAGGCACACTATTTCCATGCGTAATCATTTTATACCGTTTCAGAGTAAAAAGCCCGATCTTGGCAGAAAGCGATAGCAATGTACGCTTTCACTGTCGTGAACGCCGTACAAAAAAAATATCCAGGGTGAAAGAGGTCACAAACTTAATCCAAATCCAAGAAAGTAATACAAAATTTCCTTTGTCTTGCTGGCTTGAACTACTGTTAGTGTTACTGTGTTCCAATTTTAGTGCAAAATTATAATTTGAAGAATTTTATGTGGCCTTGAATTTTTTGTAAATTTCATGGATCACATTGTACTTTATTATCATATCTAATATGGCAATGGATATAAATTGAAGCACTACTGTATTATTGCGAAAATCCCTACAATTGGAACCAGGATTCGACATTAACCCATGTCCGACTAACAATGTCATGTAAAATCTCGGTCTGGACGTATAAGATTTTGCTGACTAGCCTGACTGGTCGTGTTAAAGTCTGGGACGAATTAAAAATGGGACGAATTAAAAATTGATAAGAAATGGATAGAAGGTCTTAAGTGGGTAGAGCTTGGCATAAACAAGATGTCATGTTTTGTGTCTCCTTGCAGTAAAAACTTTGAAATTGGCAAATTAGTTTAAACTCTTTAAATTTAACTAGGGAAGTGAGGTCCGATTCTCCAGAAGGATAACCACCTCCTGTTTAGCTAGCTACAATGCCAACAATTGAATCAATGAAGTATGAAAAATGATGAGATAAAACACATAAATTATGACTATTTTTGGGCTGGTAGAATTTAGTTCAGGGCTAGTAAAAATTCTCAGAATTAGCCCGACTGGTCTAGTCTTTAAAAACATTATGTTAAACCCTGGGTTAACTCCTTTACAGTAGGGTTACACACTCCTGTCGAAATTAATTCACTTATAATATCAATGCACCAAGACCACTGCGGTAGCTCAGTTGGTAGAGTGCTCGCTCCGTAAGTGGGAGGTCGCAGGTTCAAACCCCGGCCAGGTCTGACCCAAGACTTGAAAGTGGGTAGTGACTGTTCTTTCGCCAACCACTCGGCATTACGAAATGAAAGTCACTGTTCTTTCGGATGGGAACTTAAAATAAACAAGGTCCCATGTCACGGTGGGCTTGCCACGCTAAAGAACCCTGCTGTATAATGCCATCAGCGCAACGCACAGGCAAAATTCTGCACTTTCACCTATAGATGGCGACATGTCGATTTAAGTGAAATATTCTTGACTGTGACATTAAACACCATTACTCAACTCAACTCAACTCAATGCACCGAGTAGTAGGATGGTTGAGAAAACCAGAGAACCTTAAGAACGCCACCTATGGCAACTGAGCTGACACGCTTTCTCACACTAGAATCTACCTAATTGATATTCGAACCTAGGCTGTGGGAGAGGGCCATGATGCAGTATACTTATAACCATAAATCGCAATCTAGTGTTTTACATCCCAGTCAAGATGATTTCACTTATATATAAAAACAAAGCAAAGATGTTGTGGAAATAAGGCACAAGCATTAGTAACAATAAATATTGCAGAGAAACTGCAGGGATATTTGTGTGCATTCCCATGACAACAAAGTATTTGTTTAAGGCCTCAAAAAAGGACCCAAGTACATGTAGGAAGATATTGTACAGAGACGGATGCAATTTTCTGGTTTAATTCATCTGTCATCAATTTTCCATAGCGAGATTTATGCCAATTCAAATTTCAGCATTATTTTAGCCACTGATCCAGTAACTTCACAAATCTAATCACTAAGATATATCCGAGCCAGATTTGAGAATAAGCCATATGAACTTATCATATAGGGTGTTGACTCTCATGCTGGGGATATGACATTAAGAGTATATACAAGGCATTCAAGATAATGCTTACCTGTAACTGTCCATTACTTGTAATAACCTGTCCTTGAATTGTATTATTCCCAGTAGATGTCGCCTCTGGGCCTTGTGAGATCACTTTCCCTTGAATTCCACCAGGTAAAGCCATTCTGGCTGCTCCACCAGGATTTTGTTGCCACTGAACAGAGCCACCGGTTTGCTGAAGAACCTGCTGTGGCACAGTACCAGTTTGTGAAGAGTTACCAAACACCTGTGGATTTGAAACCACTGGAATTATTTGTCCGTTTGGCAGCAGCAGTGCTTGAGGCAGCTGGCTATTTTGGTTTGGGACAGAGTTCACAGTTAATAAATTCCCACTTTGATTCACTTGACTAGCTGGCATGATAATCCCTTGTTGGGTCATCGTTGACCCTTGCATTTGACCCTGCATTGGTTGTATAAACTGTTGACCGACAGCAGCTAAAGGGTTGTTCATTGCTTGTTGCATTAAATTTCCTGTTCCCATGGCAACGGCATTTTGCTGCTGTTGCTGGAAATTCTGTTGATTCATTCCTGTTAACTGTCCTTGTAATGTCATATTCATTTGTTGTTGTGCTAGAGTATTGGCTATTAAAGCTTGATCAGCCATTGCTGAATTACCTTGGAGATCCTTCGGTAACTGTTGTCCTGGTAACATGTTATTATTTACAATCTGTTTTTGGAGGCCCATTGAAGGGTCCATACCTAACGGCACATTAGCAATACATGGCACACCCTGTTCATTAATAAACATAATTTGACCCTGTGGAGCCGCCAAAGCGGGTGCTCCTGGTTGAAGCATATTTCCTGTAAAACACTGCTGTCCGTTAATTTGAAACTGCATGTTCATCATACCATTACCTCCTGGGAACTGCATACCATTTTGACCTGTGGCCATGATTGGATTTGTGTTGATAGCTTGGGTCGTTGCTGTGGCAGCAGAACTATTTTGTGATAGCAAATTATTATTCGTACTGGCAGTGCTGACGGTACTTGTACTGGATATATTCTGCGTGTTTGACGCCACAGAGGCCAGAGTTTGTAAAGCAGATGGAGGATGACTAACAATTTGATCACCAGATTTTGGCGACTGTAACGAGGCATCAGAACTTACGACAGTCCCAGCCGCAGACACAGAAGCATCGTCTGCTGACTGGCCGCCACTGTTTTGATTTGCACCACTACCACTACTATTATTATTACTACTGTTGTTACTATTATTACTGTTTGGCGTTATTCCGGCGTCTTGCATTGCTAACTGTAACAAACCAGCTCCGGCTACTTCAGCATTTTTATCGGCATTTGGTGGTATTTGATTCTGACCTATGACCTGGTTACTAACTACATTCGGCAACGATATCATTCCTGCCGCATTTTGTCCAAACATCTGATTACCACCTAGCATCATCTGATTCATCAACATGTTTGGATTACCAATAATTTGTTGTCCGTTTGGTCCTATTATCACATTATTCATCGGTAAACCACCAAAATTTCCCATCATGCCAGGGGCAGACAACTCCTGATTAACATTCAACTGTCCTTCTTGTAACTGTTGTTGCTGTTTTTTCATATTTTCTAGTCGTAAACTTATTGTATTTCTTCTTTTTGTTTTCTTATTTTTCAAGTCCTGCTCTTTATCCGATGTACTGTCTGTTAGCACTGGTACTGTTCCGCCATTTTGAACAACCTCCTCTACATTAGGTTCAACCACTGCCACATTCTTATGACTCCAGGATGATGGGGCAACACCTAAAAAATAAATAAAACATTTAGAAACTAGAACTTTCTCTTGAGAGTCAAATACAACCCCCCCCCCCCAACATTAATCTTCTGACCTTGACCTATGACTTATGCACATAAATTTGGTATGTGACACATCGTCTCATGTTGGTTTACATGTGTGCCAAGTGTGCCATAGACATGGAAGATATGCAGTGGACACAATATAGGGGACAGACAACCAGGCAGACAGACAGACAGGGTGATTTCTATATACCCCCCTAAACTATAATCAATGAAACAGTCTTTATGAATCAAATGTCAAGATTCAAAATTAAGCGTGCAATTGTGCTAAATTCGATCATAACTTGACACACAGAAATCCATCCCAGTTGATAAATTTAGCAACCAGTCATTTTTTTGTGAAAATAAAAACTTTGATTTGATATTGGCGTTATTGGTGTTGACATTGGTCCATGTAATCTCTACATATTCTGAGTAACAGAATCAATCGGAACAGGAATTTAAAGGACGACCATCTTCACATAGGCCCTCTGTCAAATACAAAATATTTCATTGCTATAATAGTTATGGTAAAACTTGCACAGGTTCCAATGATTCAGCACCTAAGATTTAAAAGCCTGTGCAGTTTTTAGCACCTTGCTACCCAAAATAGTAAGTTGTGACTCCTGAATGTTTAGAAAGCCTTGTAGGCAAACACTTTAGCTACTCTATTACTAGTCCAATACTGCAAAATCATTTATATTTGTGGTGTTCATTTTTATGGGGTTGTAAGATGTGAATTTTAGTTGAAAATTCCTGGTTAGTGGTTTTCCTTTATGGTCAGTTCTGATTGTCCCCTACTACTACTGTAGCTCAGTTGGTAGAGTGCTCACTCTGTAAGTGGGACGTTGTGGGTTTCAACCCCGGCTGGGTCTGACCCAAGACTTGAAAATGGGTAGTGACTGTTCTTTTGTCAAGCACTCTGCAATATGAAATGAAAATCACTGTTCATTTGGATGGGAATTTTAAATAAACAAGTCCTGTGTCAGGGTGGGCTTGGCACGCTAAAGGACCCTGCTGTATAATGCCATCAGGTTAATCTATGTTTCCACAATTTTAAAATTATTAGTAGCCAGATTTCCAAGATTTGTGAAAATATAGTACTTTTTAAAGTAAATTTGTTAAAATAGGTTATGTTTTGAAAGAATTTCACAAAAATGAGTAGCCAATGGCGATTTTGGCTACCGGGAATGGAAACATAGGGTTAATGCACAGGCAAAGTTTCTGTACCTTTGCCTATATCTGGTGACGTCTCGATTTAAGTGAAATATTCTTGACTGGAAAGTTAAGCACCATTATAAATTTTATGGTAAGTTTGTAATATTAGATATAAAATAGGTTTCAACTAAAGATCAAACTTACTATTATTACCTGCTGATTTTAACATATCTAGATATCTGTCTCTTTCCATCTTCATATTACTTATATCCATTTTCAATCTTTCTATTTCTTCAACTGCCAAAAATCAAAATAAAATATGTTCATCAAAGTATAATAATACATGTATTATATCCAGGTGATTCCCTTTTTTTCTTGTCTCTAAAAATCACATTAAAAGCAAGAAATAATGTCAATGAATATGTCATGTTAATTTGTGTCAAATTTTAACATGTTTTCATGTAACTCGGTAAGACTATCTTTTATTTACCCCCCCTTCTTAAATTCAATACCACTGTAATAGCTCAGTTGGTAGAGTGCTCGCTCCATAAGTGGGAGATCGTAAGTTCGAGGCCTGACCGGGTCTGACCCAAGACTTGAAAGTGGGTAGTGACTGTTCTTTCGCCAAGCACTTGGTTGGTTGGTTGGTTGAATGTTGCTTAACGTCGCATCAGCAATTTTTCAGCTATTCGCAACGAGAACTATTTTATTAATCTCTATGGATTAATCTATGAACAATTTTGTGTATGCATGTGAAGTGCGAGTGTGTTGTATGGTCTGCCTTGTACTAGCGCGCACTCAGGGGACTTTAACGTGCTAGCTCACAGAGTCAGTACTCCGCAGACAAGCGTACCACTCCCCCAGTCCATTATACTGATACCAGGTGAATCAGTAAAGGCCAAGGGCAAGGAAAATTCACTTTTACAAGGAAAATTCACTTTCTCACATGTGGTCCGAGCGGGACCCGAACTCACAGCGGTGAGAGACCCTGGATTTGAAGACTGAGGTCTTATCCATTAGGCCACCGCGGCCTCCCACCAAGCACTTGGCATTATGAAATGAACGTCATGGTTCTTTCGGAAATAAACAAGGTCCTTTGTCATGGTGGGCTTGGCACGATGAAGATGAAGAACCCTGCTGTATAATGCCATCAGCGCAATGCACAGACAAAATTTCTGTACCTTCACCTATAGCTGGAGAGTCTCCAGCTATAGGTGAAGGTACAGAAATTTTGTCTGGTTTTTCACAAAGTAATTAATTAAATTACAATTACTTTGCAAAAGTAATTAATTAAATTACAAATTACATTGTACATTTTGCAACAATTTTAATGTGAATACAACTTTTATACAACCATAAAGTAGTCATGTTATATAATACTGTCCCAGTCTTGTTGACATGTTAATTTATGACATGTTTTTGGCATTGCATTTAATCATCATTAGATTTTCAAAAGTTTTATCCCCCAATCTACATCTGTCCGGTCGGAAAGTTTTACCTGCGACGCTGAACATTCTCTCTACAGGAGCAGAGGTTGCAGGAATGCATAGAACCTGACAGGCAAGTTTAGCCAAATTAGGGAATCTACAAGTATTATTTTGCCAATACAGAATTGGATTTTCTGACATAAGTATGCAGGGTTCATCTAAATCTTCATCTACCTCTGTATTAGCAGATTTTCCAGAAATATGTCTTTGTCTAGATGGAGTACTAGTAGATGGCATGAAACTAAAAAAGTCATCTTGCTTCACTTTCTTACAAGGTGGGGATACAGGGTTGTCATCTAAAGAAACTGGAGCATAAATCTGATTGTTTTTTTCTTTTAAAAGGTCAATGATTTTTGTGACTTTTTCATTTTCACACCATCTCATTAATCTATACCAGTGAGTAGTGTTAAGGGATTAAGAAGCTCATACTTGAAAGTTAATTAGTTATAATTGTCAGGTAATTCAGTGGGTGTTGTTTATAAACTAGCATGTTAAGGACCACTTTGGAAATTAGACCTACAAAAAAACTCACTTTTGGAAGCTTAATACCACATTATTAATGTAAGCTACACAATTCAATATCATCCTGCAAATATTGTTTTACTAACAAGAAAAGTTAAATTATTTCATTTTTTTTGTATTTCAAAAATTTTCAAAGTGGCTGTTCAATTGTTTTGTCAAATATGATAAAACAAACTTTCAGTAATATTTCATGATGTAATTGTAATGCAATTGAAATGTAATTGGCATTACATGACTTTTTTTAATGTAATTAATTAAATTACAATTACAAGTAATTGAAAAAAGGTTCAATTACACATTACATTCAATTACTTGAAAAATTGTAATTAATTACGGCTAATTACAATTACATTTTTCAATTACCCCATCTCTGCTGGAGACGGCTCGATATAAGTGAAATATTCTTGACTGGGATGTTAAACATCCTTATTCAACTCAACTCCATTAAATTCAAGGTGATTTTTTTGAAAAATTGTTTTTCAAAGAAATGTTCAAAATGTCTTGAGTCTGTCCTATTATGGTTTTCAGTTGAAATTAAAATTATTGGGCAATTACGAATTCATTGACAACTAAAGTCCAAAAGTTCTCAAATCTTTTTCAAAATGATGGGCAATTTTAACCAGCTTTTTATTGACACCCTAAGCATATTGCAAATTTAAAGAGCTACATGGCAAATGTAAGTGGCCTTCAAATTTTCAAAAATAAATCGTAAATCTAAATTATAATCGATTATCGATATATCGTCCCACTCTTATCCACTGTAGTGGTTACCAGGTATGGCAATATTGGATTACTTACGGTGAACCCGGTCCCCCTTCTCCACTAGCAGTCTGTCATTTGTAGACTTCAATTGAGTTATATATTCCCAAGCACTCTCCACAATTTCTAAGGTGCTCTGAAAATGAAAATTAAAATCAGAATCAAATTACTGAACCCACACATAAATAAACCAGTGTTTTTCACAATCAATTTCTAGGTTTCCACAAATTTGAAATAATTAGTAGCCAAATTTCCCAAAATTGTGAAAATATAGTCCTTTTTGAAGTATTTTTCCACAAATTTGCTAAAATAGGTTACTTTTTGAAAGAATTCCTCAGAAATTAGTAGCCAATGGCGATTTTGGCTACCAGGAATGGAAACATAGAATTTAGCTTAAAATAATTCTGTGATAGAGTATAAATTGTATCCTTTCTGTTCCATGCTAGAAATGCAAAATCCTTAGTTCTTAGAATTATAAGTAGAGTTGGTTATGTCATGTAAGTGCATCTGCACTGTGTTTCCTAAAGTCTAATTCATTTCTATACTGAAATAAATTAAAAAGTCTTTTTACCCAAGAAGAGAATCAACACTCATGTCATGTCTAATAATTTACTTGACAGACTAAAACCTTAATGCAATGTTACCAGTATCCAAGAACAAAATTCACACTCTATTTATGTCCAATTCATTACAGATTAAACCCTTGTTACAATGTATTCAAGACCAAAATTCTCACTCACTCTAGTCACTGAGATACTCCTGAACACTTCTCAAAGATTTAGACCAGGTAAAATAAAAGACCCTACTTTAAGGCCAGTAGGTACACACAACACTCAACTTTCTTAACTTGCATCTAGTTAAATTACAGAAGACAGGGATTGAGAATAACTGGAAACCAGTAGCACATGGCTCCTAAAAATCAGTCTGGTCCAACATGTTTACACATTTCAGGTACCGGTATTTATTACTATTAAAACTTCTTTTCTGAAGTAAGCTGGGCCCCTAACTCAAAATAGTTAAGCTCTATCCATGGAAGGTTTCCTCAACCTTCAGCCACTTATAAAACTTGTGTGTGCAGTCGAACATGCCTTAAAGACCACCTCTTTTTTAAGGTCCACTTGCTTTTAAAGGTCAGTAAAATTTTATCCCAATCAAAATTTATTCATGTTATTTGAAACTATATTAAGGGCACTTGTTCTAAATGGCCAGCAAAATTTTATCCTTTTCCACTTTATTCACATTTAAGACTGTACATAAAGGGCACCTGCTCTTAAAGGCCAGCAAAATTTTATCCCTTTTCTTCTTCATCGATGTTATATGAACCTGTATATAAGGGTAATCTGTCCATAAAGGCCACTATTACCGTTTCCCTAGGTGGTATTTATACACAGGTTTAACTGTATAAAACATTAGTGAAATTTTACCACAATGAACATATATATCTATGAGTAATATTGATACAAACATGTTCAAGTATAGCGAGTGGCCTTAAGAGTAAAACTTAATAGAATCAGTGAGTATTTGTTGAGGGGAGTTTATGGTAGCAGTATAGGGTTTATGAACTGAAACACCTTACTTATCAAGAGATTTAAGATTGTTAGTATAAATTGAATGGAGTATATGGTGTATGTCTTATGAACTGAAAAATCTAACTAATCAAGAGAAATAGACAGGTTTAGCTTATATACATGTAACAATGACATGACAGATGAAGCTTAACTATTTTGAGTTAGGGGCACAGCTCACTTCAGAAAAGAGTGGTAACAGTAACAAATAGCTAAAATGTGTAAACATTAAGGAGCCCAGACTGGTTTTTAGTAGCCATTGGCTACTGGGTCCCTGGTAATCTTCATTCATGCATGAAAAATTCATCATGTTTTGAATCATATATTATGGTCAGTCACAACTAGTGTGAAGAACTTACAGACCAGAGTCTTAGTATCTACAGTCCAACCTGTCTATAAAGATCACCCAAGAGCACCAGTAAAAGCGGTTTTTATGGGTAAGTAGCCCTGATATACAGGTTCAAATAACATAACTAGAGCAAAAGGGATAAAAATTTACTGACTTTTAACAGCAGGTGGTCCTTATATAGAGGTGGCCTTTAAAGCAGGATCGACTGTACATTTACCTAATATCTTACATGTATAGCTCACATTAACACAATGTACCTCCCTCGATTTGAATTCCAACCAATACATGGAACTGAACCTAGTCCCAAACCTGTTAATAACATCTGATTTTTGCAAAACCCGGTCCCAAACCAGAGTTAACAATCTGTCTGACCAAACCTAGTTCTAAACACTAGTTAACAATCTCTGGTCTGACCAAACCTAGTCCCTAACACAAGTTAATAATCCCGGGTCTGGCCAAACCTAGTCCAAAACCATAATTAACATTACAGGGATGAAGATTAACTATTTCAATTAGGGGCCCAGCTCCCTTTTGGAGAGAAGTTGCAATAGCAATACATTACAAAATCTTTATAACTTTGGAAGACCAGCTAAATTTCTGGGGGCCATGGACTACTGGGCCCCTGTTAATCTCAATCCTTGAACAATCGTTGGTCCCAAACTGAAGTGGACAATCCCTGGTCTGGATAAACCTAGTCAGTCTAGTGCAAAACTAGAGTAAATAATCTCTGGTCTAAACGAATAGAGTCCCACACCAGAGTAATCCTTACCTGGTTCAGCCTAACATAGTCTCAAACTAGGGTGAACAACCCCTGGTCCAGCCCAACCTAATCCACAAGCTGAGTGAACATTCCCTGGTCAGGCCTAACCTAGTATTGGTCCAACCAAAGTTAATACTGAACCAAAATTCCCTGGTCAGGCCTAACCTAGTATTGGTCCAACCAAACTTAATACCGAACCAGAGTGAACAATCCCTGGTCCAGCCCAACCTAATCCACAACTTAGCACAAGCTGAGTGAACAATAACATTCCCTGGTCAGGCCTCATCTTGTCTTGGTCGAACCAACTAAATGTCGGACCACAGTAAGCAATCCCTGGTAAGACCAAATTTTAGTCTTTGTTCAATTAAAACCATGTCCCAAACCAGAAACTGAGTTAACAATCCCTGATGAGTCCTAACCAAACTGGAAACTGAGTTGACAATCCCTGAATAGGTTGGACCTTAGTCCTTGTTTGGTGAAATCGTGTCCCAAACCAGAGACCGACTTAACAATTACTTGTCAATAACTTACTCTTCCCAGTGGTTTTTCTGTGGCAGCACCGACAGGGGGCAGTAAATCTCCGATCTTGTTTATCCATTTCCTTATTTTATCTTTCCTGTTCTTTTCTGTGGCATTGTGGTTGATACGCTTTTTGTTCTTATCTACAGGAGGAACACTGAAATTGTACATAAACAATATATTACATGTATAATTATTACTAGCAGTAATTTTCTTTCATTGTTTGAAAATTACCTTCTGTCTTAAGTTTGGGAACAAACTGAGGTTCTGAGATCTAGCAAACTGCATTATGATATGCTGGTAATTGCTAATATCTCTATTGCAAAAACATTATATTGTAGTACCATCTGATATTTTGTGGGTAAGGATAAGATTTAATTTTTCAGTGCATCACTGCTGTTTTTGGGGAATTTTTGTTGACAAATTGGGAAATTTGAGTCATTTTTCCATAGTGAAAACTACCTTTATTCTGTAGTAATTGTTTTTGGGGAATTTTTGTTGACAAATTGGGAAATTTGAGTCATTTTTCCCTAGTGGAAACTACCTTTATTCTGTAGTAATCTTAAGCAAACAAAATCTCTAACTAGTGATGTGCCCATGATCAATAATAATTAATAACTGATTGATAATGAGATGTTATCCACTTGTCAGATTTAAAAACTGAATAATCCATGATGTGTTTCCCTTTTTGACAGGAAGAAACTACAGACAGAAAATAAGAAATACCAAAACAGTGATTTTGTTTGCTTCATAAAATCACTACCGAGTATTTATAGTTTCTCCCTGGGGAAAAATGACTAAAATTTCCCAATTTACCCACTAAAATTCCCCATAACAACAGTGATGCACTGTTAAACTAAATCTAGTTGTCCTTACCCACAAAACATCAGATGGTACCAAAATGCAGTGTCTTCATAATAGAATTATGAAGATACTAGACATTGTCAGCATATCACAATTGCGGCAGTTTGCTAGATCTAAGAAATTAAAATTTCCCAATCTTAAAGGCAGAAGGTAGTTTTTAAAAAAAATGTAACAAAATCACAGCGAAAAAAAAGTATTTCAAATTTTAAGACAGTATGGATCTAAGACTAGATGAGGGATATGACTTCACTTTTTTTTTTTTACTGTCCAAAGCATAAATAAAGCACAAAAATTAACATTAGATCAATTTAATGTTATGATTTAAAATGCCTGTTCAAAACAATACTTAATCCAATATCTGAAATTCAATAATTTGTACATACAGTAAAACCTGGGTAGTGGTCACCTGTCAACAGCAGTCAGTCCGAGTCAGCCCCTAACGGTTTTACTATATAAACAAACTCTGTAGAGCTGTCACCTGCCAAACTAGGCCAACCTAACAGCCCTAATGAATTAGGGGTGCAACGATTCATCGATAGATAGGTGAATCACGATTTTGATATGCATGATACATGTATCGATATACTTCGTTAAATATCGATGTAAAAACGATGTTTCAGCATTCCGGAAAAATCCGGATTTTACTGTTATCACTTTGAATTTTAATGATACACAATGGAAACCAAAATGGCAAATGACGCGTCACGTAAACACATGGAAATAATAACTCCAAACAATGTCAAATAAAACGTTTGGAAGTACTTTGAACACCCTGTGTACATAGAAAATGAAAGGAAAGTAACAGATAAAACCAAAACTTTTCCCTATCAACAATATTGATATATTTATTCCTGTTACTACTGATGTGGAATCTATCTCGAAGAATGATTTGGTAGGATTATACTTTATAAATAATATCGTGATATGTATCGCATCATGATGTCTGTATCATGATATGTATTGTATCGCCTTGTAAGTGTATCGTCCCACCCCTATAATGAATGTTCATTTCTTATGCATTTGTTACACAATTGATATACCGTATTTCCAATTATTAGTTACTTGAGTAGTACTGATCATTGATTACGCCTAAAAAAATTGTTTGGTTCGGGTCACGTGACCCTACCTGCAAATTTTGCCCGACCCTGATGTTTTTTGCGTTGCCTGACCCGTTTTGGATTGAAAAACAACATTTGCTCTGTATCTGTAAAACTTTTTAGGGCCTTGATAAGCCTAGGCTTGCAATATCCTTGTGTCAAAAATTTATAACTTGCTTTGTTGTATAACGATATATATTTTTTCATATGTATATATATATATATATAACCCTACCTAGATTTTTTTTAAGTTACCAGAATCAAACAATTGTTTTTAGACCTTATGAAAATCCATCTGATTCCCATCACTAATTATTACATGATACACTAGGTTTCCATAAATTAAAATTAGTAGCCAAATTTTCAAAATTTGTGAAAATATAGTCCTTTTAAAGTATTTTTCCACAAATTTGTTAAAATAGGTTACTTTTTGAAAGAATTCCTCAAAAATTAGTAGCCAATGGTGATTTTGGCTACCATGAATGGAAACATAGATACATAATTATGAGAAAAAGAAGGCTATGTTTCCATTCCTTGTAGCCAAAATCGCCATTGGCTACTAATTTCTGCAGAATTCTTTCAAAAAGTAACATATTTTAGCAAGTTTGTGGAAAAATACTTTAAAAAGGACTATATTTTGACAAATTTTGGAAACTTGGCTACTAATTATTTTATATTTGTGGAAACCTAGAGAAGGTCACATGTTCCCGTTCTGACATATTATTTTTTGCAGATGAAATGTATGAAGTGTTACCAAAGAAGGCTGTGTACAATAAATGCCATATGTTGCACACCATACTCACTGATATGCACAGATGCACACTTGATATTAGAATTTATGTTATCATATACTGTAATAATATTTATATATGATAATTGATTAATAACCATTTTAAAACACTTTATTTTTGCGAGATTTTTATCAAAGCATCGCAGCAAGAAATTTCCGCTGTATCCCATTGTGAGCCCCTACCCGGTAATTTAAAATCATAGGTCTGTAAATAAAATTGTCTGATGATGTTCCTAAGTCATGTAAAAATTCATGTCACATTGTGTATGCAGGGTTTTACAACCATCTTTTAATGTGGGGGTCCTAAGGACGCATGGTATAAAAAACAAGGGTCCAAACCTAAATTTCAAGGATTATGTGTCCTCAGGGGACAGAAATGTGTGATAAAATCTTGGCCAATCAAATGCTAACAGCAAATGAAATTTAAATAGTGTTTTAATGAAACATCCTAGTGACCATAAAAATTATAAAAATGATAAAATAAAAAACCGAAAGGGACATCTGACATGCTACTCATGATGTGCATATGTAGGAACTAATGGTCAATTTTTGTGTGTCCAAGTGGTCTCACATGCCAACTTGTACGCACATCCCTAATTTTGGAGAGTCCAAGGGCAAAAATGTGTGTATAGGGATGCACATTTGCACGTCCTGCAAATCCCTGTGTACCTGTTAACTGGGTCAGATTTTTCAGAATGGGCAATTTTCAAAAAACTTTAAACTAATGCACCATAACATCAATATTTTTTTGCATCACGATGTTAAGTAAATATGGCCCATCATGGCTTTAACATTGTGGTCATTTAGCATGTCATGACCCCATCTAGGATGAACCCTGTATCATTATATACCTTGGTTCCTCTTCTGTATGACAGATATATAGAGGTGGAGCTTCATCTAAATCTCCATTCATTCCTGCAGTAGCTGGTGGACTCCCATTATGTGAACCAATATCTACAATTACATAAAACAGATTAACATTATGTATACAGGGGTGGTCCTGAGGGACTATCCTGGGGTACTTTTATTGTTATTTCAACAACTTAGCCAATTTCTATTTTAACTCTTTTAGATTCAGGAAAATAGATTTCAAAAAGGGTTAGAAAGAACTTTTGTCAAAAACAAATTTATACCTTGTGTCAAGGATCAGAGAACCACTTATTTTTTGGAAAATTGTCAATTTACACAAAACTTACATTCCATGACCAGTAGCTGTCTGCTGAAAAAATTAAGCTATCCAAGTAGTGTTGAACAATCAGAAAGTATTCAAAATCAATCATTGAAAAATAATCGGTAGTTAAAACTGATTGATCATCGATTAATTGGAAGTGAAGATTTTAGCATATTTTTTTTCCACCATAAAGTATATTTACATCGTCTATATTTACATGTCTATGTTTCCATTCCTGGTAGCCAAAATCGCCATTGGCTAAATCGCCATTGGCTACTAATTTCTGAGGAATTCTTTCAAAAAATAACTTATTTTAACAAATTTGTGGAAAAATACTTTAAAAAAGACTATATTTTCACAAACTTTGGAAATTTGGCTACTAATTATTTTAAATTTATGGAAACCTAGCATGTGATACATCACATGACTCACAAAATGGCTTCTATTAAGTACCAGTACTATTTTGTGTCGTTGGCGAGGCCTTGCAGTTGCCATTTTGTTAGATTGTTTTCAGTAGTTACTTAAGTGTTGAACTTTGTTTCCTTCTTAAATCCGAGCACCTTTTTGACAATGCACATTTTTTGCCGAGAATCAAATCTGCCAACTTTAATTTGATGACCAAAATGGTTATGCCTCCATCAACAATTTTTCGATTATCAGTGATAATTGGTTCATCACTAAAAATTAGTGATCCAACTTTACCAAGGAAAAATTGTAGAAATGTGAAGGTGATTGTGTCTTGTGACCAAAAAAAAAAAAGAAAAAAAAAAAAGAAAAGCCAATTATATTGACTTTGGACATAAATACAATTATAACATGCCAATTTAGCTCTATCTATGATGTTATTGTCCCAACGAAGAACAATAATATTGACCATAGTCTGAGGTTCAGGGGTTCAAAAGTCCCAGAGTCCGAGGCCTGGTACCTATTGTTGATTTTGCATTGGGTCTGGGACAGTTCATATTTAAACTGTAGAAGTCCATTGGACCTGTTAGTTTTACCAGGATTAGGGATGGGTATTATCAAAATTTTTGTATCATGATATATTATGATACGTAGATGCTGTATCCCGATACGTATCATAATATATTATTTTAAAACTAAGGAAGGCAAAGAGCTTTTTACAATTTTGAATTTGTCGCTGTCGGCCATGTTGTTAATAAGACCTTGTTATGGAATGAGTTTCATATTTGGCTGTTTCGTATCTGATTGATAGCTTACCTATACTAGTATGACATAATATTTTTATAAATTCCAGTCAGTTGAGTTTATAAACAAATCGGACGCCTCTACGGCAGTTTGTGCTTTCATTTAAGCTATAAAAACATAGGTAACTTGACTTTTAAAAAATACCAGTATTACCACATCGAATCTGTAATATCGCGATACGTAGGTAATATGAAATTGTATTGTGATATACCGGTATACTGCGTACCACTAACCAGGATAATACATTTTATACTATATGATGTACTACAAATGGATATTTTAGTTAAATTTATGATGATATTGGACTTTTAAATCATGTTTTCAGGAAAAGTTCAAGTTCTGACATTGGAAGTCCAATGGAAATAAAGGTTTCACAAAAACTCTAAGCCCTAAGGGTTATCACATGGATGGAATGATTGCTAGACAACTTGTACCCAATTCTGTTAACAATTTGGGGGAAATATTAGCAGTAAGTGCATGTTCTTGTTTATAATAAATAAAACTAATTTAAAGATAAAATTATGATTTAAATTATCTTTCATCAAAAGGAAATTAGTTTAAAAATTTTCTTTAATTGTTTCCTTTTGTACAAGTGAAGTTGTCTTTAGTTGGGTACATTTGTCTTTAGGTATAAGTCTTTGGTACCAGTCATCACGGTATGAGTACAAGTGTCTTGGGTATGTGTTGTCTCCGGTTGGGAGCAGTTGTTTTAAGGGTAGACGTCTTAGGTACCAGTTGTCTTGGTATGAGTAGAAGTTAAATTGGGTACGAGTTGTCTTGATACCGTTGGAACACAGGTGGACCCCATTCTTACAGATATCTTTAAAATTGTGAAATGTCAACACCTGACCCTAGTATGACTGAAAGACTAAAAAGATACAAATATTTCATTAACCAGGGGTGTCTGTCCAGGGTAGAAGCTTAACTATTTTGGGTTAGGGGCCCAGTTCACTTCTGAAAAGAAGTTATAATAGTCATATAGATAAAATGTGTATAAATTTAGGGGCCCAGACTGATTTTTAGGAACCATTGGCTACTAGCCCATGCTAATCTTCCTCCCTGTTGTCTGCGATATCTAACACTGATGAGCTGAGTATGGTTGTCATAGGCTGACAGGTTATTTTTTGCAATTTGTTTCAGTAACCATGCTAAGTGTCCCTATCCAAATCATGCAGACATTCGTGCAAATTTGGAGAATTATGTAGACACTAGCAGGTTGATGTTGACACAGCTCTAGTCAAAAGAAAGTTCGCAAACAATTCTGATTTCAGCAACAGTAGAAAACTATCTTGCTAAACACCTTACATGACCTTTTGTCAACAATTAATTTTGATTGAAAATAAGGTCAATTTTGTATCAACATTATCGCCGTTTGGAGCTGTAAAATCTATGTATTAATAATTTTAACGTCACTTACTTAGATTTTCAGACGCATTGTCTGGTTTTTCAGCAGTAACATATTTATTTAAATCCCTGTCTTTAGGTTTTTTCGACATAATACACAGCTATGATGCAGACACATAAAGAAGCCATTTCGTTTTGGAAGCCGCCATTTTCCTGCGTGACGTCACGAATTTAGCACAACAGCCTCATTTTGGTTCTTGGGATACCCGCTGGGTTTCCTTTTGTCAAATATTAACGAGGCCAAGGTAAATAACGACCAGCCTAGTATAAAAAAGGTTTACCAGAAATTAGTAAGTATAATCTATTAAATAGACTTCTGTTTCACGGAATTTTTATTTATTTTTTTTAAATCCAAAACACTTATTGGATAAATTAGTGCCGCGCCAGTCTCTGTTGGCCACATTTCAAACCGGTGTGTATGTTTGGTTTCATTCTCTCAAATTAACCTTAATTATGAAGACAGAAAGCAGATCCATAATAAATAAATAAATAAAACTGAATTCTAAACTGAATAATTGTTGTCATAGTGCTACAGTCTACATATAATTTATCAACGATGTCGACGCTGAGAGACAATAGAAGATGATGTAGATATATACATAACGTGTTTATTTAATCACGCAACGCTAGATGACGTCTAGTTACATCGCAGTACTATGTATACAAGTTAACGGATCTCTTCCAAGACAGGTTCAGTGCATAGGTACTCTAAAATTCATTCCCCACTGAAGTACCTATGGTTCAGTGGTCTAAACGAGGACTTACGGTTAACAGTGCCTCTCAACGAACAGGTTCCGGAATTCCACTAAGACTCAATCCTATAGTATGAGAAAGTCAGTTTGCTTGCCAAGGTCCGAACAGCGGCCAACATTCGTATCTCTTTTATGCGGTAGGTCGGGTTCGAATCCTGACAGCATCTAAGAATTCGAAACAGACAGCAACTATTTTTTCACCATGCCCTTGGCATTTAACAGTTTAGAGAAAGTTACAGGGTCCTTCGGAAGAGACCTTAAAAACCGATTGTCGATGTCAGGCGTGAGGGGGGTGGGTGGGTAACCATAGTCCTTCACTGGAAATTGTGAAATATTTAATCAAAAACACGCAATATTGTATGCTGTAAAACTTTATACTGAAATTAATTGAAAGAAATTTTGATTTTGTTTCAGTAGATTGCTGCCAAAGTCAAATGAGATTTTTATAATAGGATATTTCTTTGATTTGTGTTTTTAAAACTCTTAGTGCCTCGTCATAGTCTATGGTAATCGCGGTAGCTCAGTTGGTTTAGTGCTCGCTTCGTATGTGGAAGGTCGGGGTTCGAATACCAGCCAGGCCAGATCAAAGACTTGAAAGTGGTTGTTCTCAGCAATTAGAAATGAAAGTCTCGGATCCTTTGGATGAGATCTTTACAAAACCGATGCCCTTGACACGGTAGGCGTGACACGCGAAAACACTCGTTGCACATTGTCCTACACGAACTAGAAACTTAATTAAATTTATATACACAATTCTTAATGCATTAATATCTTTGTTAAAATAGTGTATAGGCACATACCTTTTGGCCCTTATTAAGGCAGTTACGTCCATGGTAGTGGCTATCTTTTTCACTACGCACTTGACATTTAGAAATGAAAATCGCCGTGTTTTTTGAGGAGAGATGTGTCACGGGTAAAGAACCGTCCCTACGCATTGTTTTGAGCGTACGACAGGGTTAAAATATTCTGTCACTTCACGTTGAAGCCATTCAATATTACATTCAGAGGAATAGGGTTGAATTTTGTGCTCGTCACGATTCTTTCACTTATATCGAAGCGGTCGGTTCTTTGATGGTCGTAGAAACGAGAGAGAGAGAGAGAGAGAGAGAGAGAGAGAGAGCAATATAATGAGCAAACATCAGTTATAATAAGAGTTATTCCCCTTTAATAGTTATTGAACGTTTTCTTCAATCTTAGTCCGACTAATCAGTCCACTCGACCCCCATTTTAATTTTTTGTCAAAAAATTAAAATGAGGGTTAGTGGGCTGATTAGTCGGGCTACTTCAATCTTTTCTCAAACATTTCAAGTGTTGAGTTTTAACGTTCCAGTCTAGAATATTTTACTTATATCAAAACGTCGTCAGCTAAAGACCAAGGTACAGATATTTTACCCTTGCGTTGCGCTGATGTCATTATACAACAGGGTTCTTTATCGTGCCACGAGACGGGGCCTCGTTTATTTTAAGTTCCCATCTGAAAGAACCGCGACTTTCATTTTCGTAATGCCGAGTGCTTGGCGAAATAACAGTCACTACCCACTTTCAAGTCTTGGGTCAGACCCGGTTGGGGTTCGAATTCATGAACTCCCACTTACGGAGCGAGCACTCTACCAACTGAGCTTTTCAAAAGAGCTTTGTCAATGGATTTTCTCGCCCATAGAAACAACTATTGTTCATCTTTAATGTTTAGAGACAGTCGTTTTTATAAAATACTTTTACACCTTTTAAGTTTTTAAAGCCTAACAATCACATTTTGTTTTTAAAACAAAAAGCGCATCTAAACATATTTTTTGTTTTATTTTTACTTTTTCCGATATTCTCCTACATAGAGAGAATTTTACATTTTTTACTAAAAATCAGCTGTAGCATGTTCCCCTGGTGACCTCATATCCATATATTAAAAAGTTCAAATAAGGTCAACAATTACAATTTTAACCAATTATATCACATTTGTTATTGGCATCGGTTGAGAAGAAATATCTATTTCAAATAACGTGAAGTATGTAGTTTTGAAGTTTTAATTTGTAAAAAAAAGCATTAGGATAACATTTTTTGAAAGTGGACAAAGTGATTAAGTCTATGACACAGGCGCGATTCAGGCGTGAATATCAATGGTCCAAAATGGGTGTTTTAGTTCTTAGTTCAATTACGATTATTATAAATTTTTTCTCAATATACAAGAATAAATGTAATGATTTCGATTTTTCATGTATTTTTTCTTGTTAGTATTTTTGTTTTTAAACACAAATATTGTGGTCATTTCATGGGAAACCAAACGATAATATAGCCATTTTAGTTTAGGACTGTCTCTAAGTATAAAAGACGAACAATAATAAATGGAAAGATGTCATTTTTTATAGAATGTTGCAAGTCAATATTTAAACTTCCAGAGCTGATACATCTTGTATTTTATTTTCCGAACAGAATGTTTTAAGAAATTCTGTGAGATGTATTTTAGGTCGAATATCTTCCCTCACGATGATAAGACATTTTCGGTGTTATTGCCAAAATTATCTTACCATCGGTAGGGCAGATAATTCGGCCTTATGTGTTTCGAAGCGTGTCAGAATGATGTGCATGTTTAACCTTCTTCCTTATTGGAAATAAAATAGTGTGCACGAGTTGTAAAAATTATTACACCAATGACCTTAAATGTTACAAAACGCACAAAGGGATGTTTCATAATAAAATTTAAAAAATACTCATAAATATTTAAAATGTACCAATGGGTATTTATTAAATTTAATTATGAAACTGGTCTCTGTGGCTGAGCGTGACAGCTTTGTTGAGTCATTGAGATTTTCCATTATTTTTCAGTCTTGTGGTCTTTTTGTTTGATCTTTCACACACACACACACACACACACACACACACACCATGTGGTCATATTGACAAATGGGAAATTAACATATTGAAATATTTGTTTTTGTTTCTTCTACTTATGGTGCATTTGTTTCACAATTAATACGCAATGGGTAGACCTTGTTCCCATTACGGGACCTTTCTGAAACGAAGCAAGCTGCTTACAAATAAATTGTTGACCCAAAGATATTGCAACCCTATGCTTATCAAGGACCACAAAAGTTTCATGACCGTCACCACAATTTTGTTGATAAGTATGATGTCTCTGTATAAAAAATACTCTAGATATATTTGACGTCGTGTAGCTCCATGTTCTTTCCAATTTTGTTTACACGCATAACGAGTGTAGGTAGCGAAACAGGAAGTGCTTACCCTTCCGGAGCTCCCGGCCTCACTTCTCTGGTGGAGGTTTACGTGTTTCATTATCGACTTTGCGTTTGATCAATAGTTGCGCATGCGCTAATTTTTCCGGTTACTTTCGACCTGAAGCTAACAAAGAATTATGAAGGATTGAAATTTATTTCTTAAATAAAATATTGAAAGATCAAAGATATCAAATTATTCCTGTTATCATTAAAAAGTAGAAAATGAGAGGAATTTTATGGTATTTTTTAATCTGAAATATTTTAAGAAATTTTTGGGGCTTTTTTAGTTTGAAATTTAAGAACTTTACAATATAGATAAAGAAGGAAATATGTTGACGTGGTTGCTTAAAACAGTCATATCAATAATTTTACTTTCATTTTCGAAAAAGTTCCTGTTATAGCTAAAAAGAAGACATTTTGACGATTCCAATGGTGTATAACACGAGAAAATAAATAAATAAACAATTGGGGCTTTTTTAACTTTAATATAAAAATAGGCACTATTTTTGACCAACTATAGCAGTCATCTTAACCCGTCACCGTATATATACAGGTGATGTATAATGGTTTATACATGTATAGGGAAAACATGCACCCGGTTTAATAATTTACTTATTTTGACTTTAATGTGGATATTTCTTAAAACTTTCAAATTATTTCATATTCTACAATTTTTTCTGCATCTTACTATATTTTTTCATAATTTTATGATAATGGAAAATTACTTCAAAATTACTTTGAAAATAACCCATATATTCGTATGGTCTTATATAGAGTGATATAGTAAAAAGGTGATAATTTACATAAATAGGCTTACTTTGAGTGACAAAAACTCTAAAAATTTAGGGAAAAGTCTAACACTTTCAAATCGTTCCACATTCTACAATTTTTTCTGCATCTTAAGACATGTTTTTTTAAAATGTACGGTAATGGCAAATTACTTCAAAATTACTTTAAAAGTTTGTATGATTTTACGGATAAAGATATTTTTCGCATAGATTTACATGGTAAATATGTAAAAATTTGCACAGGAATGCTTGTTTTAATCTTCAAATACATTTTTTAATATAGAAAATGTATCACTTTCACATCGTTTCATATATTTTACATTTTTCTCAAATTAAGATTTTTTTAAATAATTTTCCGACAATGGCAAATTACTTCCACATTCTTTTGAAAATTATTAAAGCGGTATATATTTGTTTCATACCTCAGTTTAATATCAACTATTAAATAAATAAATAAATAAATAAATAAATAAATAAATGTTCGAAAGGTCTTTTTGTCTGCATCTCTGATGACTGCGAGACTATTTCTTTTTCCTTTTTCCCACGCGGACTGTCATTGGTTTTTTAAGTAATTTTTGTTAGAAAAGGACCAGTTACGGATTTATCGTTAACCAGGTGATATTTCTGAATTTAACTAATGCCTCGCTTGTACATTCAGATGCGGGACATTCCCCATTAATGGAAAATCACCTTCATACTAATCCCTTTGCATATTCGAAGTGTATCCCGCTACCGATCCTGTCTCAAAGAGGATAGATTTTGTGCATTTTATCTATGTCAATTAATCACCTATAAACCGGATATCGCTAATTAACTCTACCCATTAATGTAGCTGTCCAGTACTCTATCTGAAAAACAGCTTCATTATTGTGTACTACAGATTAAAATTTGTGTCAGTCATAATGCATAATATCACAGATGGAGTCTCTCTCTCTCTCTCTCTCATAGTTTTAAACATCTCATCACATAAAAGTACAAAAAAATTTAATAAAATAAAATAAATAAATAAATAATAATAATAATTTAATTTCTCTGACTTCCCCCACATTTATTTGTTCTACCAGCAGACTATTAAGCTAATATGATAACTACATGTAAAAAAAAAGGAGTTAGTAAAAAACAAAGAATTCTAAGAGAAATCAAACAGACCAACGAAAATTATTTGGAAAATAATAAACCCATAAATGAGGAAATAGAAAACTTGAATGAATATGCAATAAAAGAAAAACTATCGAAAGGACAAACTAGTTGAAGTATTAAGAGATGCGTTGAGAAGTACTGAATAATTCTGCGGTGACTGGTAACTGTGTGCACATATTTTAAGAAAATTTTAGATAATGAAATATGTATAATTAATGAGGAACTGATAAGCCCATGTCATACGATTTATTTATTTATTTATGAATGTTTGATGATCAATAAACCATGTGAATGAAGTTTTGCCTTCACGTGTCTTGTGTGCAAGTGTCTGTTGGGGTGATTGATTGATTGATTGATTGATTGATTGATTGATTGATTGATTGATCGGTTGATTGATTGATTCCAGTCGGAATAGTGAGCATTCACTTCTATCGGGTCGACGAATAAGCTATCAGGATTTTTTTTCTAGGTCCAAGTTGAATCAAGTCCCGGATTCAATATGAAGAAATTCAAAACCAACGATTGACAGCTGAGTAATCCTTGCCGCAAAATGTACGCGAAACATACAGAATAAAAACTAACTTATTGGAATGAATATATATTATCTGATTAATTCAATTTATCTTGAAAGCGGAGAAAAATACTATTCATACGATATAAATATAGGTATATATCACGCGCGTGTGTGTGTTTAATTTAATACAGAACTGTTCATTAGGTGAAAGCTATTTTTTTATTAATCTTACACATATGCATGTATGACTCAAGTTGGTCAATTTTTATCAGTTATGGTTGAACTTTTGATAATTATGAAACAATATTTAATTTAAAAAAATTAACAAACAGTTAAAAAAATAATCAAATAAATCGGAAATATTTTGATAATTATGAAACAATATTTAATTTAAAAAAATTAACAGTTAAAAAAATAATCAAATAAAATCGGAAATATTTTAATATAAGTTAAAATAAAAGTTTTACATGTACATATAATGTATAGGAAAAAAGAAAATTATCTTTATCTTGTGAACAGCTCTAGTGAATATCTATCCTCTCGATTAAGACACGATCTTACCTATAAAGTACGAGTTAAGTCCCTTGATTTACCGAACGATAAGTTCATGACGAACCTAATTTGCCAGCTTCAGTGTTTTTAATTTGCTTTTGGATTGCGGTTGGGAAATGGATTAGTGTTTCTTTTTCTGAAAATTTCCTCAGTTATTGACTGAAATATTTTTTCGTCTTGGAAAGTTACCCCAGTAATTGTTGAATGAGTTGAGTGTTTAACTACCCAGTCATGGAGTACATGTAATTGTTGAATGAAATATTTTTCACATATATGGCACAGATATAATACTGTTTCATCAGAATCGCCACAAAACAACTTATTATGATATAAGAATATACACAGTATTGTTGAAAGAACGTTTAACTACGTGGGATCGTCACAATACTGTAGATTATATCGATAAATGTCACACGTCTCTGACGCAGGGTTTTCACCCATTTTAAACCTGTCCCGCCGGGACGCACAAAATCCAGGATTTTCATTTTTTGGTCATTTTATTACTTCACCATTGTTATATATATATTAATTAGCTTCATAACCAGAAATAAAATGATATACTTTTAAATTTTTTAAATTACATTTTTATACAGCGTATATTTTATAATTATAATTTTTTCAGTAGCCGCGAATAGTTCCAATAATGCAGAATCGTTCCAATAATGCACACGCAACTGTACATACAAAGAGAGAGAGAGAGAGAGAGAGAGAGAGAGAGAGAGAGGAGAGAGAGAGAGAGAGAGAGGAAACAGGCTCCAGTGTCACACTCATTTCTTAATTAAGATTTTCCTTAACATAAAAGTTGTAAATCAATAAACATTTTAATAGAACAAAATGCAAATGTTTTATGTTAGAGGTGATCTTCAAAAGGACACGATAAATTCCCAAATAAAATTAAAATTACCAAAATGGTTAAGATTTGAAATTTTGTTATATTTAAGTTAAGGAAAATCTAATTTAAGGAATTATTGTGAAACCGATGTCAGCTATAGTTGTAATTAGAGTTGTTCCCCTTTAATAGTCTTCAATCTTTTCTCACCTGGCACAAATCGGATTTCTGTAGAGCGTTGTCAAGAGATTTTCTCGTCCGTCCGAAACTAGTAAATGGAAAATGACATTTTTTATAATATGTTGCAAGGCAATATCTTAACTTCCAAAGCTGGCACATCATGTATTTTATTTTTTCAAACGGAATGTTTTGAAAAATTCTGTCAGATGTATTTTAGGCCGAATTATCTGCCCTTACGATGATAAGACATTTTTAGCTCACCTGGCCAAAGGCCATGTGAGCTTATGGCATGGCGAGGCGTGCGTCCGTGCGTGCGTCCGTGCGTGCGTCCGTGCGTGCGCCCGTGCGTGCGTCAGTAAACTTTAATCTTCTCCTCCGAAACTACTGGGCCAACTGAAACCAAATTTGCCATGGAAGGTCCTTGACAGAGTCTAACTATAGTTTGTTCAAATCATGGCGATCGAATATCCAAGATGGCCGCTGTTACTAAAAATAGACAAAACATAAAAAAATCTTGTTCTGTTGAACCACTCATTGGAGGCAAAAACTAATGTGATATTTGGATTCTACATAGTCTTAACCTTAAAGTTTGTTCATTTCATGAAATTTGGTTAAAAAATAGGTTACGCGTTTTTGCGTTTAATTTTGCAAAAATCGTAAAATATTTTTAAATTGTTATAACTTGACTATATGACCAGATAATGACATGGGGTTTTCAGTTTTGACATATTCTTGTAATTACCTTCAAAATGGTGTCAAGGTCAATTATGAAGGTCATGACCTAATTTTTTACTTCTCTAATATTATTTATTATCTCGAAAACTATAAACTTTTTGTATAGGCATGTATATTGGAATATTGTTGGTATTGATGTAACGATCATTTTGATATATAGATTAAGGTCATTGGTTTAAAGGTCAAGGTCACAGATGCGAAAGAATACTGAAATGGTTCATTATCTTGAAAACTATGAACTTTTGTATAGGCATGTATATTAGAATGTTGTAGGTATTGATACAACGGTCATTTTGATGTATAGAAAAAGGTCATGGGTCCAAAGGTCAAGGTCACAGTAGCAAAACAATACCAAAATCATTAATTATCTCGAAAACTATAAACTTTTTGTATAGGCATGTATATTGGAATGTTGTTGGTTTTGATGTAACGATCATTTTGATATATAGATTAAGGTCATTGGTTTAAAGGTCAAGGTCACAGATGCGAAAGAATACTGAAATGGTTCATTATCTTGAAAACTATGAACTTTTTGTATAGGCATGTATATTAGAATGTTGTAGGTATTGATACAACGATCATTTTGATGTATATAAAAAGGTCATGGGTCCAAAGGTCAAGGTCACAGTAGCAAATCAATGCCTAAATGGTTCATTATTTTGAAAACTATAAACTTTTTGTATAGGCATGTATATTGGAATATTGTTAGTATTGATGTAAAGATCATTTTGATATATAGATTAAGGTCATTGGTTCAAAGGTCAAGGTCACAGATGGGAAAGAATACTGAAATGGTTCATTATCTTGAAAACTATGAACTTTTTGTATAGGCATGTATATTAGAATGTTGTAGGTATTGATACAACGATCATTTTGATGTATAGAAAAAGGTCATGGGTCAAAAGGTCAAGGTCACGGTTGCAAAAAATACCAAAAAGGTTCATTATCTCGAAAACTATGAACTTTTTGTATAGGCATGTATATTAGAATATTGTTAGTATTGATGCAATTATCATTTTAATATATAGATTATGATCATTGGTTCAAAGGTCAAGGTTACAGATGGGAGTAGCAAGTTTCATAAATATCTTAATATCCACATCAGAGTTATTGCTCCTTAAATGTAGTATTTATTGTGTTTTTGTGCTGTTTACGGCACAGGTGAGCGGTACAGGCCCTATTGGGCCTCTTGTTGTATTGTATTGTAAAACTTGTCTTACTATCGTTAGGGCAGATAATTCAGCCTAATGTACCACCATGTGCAACCTCACAAGCAGGATTACTCTAATCCGGTTTCGAAGCGTGTCAGGTGTGCTTGCAAGCTCCGAAACAGCGCTCACCTCCTAGCTCGGTATGTCGCGAGGAAATAAAAAGAGATACGAATGTTGGCCGCTGTTCGGAGCTTGGTGTGGATGGTTAACGTTCTTCACGGTTCCGAATTGGTGATAAAATAGTCTGCACGGGTTGTAAAAGTCATTTTTCCAGACACTAATGACCTTAAATGTTACAAGACGCACGTATGGTTTAAGATTACCTTACACAGTGTCTCTGAGCACACAGGAGCCAGTTTCAAAATAAAGTTTAAAAAATACCCCCATAAAAGTACTCTTCTTATATACTTATAGGTAATTCATTAATTCGATTATGAAACTGTTCTCTGTGACTGAGCGTGACAGCTTTGTTCAGCCATGGCGTTTTTCCTTTATTTTTTCAGTCTTGTGGCCTTTCTATGTTGAGGTTTCATTAAAGTCCTCTTAGTCTCTTACCAAATCAAAATCAACGTGGTTAAAATATGTTGTTCTTTCGGAGCACCCGGTCTCACTTCTCTGGTGGAAGGTCGCGTGTTTAAGCTAACTTGTCTGTTTCAAAGTTTTTACTTTGCTTCTGAATGTGATTCGGACATGTATTAGTATGTTTTGTTTGATTTTTGACACAACATACTAGTACCAGTAACGAATGGTGATGATTGATTGATTGGTTGAATGATGTTTTAAGTCCCAGTCAAGAACATTTACTTATATTGACACGTCACGTGTTATTATGTGGAATGGTATACAATGCGATCCTTGACGTTCCACGCCTGCCGTGACATCGGTCATTGGGTTTTAAGGTCTCTATATGCACTGTGGTACAGCGTACACGGGATATTAAAGCATAAAGTGAGCAAAACAGCCAGTGTAAACAACACCAGCGTGAGTCGAAAGCCGATTTTTGACTTATCTGTTCATTTTAACATGTGGTGTATTGGGGCATCAATCGGACACATAAACGTTTCTATTGAAATAGTTAACTGCATCTGATACACTGTTTAAACTTTGAAACAAATTGATAAAGCGAAAGTGCTCACCTGTGATTTTGCCTTCGCCGGGAGTTTCTGTTCAATATTTCAATTTTCACTTCTTAATTAAAAATTCTGAAGCGTACAATTCCTCTAGGATGTTAAGAACTACATGTCGATCAAATTTCAGCTCAATGTATTGCGAAATAAAGGAGCAGGAGACGTTGAAAGATCGACGCGGTGTACTGGGAATTGATTCTCATCATGTTTTAGTGTACTGGGAATTGCAAAATTACGGTTACCGGGAATCGTGTATAACATTATTTTCAAGTCCCAATTTTTAAAGAAATTGGGGATTGCGAATGTATGATACAGTTTGTATGCATGGTGCATACAATAATAAATAAGTTTCACGGTGCAAGTTAATATTAGGTGTTCATAGAAAAGGCTCTAACCTTGATTTCAAAATTGAATTAGGTAGATTGCCAATATTAAGAGACATAAAGTGATTCAATAGTTTCATAAAAATGTTTAACACTTAAGGATATCCAAACTAATATGGTATCCACACTAGGAAAATATGACCTTCAAATTTAAAAGTAAAAATGTGGGTTGTGGGATTTAAACGCAACAGAAAGGCCCTTGTTCTAGAAGGTCTGTCATTGATGCAACCCCAGAAAAGGTCAATAAAGTTTATGATATTGTTACGACTGACAAGCGAGTTACAGAATGGTATGTAGCCAGTTGGCATTTCACAGGAAATACATGTATTACATTTAATTCTGACAGAAAATCTTGCAATGAGAAATGCTTTCAGTTGGGTACCAACTTACCAAGGCATCTGACAATTGGTCAGAAGCACATCAAGTGCACTTTGTTGTGTGCTTTTTTCAGAGATTAGTTACTATGGATGAAACGTGGGTTCATCATTTAACCCCAGTGGCCAAAGTTTACACTTGATCACCATGAAAAAAAGACGAATACTGTTACATCAGCTGGAGAGGGTATGACCTCGGCTTCCAGTGATGCTGATCATAATCTGGTAGTAGGTTATCTCCAAAAGGGACAAACAATCAATGACACATACTATTCATCACTTATGATGCAGTTACGGAAAATTATTAAATTCAAGAAATGGGGAAAGCTCAGTAAAGATGTACTGTTCCATCAAAAGTAGCATATTTAAATCAGACAAATCTTAAGAAATGATGTGTTGTGCTTGGTATATGTGTAATACCTTATTTTTATTATTATTAGAACTTGTTCTTGTCTATATAATAATTAAAAATTGCCGATTCAAGGTAAAATATATCACGTTTTAAACAGCATCACTTATGAGTAGCCAGAATTGTGCACCTTTATCAGTATGTAGGTTGCATTAAATAGAACATACTGGCTTCAATACACAAGCTGTTCTTATTTAGAGGTGGTCTTTACGTTAATGTCGCTAGACTCAAAAAGACAATATAGCATTATAAAAACATTTATGTAGAATGTGTAGAGTTTTTTATATCTCATTTTACGAGGGACCATCCTATCCCATTTCCGATTGAGAGGCCGCGGTGGCCTAATGAATAAGACACCAGTCTACAAATCCAGGGTCTCTCACCGGTGTGTTCGAGTCCCACTCAGACCACATGTGGGAAAGTGATTTTTCCTTGCCGTTGGCCTTTACTGGTTTACCTGGTATCAGTATAATGTGCCTGGGGAGTGGTACGCTTGTCTGCGGCATACTGACTCTGTGAGCTAGCACGTTAAAGTCGCCTGAGTGGGCCCTAGTACAAAGCAGCCCATAAAACACACTCGCACTTCACATGCATACACGAACTTGTTCATAGATTAATAAAATTAATAGTTCTCGTCGCGAATAGCTGGAAAATTGCTGATGCGACGTTAACCAACCAACCAACCCATTTCCGATTGTCCGACACGGTCATTATTTTTGTGCCTTGTTTCAATAATGTTTATACCCGGATACAAAATTACACGCGTATCGAGGTGTCAGTATAGTTTTAGGCACTTTTTTGCAGAGCGTAACGGAATACATATTTTTGAGTTGCACATCCGATATTAAGGAATTAAAAAAATGTATATAATATTTTACCAAGTGCATTATTTCTGAAATGCTATGGTTATTCGCGTAGTAATATGATAAACTAACAGGCCTAAAATGGCAGTGTCTAAAAACTGGAAATTTTAAATACATGTGGATGAAATTTGGGCTTTCATCGTGGATTTGCAGAAAATTGAATCGGTTGACATTAGGATTTTTTCTATATTATTTGATAAAACTATATTTGCTTTCTGAACACGAACACATGAATTTAAAAAAAATCTATCAAGCGGATTTTTGACAACCAAAGCATCAGTATACGGCGCCTTGTTGAAGCGTTTATGTCAAAAGATTCTAAAGACTGTATACTAGAATATGAGCCAGACAATAAAGCACAGAGTCGTCAGTGGATAGGGCCTGGGTCCCCTAGGTCAAAGAAGGTTAAGAAGCATTAGTCTACTGGCAAGGTGATGGCCACAGTATTTTGGGACGCAAAAGGTGTTATGTGTGTGACTTTTAACCAAAGAGAAGTACAATGATAACTGGAGTGTACTATATGCAAACTTGCTAGACCACCCGAGAACTGATATCGTGAAACCGCCGCAACAGGACAACGCAAGAGTACACAGTTGCAAAGTTACAATGAAGGCTGTGGGGCGAAATACCACATTCTGCCTAGCTCGTAGCGACTTCTTTTCCCAAAATTGAAAAATGATACCCGAGGACGTCATTTCAGGTCTGACCAAGAAGTCGTGAAGACAGTTGAGGAGTGTGTCAATGGAAATGACCCTGTCTTTTTCAGTTCTGGGGTGATGGACAAGTGCATCACACTAGAGGGCACTGAATTACATTAAAAAGAAGAGGTGGATCTAATCTGGAAAAAAGGTTAAGCTGGTTTCTTATTGATTCGCCGTAAATAAAAATTCAAAATAAACACATGACAAAAAAAAAATGAAAAAATGTGTTATATTGTTGAAAGTTTTTATTTATAAATCAGTTTCAAGACGTTTACTCTCGTCACATTTGTGGATCTGTTTTACATCAGATACCTCCTTCCGACGACTGTCTCATTTTGACCTTTGATATAAATAAGTCATATTTTAGCTGGTCGATTCGATCTAATGACATTAGGTTATAAAATATTTTAAAGATTTCTCAAATTGTAATCTTCATTTTCCTGCTCAGTTCCAAACTACAACGTTTTTTTCCCTTTACATTCACTAGTTGCATTTGCTATGTCAATGTCAAACTGACATTACACATGGGTCTTTGTAATGGTTTGGTAAACACTTAGATCTCTCTCAATCTACATATATCGGGGAAATATGTGTTTAAGACGTGGTCTATGTATGTTTCATCTTCATCTCGTCTATAATGCATGATTAATAATTACAGATGTTGAAGATTTTCACTAGATAATTAATTGTTTTGTTTGTCATTGAAAAAGAAGTATAAATTTCTATATAAATTCATTAAAACATAAAAAACGCACAGCTGGCAAGATATTTGACCTCTCAATTCCCAGTACACCTATTTGCTCCTTAATTGCCAATACCCAGTACACGTTTTTGCAATTCCCAGTACACCGCATGTTATCCTCCAACGTCTCCTGCTCCTTTATATCTCAATACATTGAGCTGAAATTTGGTCGACATGTAGTTCTTAACATCCTAGAGGAATTGTACGCTTCAGAATTTTTAATTAAGAAGTGAAAATTGAAATATTGAACAGAAACTCCCGGCGAAGGCAAAATCACAGGTGAGCACTTTCGCTTTATCAATTTGTTTCAAAGTTTAAACAGTGTATCAGATGCAGTTAACTATTTCAATAGAATCATTTATGTGTCTGATTGATGCCCCAATACACCACCACATGTTAAAATGAACAGATAAGTCAAAAATCGGCTTTCGACTCACGCTGGTGTTGTTTACACTGGCTGTTTTGCTCACTTTATGCTTTAATATCCTGTGTACGCTGTACCACAGTGATATGGCTAACACGTTTAATAGTCTGGTGGAAAAAAATTGAAATTTCACAATAGGGGGACACGAGTGTTCAAAGCTGGCAACATAGCTGTCTTATATCATCATATGTTAGGGGTCAAGAACCAACCTGTTGCCAAGCTGATCGACCCTTGGTTTAGTAGATAAAAGGTCAAAGGTCAGATAGTGGTTTTTTCCCCAAAAATTAATCTTTATTAGTTTATAGCTGCCCAAATATATACTTTCTGAGATTTAAATAAATTAAATAAATCTGTTCTCATGCAATCATAGCATTTCATGTATTTTAACATTGAGTAGGAAGCTAATTGAGACTGTTTAGGGTAAAATTTAAATATTTCAATGTTATTTTTCAAAATTCTGACACAAGCTTCAAGATAGAATAAAATAAAAGTATACATTCAACATCAAAGCATGAATCAAAATGCTAAAATATAATTCTTTTGTAAATACATGACTGTGATTAAAATAAATATATTGTTTAAACCCAGCTAATAATTTGAAATTTATTGAAAGTTTAAAATCAAAGTACTGCAAGTACTGTAATCAGCAAGGCATAGTCACAAGAATCTCTGGAATATATCAGTCACATCTAACGATTTTTTTCATTCATCAATATCACTATCTGTGGTATTATCATTCAAAGGGTTCAACCAATCAACGGTTTAACGGTCCCATTGCAAGTGCATGCAGCCACCCACTTTAAATTGTATGCCCTACATGTACATCCTGTAGTGCAACATGATTTATATTTACATTTCAGCAATGCATGACATGATTTTGGTGTCATGTGCTACTTTTGAATTTTTATGAAATAATACAATTCAAAAGTAGCACATGACAATACTTTTGAATTGTATTATTTCATAAAAATTCAAAAGTAGCACATGACATTGGTAAAGGTTATTTTCTCATTAAAACCCCTACCGTAGCTCGATTGGTATAGCGCTCACTCCCCGTATGTGGTGAGTCCTGGGTTCGAACCCTAGTTGGGTCTGACCAAGACTTGAAATAAGGTAGTGACTGATTTTTTTTGCCAAACCCTCGGTATTTAGTAACGAAAGTCACGAGATCCTTTGAGAGAGATCTTAAAATCCGATGCCCCGTGCCAAGGCGGATGTAACATGTTAAGGAACTTTTCCTGCACATTTCTCTAAGTTCACTGCAAATGTCAAAATTTCTGCCACTTCACCTATAGCTGGTGACGTCTTGATATGACTGAAATACGTAAAAGCCCGTAAAACCCCATGCAATCAATAAATTTATAATTTTCTCATTAAAACTGTTTTTAAGTCACATTCAGACTCGCACTAACTTAACTGTCCGAGAATAATCGTGAACATCAAGAAAATACTTAAGTCCAAAAAGTTAAGTTTTGTTTATGATCCTTTGACATGTAATTGTCTTAGAAAAGTTTAAGTTCAAAGTAAGATTTAAGCAAAAAAAAGTTTAACTGTGAAAAAAACTCAGATTTAAGTATAAAAACCAGTACATGTATTGTTCGTGGTCCTGTTGCCAAATGACAAGACAAAATTAGTGACGAAAAGTTTATGGTGCATCACAAAACAAGGTCGTTTTGAAACATAAACACAAAAGCGACATTGGGAATGGATAGGTCACACCATCAAAACACCTGACAACAACATCACAAAACTTTGAAATGGAACACACAAGAATAAAAGACACCTTGAGACAAGTTTCTGGAATTGAAACAGAGGGGGTAAAATTGCGCAGAACAGAGCCAGTTTGAGGGATTTTGTCGATGGACTAATCTCCACTGGGAGTGAAAGGCATACAGTACGCAATTTAGTGAGACTAGCACCATCCGTGTCCTATAGGTGACGGGAGTTCTGGAACAAATACCAGGTATAACTAAATGCAGCCAAACTGCAGTTTAATAGTGTGCACGTTGAATATGTAGGTCGGTTGCATATGATGTTTGAAGCGAATTTTCAATTGTACTTTTCCCCCGAGAGGAACAGTTTACATCGTAGATGAGAAATCATCGCTAGGTACATTCAATGAAGGCATCTGCACTCACAAGTTCAGAAAAAAAATTCCCTCTTGCAAAGGTGGGAAGAAGACCTGTGTTTTCCCTGGAAACACGGAATGCTGTATTTAGAATGTCCAGAGAGTTAATTGACAGTCTTACAGTCTGTAATTGCATGGAATACTGGGAGCTTATTCCTTTCCAGAGGTAATAATTTTATGCTATGAACAGGGACGAACTTTAGATGTCCCGGTCTGGAATCATACTTCCTCATTTAAAAGCAACAGAAGAATAAGGTCATCAGTATCACGACAGACAACAACTGTTCTTTTATAGCCTTGCATGTAAGCATCAACACCATGGGGAACAATTCTAGTATCGGCTTCCTTGTGTAAAGCTTTAAAAACGGTTACACTCCTTCCTCTGTATGAATTAAACATGCTGTCTGTTGGGCCCCCTGATACCCTCAGCTAAGCTAAGAAGTGTCTTTGATTACTACGAGATCCTATTTGTTTTCTTTGTGACTTATAAAATCTTACCAATTTGATGGTAGAGGAACATTTTAATTATCAATAATTCTTCTGACAGAACGGGGACCTGATCCTCTTTATCTCTAGATGGTTTCACCTTTTATGGGTTGTCATATCTATCATAATGACATCAATTTTAATACATTTATTTTTCGCGTGGATAAACACAGTTTGTGCGTTTCCTAACTCGCCGAATGCATTGATGCCTTTCCGTTTTCCCAGTGCTACAACTAAAGTTTGACCATTAATTATTTTGGTAGTAATGTCTCCATGCAAACGTCTTCCTCAGTGATATTTTGAAGATCCGACTCGTCGGCTGCAGATAACAAGGGTTCTGATGTATCAGGTATAGAAAGCGACACTGGGAATAGTTCTTGTTTCAACAGTTCACTAATATTTCCACCAGAAAAAGAGAACACACTTGATAGTATTAAGGTGCTGTTACACGGTAAAACTTGATTTATACAACTTGATTTATATAACAAAGTTTACCGTGTAACATAGCTAAATACTCTGATTTTTCAATCAATTTCAAGGTTTACGAATTTAGAGCAATGTTCGAAATCTGTAAACCTCTTTTTATTGTCCCACATGCTGAGATGTATTGTAGTGGACATTTTCAATTAATTTTGACCAATCAGAAAAAAGGTTACCTGGACATTGAAGAAGCACATGTTTATGTTTATTTATTTCACAAATATAAACATGGCTGAAGAATCAAGAAAGAAAACTGATACATATTTCTCCTAAAATGAAACAGAAATGCATAAAATCTTTCAATATCCAATCATACAATTCTTTTCGATTGCATGGGTCATCTATGATCAATTCCTGCATCAATGCATGATAAGCACCTTTTAAGCCATGGGCCAACCAAGATGCTAATGATTAACATAATTCACACTGTTTCTACAACGTTATCTTCATACTCAATGTTGGCGAGAAATGTCAAAATTTACTATTGTTAAAGGTTAATTACAGATTTTTACCCGTGCTGTATACAGCTTGATTTACTGTGTAACATACCCAAGGAACATACACCTTGAGGTTTATAAACCTTGATTTATAAATCATGTTTTACTGTGTAACAGCGCTGTTATACAGATACAGTCATTAAAGTTAATCAAATCTTTCAGTACCACCAGTACTTTGATTTCTTTATTTTTTAAAAAGTGGATACTTATATAAATACGGGCAATATGATTCAGTAAAGTTATTTTAACAAATGTCTAAAGTTTTGTTAAACAGTTGTAAATGCACAAATGTGTTTATACTAGACGTATTTATTTGCCACAATTAATCATATTTGTAAAGGTCAAATTTGTGCAAGCGTCTAATCTTATTGTTCATGGAAAACTTTGAAAATAAGTGACTGAATTAGTTGGATATGACTTTCTTTTAATTTGAAGATACCACTTACATATTAAGAAGACAAAATGTATAAAGAAAAACTCCTGTAAGCCACCTTGAATTTGTGTATAGGTCAATATGGGCATTTTCACTTGAACTTTGCACCCATTGATCTTTAGCTACCCACAATGGCCCCTGAGTGAAATCTTGCTTGGCAACAAGCCGATTCTACCAAAATAAAGTTCAAAGAAGGTTATGACATAACTTGCCACCTTTGAACACGCTGTCCTCCCTACATCGAAAAATAAGCGGTTTTTTCAAAATCCTCTACCAGACTATAATGGCGACTTACTAACCCCTTAATATACAGTCCGGTATAGTCCGACCAATCAGCCCGATAACCCCTATTTTAATTTTTTACCCCAAGAAGTAAAAAATTTAAACGGGGTTTAAGCCTAGGTTTATCAAGGTCCTCAAAAATTTCATGGCCGTCATCACAACTTTGTTAAGTATGATGCCTCCAAAATTGTTATTTTTTAGACGTCTCATAGTTCCATGTTTCTTTTATTTCCATTTTTTTTACATACGTGGCTCAACGTGAATTGCTGACCCTTCCGGGACACTCTGCCTTACTTCTCTGGTGAAGTTTACGTGTTTAACCTAATTTGCCCGCTTCAAAGTTTTCTTTGCTTTGGGATTGTTTTTTGGACACGGGTCAGTGTTTTCTTTTGGACATTTCCTCAGTAATTAACTGGAATCTTGTTTCGTCTTGTCTTGAAAAATTACCTTAGTAATTGTTAAATGAAATATTTTTCACCTTGGAAAAATACCTTAGTATTTAACTGAAATGACTGCATGCGTCTTGTACCTAAAATGACTAATGAAGAGTGATACTCGCTGGGTAAATGACAAATTATAAGATCAAAATATTGAATTAAAAAGTCGAGATATTGAATAAAAAAAAAATTAAACGCTAGAGATTAAGTTTCGAAATTTTAAAATATTTTCATCATAACCCTTCCGTAACATATGACCTTTCGATGACGAAAAAACTTTTCAAGGGATGACAAATCAACAATTTTAATCTGATGAATTTTCTTCCGAAACTGCCGTCTAACTAAATATTTAAACTTCGGATAAGATGATGTTAATTCTTCTAATCTTTTTACCATTCCTGCAGAAACCTCAGAATACACCATACTCGAAATATAATCTATTTTATATCACTAGCCCGTCATAGACAGTTACAAGAAGAATACGGTAAAACCTTGTTATAATGCCCTCGATAACTTTGCCACCTCGCTTATCGCCACACTATTTTGAAGTCCAAAATTCATTTTGTTTATGTTTTTCTTTATCCGCCTCCCCTAATTTATCGCCAAACCCCTTTATAAGGCCAAAATATGACTGAACAAATGATGGCGATGAATCCCGAGATGTTAACGTGCAATAAATATCGTTTTTTAACGCTTAGATTGTTCCAGTCCGAGGTTTCCCGAATCAAGTTTTCATATTGCACGCTTTGTCATATGACGCTGTTGTTTATGGCGTCATACGACTGTTTTACAGGGACGAAGCCGTCATCGCTGTGTTGTGTCATATAGCACTAGTTCTTGCATCCATCAACAAGAACTAGTGTAATATTTATGTATTGTGCGACAAATGGTATTTTAGATGAAATACTGGACGGAAGTAAATGAAATATATTTTGCTATATAAACAGTGAGTTATTGAACTGATATTATGAATATTGTCCCTCGTTGACTCGATATTTGCACTTTCAAGCTTGTGCAAATGTCGAGTCAACTCGGGACAATATTTCACAATATTGGTTCAATAAACCTATATCAGTTCAATACCCTATATTACACTATGCTAACAAGGACATATTGATATTTCTTTTTTTATGATTTAAATATCTTATTTTTTTGACAATATTACATAAATTACATATAAATATATTATACAATAATGGTGGAAGTTCACGTGTCTTACCTAACTTGTCAGTTCCAAAGTTTTTACTTTGCTTCTGGATTGTGATTCGGACATGGATTATGTTTGTTTTGGATAAATATAACTATGACATTTTCTATACATGCACAGAAATTTATTAAATGGTGGTTTTCATCAGTTTTCAGTCTACAATGAATAATGATAACATGCTACCAATTTTTTTTCTAAAGTCAGCGTCTCTGTTTTTTTGTTTTGCTAAGTATTATTCAGTTTCCAAATGGTATTTAATATAGTTTCGAAGTTCTAGGCTGTTTGGATTCTATTCCGTTACTCTACACAAATAAAAATAAAATTTAGTTAGGAGAATCACTAAATTGTCAGGTTTATTAATTTTTTTAAGGGGGTAAAGACCAAAAATGGGATTCGCTGTACCACGTGGTCAATACCTCTTAACGTTTGTGCGGAACATTTTGGAAAACGTCCACGTCACAAATTCCCGGAATAACGTCGTTTTTACGGGAAAACGTCATATTGTGCGATTCCATGTCCATTGGAGACCAGCGTTTTGCAGACACGTTAGAAGGTATCATGTGGTACAGCGGCGAACCCCATTGATATTTATTAATTTACTCCTAAATTATATCTATTTTCTCTTATCCATAAATTTAAATCTTACCATAAACGACATGTAAATTCACATTTCTAAAAAAGAGTTTCCGAATTTGTTTTACAGAAAGTGCGAGTATCATTTTCTTTTATTTTCATTTTATATAATGAATAAATAGTGGCTAAAATTCTATGTATGATACGATACTGAAACCATTGTAGTCTTGTATCTTTTGTGACAATAAATGGTAAAGTATATATATTACACATTATACCAGTTTTAATTTTACAGCACTAGACGGCCGTTTCGGAATACAATTCCTCATCAGTAGTGCTTGGACCAAAATTATGAAACCAAAATCATTGAGATGTTGAAAAGCTAACGGAAGGACTAAAATCTATTTTACCAAGTTAAGCTAAGGCAATACTTTTCATGAGGGAGTATACCTTAGTTTTTGAGAAATTTCAAATTTTAAATTGCATGAAATTTAGACAATTATAGAATATTTCTGACAGTAATATGAAATTATTGCATACTGAGTTTGTGATATCCTCGGGGCACCTGCCACCAGCAGAGATATCGGCTCAGGGGTTTAAATTACATATTATACCAGTTTTGATTTTACAGCACTAGACGGCCGTTTCGGAATACAATTCCTCATCAGTAGTGCTTGGACCAAAATTATGAAATCATTTTGAAGATGTTGAAAAGGTTAAGGTAAGGAAGCTAAGGAAATACTTTGCATGAGGGAGTATACCTTAGTTTTTGAGAAATTTCAAATTTTAAATTGCATGAAATTTAGAAAATAATAGAATATTTCTGACTATAATACGAAATTATTGCATACTGAGTTTGTGATATCCTCGGGGCACCAGCCACCAGATATCGGCTCAGATACCAGAATTGATGATTCAGACGTGATTGGTTCATGGTCTGAACCCGAAATGGGGAAAAGCTCCACTTGGAGAGAGTTGGAAGCTGTGATGAGAGTATTGTATACTCATGAGACATGCCTGGAAGGGCAGAGTGTACAGTGGTACACAGACAACAAGAATGTTGTTAGTATTATAGGAGTTGTAGTGAAGCGGTGTATATACAGTAAAACCTCGTTATAATGCCCCTCGATAACTTTGCCACCTCGCTTATCGCCACACTATTTTGAAGTCCCAAAATCCATTTTGTTTATGTTTTTCTTTATCCGCCTCCCCCAATTTATTGCCAAACCCCTTTATAACGCCAAAATTTGACTGAACAAATGGTGGCGATGAATCGAGGTTTTACTGTAGATATCATTCTAGCCTGTTCCTTCTAAGTTGTCGGTCAAGTTTCATCAAACATTAATATATAGTGAATAGATTGTCAAGGTTTTCCAGAGACTTTTTGTCTGTTCTTACAGTTTTTGATCTCTGGTTTTTAGCCCAGACAAGTTTGAATAAAAGTTTTGTATGTGTATTATTGCAAAACCATTTTGGGTCAATTTTTCTGTTCAGAAAATTATAAGATGTAAAAGTATTTTTGTGAATAATTTGTGGTAAACATTCATTTATTTGTGTATATACATGCTGCATATATGGCTGTACACGGTTGGTTATGACGTCATCGAGGACTTTCTAAAATATAACCATCTAGAAAATTGGATCTAAAAATAAAACCTTATGACGTCATTGGAAACTTCCAGAAAAGTTCGATCTAAAAATAAATCCGAATGAAGTCATGAAAAACTTAGAAAAATTACAATGTGTTATTACATGTCTGACATGTTCTAGAATGATCTTGCTGTCTATAAAAAAGACGTTAGAGGTTGAAACGAAGCAGTTTACCTAAGTTTACATGAAGAAATGGGACTGACGCTCGTTTATGTTATGGAGACGCCGTATACTTGTTCATAAACTGGAACAGAAATCCATATGGTTTAGAGAGATTTATAAGATACAACTGTTACTATCATTTTCCAAATACGAGAAATCTGTTACCTTTGGGATTTATTTAACGACAGTCAGTATCTGGAGGATAGAAAATACTTTAAAAATAGGGTACATTATTTTTACGATATCTTGAAGGACAAGATCCGGAAGGGCGATGTTTATTTCTTTCTTGATGGGGACATCGAAAAGAGAAAAGTGAAATTGAGCAGAGAAGAAGCAAGGGAATATTTAAAGTGGTTCCAAGAAGTGTTAGAAATGGTAGATTGATTTTACGAAGATCCAGGAACTTATTTGGATATATCAGCATGACCGTTCCTGTATGAATTATAAGACACATGTTGAACTCTCGAGTAAAACATGTAATAGCTCAAGAATGTGTTAAACATGAAACGGTCTAGAACTTTCTGGGAGAAGCAAATCTAAAATTAGATCAATATTATAATTAGAAACCAATAAATCAGAGAACAATAAAAGCGAAGTTTCGATATCAATATTATAATTAGAAACTAATAAATCAGAGAACAATAAAAGCGAAGTTTCGAGAAGAGCTATATTTAGAAGCCAAAGAGTATAAAAACTCGGGATTTTGTCTGTTTAATATCATAATTTCAAGAAGAGAGATATTGAGCACACGTGTGGTATATAGTATAGGTAATAGACTTAAAGATATAGTATACGGCAAAATGAAGACAAAAGTCACTAAAGCTGTTCATGGATCCCGAGGAAGGGGAATGGGAAGAAAGACCATTAAAAAAGAGTCAAAGATAAACTACGACAAAAATTGTTTGCGGGTCATGATAAAACGGATCTCCCAAATACCTGTAATGACAATATATCAGGAACACAGTGTCATCAGAAGGACATTTTAGAATCGACAGAGGTTAGTAAAACCATTCCAACATCAGATGTAAATGCTGAAAGTGCGGATGTCATACCAGAAGACACCTTGACTGAGAATTGCATGTCTCTTCCGATGCAAATTGAAGATAACGTCGACCTATGTTGTATTCACTTGGGAGATGATCGATACGTAGTTGCAAAACAGTTTAAAGGCCAAATGATGATCCACGTGAGACAGTACGGTAGAAATGTCAGAGGTCTGTATCCCACAAAAGTAGGACTTGCCCTAGATTTGGAAAAGTGGATGAAATTGGACATGTTGTGTTATAAAGATGTGACGGACTGCATAAACAGCTACAAATGTAATGAAAATGTAGACTACCGGTACCATCTAGGGGAAAATGTGAACGTGAGCATCAAGACAGGCTTCCCAGTCATTCATATCAGGAAATGGTTCCTCCCACAAGGCCAAGAATATGTTGTTCCAACAAGCAAAGGAATAGCTCTACCTTTGCTCAATGGGACAAGTTGAAATGTGCCATTGATTTTGTGGCAGAGATGCTCAAAGACCAGTTAGCTTCAGTGACATCTGCGAATTATCGAACGATCATTTAAATCAGATGGGATTTTTTCAGTGTCGTAGATGTAATCCCAACCATTATATGGACTATTAAAATCAAATTATTTGTACAAATTATATGTTTGAATGTAAAGTTATAATTTAATGAATTGTATGATTGTGTATATGTTGAATATCACTGCTGTATATATATTTATATATATGTGTGTGTGTAACCCAAATATTCATTATAATAATAAAGATATAATCATTGAGTCTACTCTTTTGTTGTCTATTCAAATATACTTTCCTTACATTATGCGTTCAGTTGTCTATATATATAAAAGTTTGTAGAAAGAGATGTTCATTTCGCCAGGAGCTTTTCGAAGGTGAAGTTATTCATAAAGAACGAGTGCTTACGATGTTATCTCCTTCAGAAACACAATATTTAGATAAAATATGGACCGACCCAAAACACCCCGCAGCCTATGCCGGACCCGAAAAATTGTACCGTGTAGTTAAGAAAGAAGGTCAATTTAACATCGGTCTGAGAAAAATTAGACAATATTTATCTGATCGAGATGCATATTCACTCCAAAAAAGAGTCCAAAGAAAATTTAAAAGAAATCACATCATAGTACAAGGCATAGACACGCAATGGGATGCCGATCTGATGGACGTCAAAAATATCTCGAAAGAAAATAAGGGTGTTCAATATATCTTAGTTGCACAAGACATATTTTCGAGATATGTCTTTGCAGAACCCATGAAACAGAAAACGGCCAAGGACACTTTAGATGCATTGAAGAAACTGTTTTCGAAAGGTAGAAAACCGATATTGCTGAGAACGGACAAAGGAAGGAATTCGATAATACTATCGTTAAAAATTACTTGAAGAGCAAAGATGTGCATCTTATCTTTACGCAAAATGAGACGAAAAGTAATTTTGCCGAAAGGGCCATTCAAAATATGAAAAACAGAATGTATCGCATGTTTACAGAGAAAAATACGTATAAATATAGCAAGGAATTAGATAACATCGTCAGTAGTATCAATAATACGCCTTCTAGACTTTGAAAGGAATGTCACCGGCAGATGTAAATAAAACCAACGAAGACGAAGTTAGACTTAACGCCTATCTAGTCGCACCAAAACAAAACTAAGAAAGAAACGAAAAAGTACAGACGAAATAAAGAAGAAACGAAAACCAAGAAAGAAACAGATTTTTAAATTTAAAATAAATGATAACGTACGAATAACACATTTAAAACATCCGTTTAGAAGAGAGTATGATCAGAAATGGACAGGGAAGTATTTAAAATACAGCGAAGATTCAAAAGAGACGGAATACCGTTTACAAAATTATAGATTACAATAACGACCCCATACAAGGGACATTTTACTCTCAAGAGTTACAAAAAGTAAATAAAGACGAAAATAGTATATGGAAAATCGATAAGATTCTAAAACGGAGGAGGGTCAATGGAGAAAAACAGGTCTTGGTTTCCTGGTTGCATTATCCGTCAAAATTCAATTCTTGGATCAAGGAATCGGATCTGAAAGAAGTATAAATAGGATAAGATTTTAAAGTAAACTTCATTTCTGAAAGATATGTTGAAGCGCATGGTTCTTAGTTCTAAGGATAGTGCACATATATATCCGGATAACAAGTGTTACGATTTTACAGTGTATCTACCAAAACAACTCGCATTAAGTGGGAATTGGATATCTCGTTATTGGAATTTACGTATCAGGGAACCAAGATATCAAAACCAGATTTATTCATTTATTGTAATTTGTGCGACGATACCATTGTAGGGGAAAGAGAACTACCTCTGTTGCGACGTATCTATTTGAAAAACAGTGATAACTATATTTACGATCAACCATACGAAGTACCTCTTAAAACGGTCGTGTTTCAGGACATAAAAATCTATATAAAAGATTCGAATCACGAATTAGCTTCATTTCTTCAAGGAGAAGTCACATTGACGTTGCAATTAAAAGAGCGCTTCTTCTGAAACCATGATAGGATCACAGTACGTGTCCGATCCTAGAATTTGGAAATCGTTTTATAAAAATATGATGACGGGAAAATTTAATCCGAATTCATACAGAGGACGTCAAACCGGTGGCGGGATAGCGGGAATGTATGCTAAGAAACCCTATGTCATTCCCGTGAATTCTAATGCCAACGAAGACTTACCCGAGGTCAACATCGTGGGTCAATCAGTAACTCCTGTAGCTGCAGTTGAAGAAAGGGCAAAATCCGAAATGAAAGATGTTATCAAAGAAAAGTTACCACATGTTCCTATTAAAAAACGAGAGAGTACTATAAAAGAACAGAAACGTAAGAGAAAAATCATTTCAAAGACACCCGCCAAGAGAGTATCACGTCAGAAAAAGAGCTCTAAGACCACAGACAGAAAAATCTTAAAACGAAAGAATCCCTTTTCGGACGGTTTCAACATATTTAAGAGATTGAGACATTGAGGAGCATGGCTTATCTCAATGATAAAAACAGAGACATTGCACAACCGGCAGAATTGTCAATTTTCACTTTACCTGCCAATCAGGTGCCACAGGCTATATCTGAGATATCGGCTCAGGGGTTTAAATTACATATTATACCAGTTTTAATTTTACAGCTCTAGACGGCCGTTCGGAATACAATTCCTCATGTTTGTAATCATTTTCATTTATTTTTTCATTCCATTTAATTTTTGTTTTTGAAAGTTTTGGATCAGGTTTAAAAATTCTATACATATCTTGAGAACCTCTAGTTGATTTCATCAACGGGTAACAATTACTAGGTATATAAGACCTGTCAATATATTAATATTGTTTTTAATAATCCGAACTTTTATAAAATTGATAAGACGGGTATACTCCAAACAGTTAGTACACAAGTTGTATTTGCTTACAAAAGTATTTTTATCCAAAAAAAAAAAAAAACATTTTCATTCAGTAATTCACTTACGAAAAAATATTTTTGTTTACCCATCGTTTATAGTATACAATTTTATTTTCCAATTTTAAAGAGAGGGTTGTTCCAGAAACAGGCAGTGTGTAGTCGGCAAATTTTTATTGTAAGTCTTTATATGCATTTAAAGGGTCTTTCCAAAAGGCATTTAAATTATTATATACAATTTCAGAGAATATAGTCACATCCATAATTGGTTAGTATTTTAATAGGACATTCCATAAATTCAAATATTTTTACGAAAGGTGGAATTTCTAATAACTAGTCTCCGTATCCATGTGGTTTTCATTGATTTCATAAAACTATTCAAATCAGTTATTTTTATACCACCTCTATTATATTCATTAGTAAGATAGTCTCGTTTTATTTTGTCAGGTTTTTATTCCATATAAATTGAAAGAACTAAGTATTTAGAGTTTTTACAATATCTTCAGTTGGGTTCTGGAGGATGATAATCAAAAACAAACATACTAATCCATGTCCGAATCACAATCCAGAAGCAAAGTAAAAAATTGGAACTGACAAGTTGGTTAGACACGTAAACTTCCACCAGGCAAGTGAGGCTGGGTGCTCCGGGAGAGTAAGCACCTTCTATTCAGCTAGCTACACCCGCCACGTGTATAATCAAAATTGTGTGAAAGGAACATGGAACTATGAGACGTCAAATATATCCTGGGCAATCCTGGACACAGATACATTAAACTTATCAACAATACTGTGATGACGGCCATAAAACTGTTTGAGGGCCTTGATAAGTCTAGGCTTGCAATATCCATTAGAAACAAGTAATTCAATTTTGAAATGATAAGTGATTTTAGAATTACTATCTTTCCATATTGGCGTTAAATTTCTCATAGCCCACAGGTTTAGTATACTTTTTATTTCAGAAATTTTGGGTTTATGATTTATCGAAATTATTTGTGTCAAATTGACTGAAATTTAATGCCTAAAAGATTGAATTTTTCACATCCCCAATATAATTCAAGTATATTGTTAAAAGTCTCGCCACTATATTTTTACAACCTAGCCACACTACTTTTGCTTTTGATGAATTAATTTTTGTCCCCCGCCGCAACGCGGAGCGGGGACATAGAAATGCCAGGCGTCCGTGCGTCCGTCCGTCACACTTTTTTGTAAGCGCTTTTATGCCTACAAATTTTGACGGATTTACATTAAATTTATACCAAATGTTTATATTACTAATACCTTGGTCAAGTTCGAAAATCAGCCTTGGTCGATACTTTTTGTTGGAGTTATGGGACTTTGACCACAATAATGACTCCGTTTTATCAAAAAATTGACCTTGTAAGCGCTCTCATGCCTACAAATTTTGTCGGATTTTCATTAAATTTATACCAAATGTTTATACCAGTAATACCTTGGTCAAGTTCGAAAATCAGCATTGGTCGATACTTTTTGTTGGAGTTATGGGACTTTGACCACAATAATGACTCCGTTTTATCTAAAAATTGATCTTGTAAGAGCTCTCATGCCTACAAATTTTGACTGATTTACATGAAATTTATACCAAATGTTTATACCACTAATACCTTGGCCAAGTTCGTAAATCAGCCTTGGTCGATAGTTTTTGTTGGAGTTATGGGACTTATGAGTTATGAAGTTATACAGTATATTAGTATACTGCTTGACCGGCGGGGGACCCAGGAATTCTATTCTGGTTAGATCTGAAAATCTGGCATACAATTCAAAGACTCATCAAATGATTCAAAAGAACCACCAAGAAAAAGGATGGTGTCGCCTGGAAATTGGGGTATTTCCAATTCTTCATCCCCAATCTTTAATCCGTTAATATTTTTACGATTCTTATATTCTCATCTATATTTAAAAATCCAGTCTGGTCATTTGAAATAGTTTCACTTAAGAATGGTTTTATTCTGTCGGCTATGACCCCAGACGCAATTTAATGCGAAACATTTAGTTGTAAAATTGGTCTCCAGTTTTTTAAAAAAAAATCTTTCATAGCGTAATTTAAAAATCCAGTCTGGTCATTTGAAATAGTTTCACTTAAGAATGGTTTTATTCTGTCGGCTATGACCCCAGACGCAATTTAATACGAAACATTTAGTTGTAAAATTGGTCTCCAGTTTTTTAAAAAAATCTTTCGATTGATTTTGATTGCTTGAATATATTTTTGATACAGGCTTTCATTTTTTTACGTTGTCAATGTCATGTAGTAGATTGGCGTTAAATTTCGATAACCCTTTTCCTTTTATAAACAAAAACAAACATACTTATCCATTTCCGAATCACAATCCAGAAGCAAAGTAAAAACTTTGGAACTGACAAGTTAGGTTAGACACGTGAACTTCCACCAGGGAAGTGAGGCCGGGTGCTCCGGAAGGGTAAGCACCTCCAGTTTAGCTAGCTACAATTATACAATTTCAAGGATAATAATATGATTATAATGACTGAGTGGTGGCTTCTGTACCCTAGAAGTATTTCTTGATTTTCAACATTATTCATGAAATTTTTAGAGATGAGAAAATAATCTAGTGTTGATTGTTGTAATGGCGTTGCTCATATCCAAGTATATCTTATGTTGTCAGGGTAGATTTATCTAAAAGGATCGATGAGGTTTAGTAAATTAATTATGTTTTGTAGTTTATCTAATAAGAGTCATTCTCTGTAAGGACGAAACTCCTCTGGTAATCGCATGGCACATGTTTTGAAACTATCTTTAACAATGGGTACATATAAGAAACCAAGAAAAAGTTATCAAACTTAGATTTTTTATCTATTTTAACAATTAACAATTTTCCTTTGGGTTCTTCATTTTGGTTTTTCATGTGCATTTAACAATTATATGCAATATTATTAAAATCTGAGACATGTGGTTTCTGAAATATAGCCAAATTGTCTAGTGCTTACAGAGAATGACTCTTAATATTTTTGTAATTATAAGAGTCAAGAGCCATATCCTGAACAATATTAAAATCCTCACATAAGATATTATTGTTATTATTTGAAATATTATTTATTATTTCAAGTAACGAGTCATAAAAGTTTGGCTTATCAGAATTGTGTCCATATATATTATTCAATGTCATTCTACTACCCTCAACTGTTAGACCTAGCGCTAGAAAATTATGATTCTGATCGTTTTTTATCTTGTAGTATTTTGTATTCAGAATTGTTATTAAATAGAATGCAGACACCCCTAGAGTTGCTATGATTTGAATTAAAAAGTAACATTGCCTTCCTATTCTGATTTTATTTTGCTTTGCATGTTTACCAAACAATGTACATTTTGAAGACAATATATATATTACACTTCAAAGATTTTAGACATCCCTTCTCTTTTTTCCATCCCTAAGACCCCTGCAGTTCAATCAAAGTATTTTAATATTCATGTAGTTAATTATTTTCGACTCAATTTTATAGTAATAAAAAAAATAATAGATCTTTACCAGTATATGCAGTACAAAGTATAGTCACTATTTTCATATACAGGTCCGTCCAGAAAGTTTGGAGCACCCCAGTAAAGTGGTTCATAGCTAGGCACTAGTTTGTTTGCTATAACAAAGTTTGACATGTCCAGAAAGTTTGGAGCACCCCAGTAAAGTGGTTCATGGCTAGGCACTAGTTTGTTTGCTATAACAAAGTTTGACATGTTTCATCAATAGTTTTGTTTAATCGTTGCTGTATAGCGACATTCCACTAGCTCTAACCGATGTGAATTTGATGTAATAAAATTGCAAAAGACACGGTAATCTCCCTTTATACATTTCAGACTAAAAAAACCGCTGTCCTTTGGCAAAAAATTTTAGACATTGAGAAAAACGCATATGCTCCAAAACATAAATACATATTTTTTTCTATGACAAATGTTACTGTAAAACATCTTTTTGCAGTAGGAAATTGACGTTATACGAAAAAAACTCGTTCAATACACTCACCAAGAATCAAATTTTACCAGATTTCTAAATATGCTAGCATTTATAACACAAAATAGATTGCGACTGATAAAACTACATAATTATTTACCCTTTCAAGTTCTTGATAATCGCTTGAAATAAAGTATTATATAAATTTTCATGATTTTCTATTAATTTAGTCTATATTTAAGGAAATTGAATATTTCAACAAATCTTTACATAAAGAATGGAACAATCTAGAGGATAAGTGACGAATTTATTCTGAACTTCCTCTGGATGTGAAATGATAAAGGCGACAACTTTCCCCTTTTTTGCCGCATATATCAGCACTTTTTAGAAAGTTGAGAAAAAAATTAAGGATTTTGCTCAAACTTTCTGAGTTTATGGGGTTTAAATGTGATCTAGCTATCGAACTTGGTTAGATTTTTGGGAAAACTTCGGATCATACTTAATTTTTGGATCAAACATGCAAAAAATGGACTTTTTATCCCAAATTTCTGTTTAACCCTCTCCTGCTCAATAACCATTCATTGTACAAAAAAGTCGTCCATTGACCGAAAAAAGTTTAAGATCTGACGGAAAAGACGGTATTTTTATATTTTTTCTATCTTGCACATAAAATCCACAATAACTGTTTAAAGTCGACCCTATCATCAAAATAAATTTAACGTACCGTTTTGAATTCGTACCCATAATAAAGTAACAAATTCTTTACCAAATTATTGGTAGGTTTGGCACTTATCCGTTAGGCCTGTGTTAAACTTTTGAGTGGCAAGTTCTGTGGATGAGCTCTACTAATAGAAATCCTCTAGATTGTTCCATTCTTTCCCGCGAAACCCCTAAAGGTGTCGCCACACTAGTATTTTATCACTCGAAGTTTACTAAAACTAAAATGGATCCTTTTATCAGCTATGCCTTTTGAAAAACACATTATGTAAAGAATGGAACAATCTAGAGGATTAGTTCCGAATTCATTCGGAACATCCTCTGGATGTGAAATGATAAAGGCGACAACTTTCTCATTTTTAGCAGCGTATTACAGCACTTTTGAGGAAGTTGAGAAAAAAATTAAGGATTTTGCTCAAACTTTCTGAGTTTATGGAGTCTAATGCGATCTAGCTATCTAACTTGATTAGAATTTTGGGAAAACTTCGGATCATACTTAATTTTGGGGTGAAACATGCAAAAAATGGATTTTTCAGAAAACAATTACGTTTAACGCATTCCTGTTCAATAACCGTTCATTGTACGAAAAAGTCGTCCATTGACCGAAAAAAGTTTAAGATCTGACGGAAAAGACGGTATTTTTATATTTTTTCTATCTTGCACATAAAATCCACAATAACTGTTTAAAGTCGACCCTATCATCAAAATAAATTTAACGTACCGTTTTGAATTCGTACCCATAATAAAGTAACCAATTCTTTACCAAATTATTGGTAGGTTTGGCACTTATCCGTTAGATCTGTGTTAAACTTTTGAGTGGCAAGTTCTGTGGATGAGCTCTACTAATAGAAATCCTCTAGATTGTTCCATTCTTTCCAGCGAAACCCCTAAAGGTGTCGCCACACTAGTAGACGTACCTGTATGTACAAATAGAGTGACACCACAACGATGAAAAGATAAAAGTGTACAAAGACAAACAGGAGAAAAGATATGGACGACAGGGAAAGAAAAGAAACACACACATAATACAATAATGTAACTGTAAAGGGTTGAATGGTAAAGACATCTAAATTAAAAAATGATGGTGGAAAAAATGTATGAAAAAGTCATCTTTCTTCCCCATGTATAAATTAATTCATTCTATGTATCCAATTTTCCAAAACAAAAAATATAAATAGTCAAAAAGAAAACACACACACACACACACACACACACACACACACACACCACACACACCATAAACATAGTTTATCTACGTCAAAAAAATTGCCAAAAAATAAGTTTGGAAAAAAATGCCTGATGCTGAGGGGGAAAAATCATATGTTTACAAATAACAAAAATATTAATATATAAGTCGTTTAAAGTGGAAAAACACTAACAAATTGTATGGAATCGAATCGACAAGAGTTTAATGTATATTCATTAAATCAAAATCTTGTTAATAATACAAAAATGTCTATGTACACAGTAAATACAAAATACAACAATAATAATTTACCACCATGTGCTTAATTGATATGCAAATATTTTTCTGCGGCATGCTTACATGCAAATTACTCTGGTGGCTTCAGTCGGATTTGATATGGACAATGCAAGTGGACCAAAAATAGTGTGTTTTCAACGACGCATGCAAATTGCAGGTGGTTTTGTTTTAGAATAGGGTCAATAGATGGATATATTGTCACTGGTTCTTAGAAATTTTTGTACTAAATTAACAAATGGATCTGTTAATGTTGAACACGTGGAGTAAACTACATATTCTAAAAATAATTGTGACCTATGACATGGAATTGCCATTGCTAAAAATAGATAAACAACAACATCGTGTTGGAGCACATGGCGGTAAGTTTATAGTGTTTGAAAATATTATGATCTATCACAATTGTCTGTAGTTATAAGAGCTAACTTCTCTGTATTTTCTCATATTACTCAGTTTTTAGAAGTGTTTTTCAGGTTATTCTAAGTATTTGTTATACATCTTCTTTTTGTACTGCTTAATTTGCCGTGTCCTAATATGGTTGAATCTCCTGGGTCCATGTTTTTGTCCAAACTACCACAATGATATTATTGATGTTGTTTTGTCTTAAAGCTTTGAATATTGTAAAGGCTGCTCCGTACTCCCCATCTTCGTCTGTGCCTTCGTGATTGTTGTTTTTGTCCGTGAAGCGATATAAGCCATTATGTTATGTGTACTCATTGCCACTCTCGGTATTTGCATTATCTGACGAACTGCATGTCCAGCCTCAGAATATGTTTGCATACTGTAGGCTCTGCCTTCATAATGATTTCCATTGTCGGTTATGGCATGTCCCCATTGAATGGTCATATCCTGTATAGGAGTGTAATCCACGGTATCATGGGCTTTTGGGATAGGCATCTTTTCAAGATAGACTTGATCTGACTGTTGAAAAACTAACCTATCACGAACAATTTGGTTTCAACTTTTAAATCACCATACTTGAATCGTTTTTTTATTTTCCCGCATCTCCTCTGGAGATTTGGGATCTATCCGAACCTCACTGTCCATGTTTCTGCGGTATTTCCCCTTTTCAATGATATACTCCCTGTCTTCATAATCATGGAATCTAATAACTATTTACGGGCTCTGGGATTGTTGTTAAATTTACCAATCTTGTGTAGCCTGTCTATTTTGACATTTTTATGTCCAGGGACTTTCAAAACATCATGGAAAACCTCTTTATGTCCACACTGTAGTTTGTAATAATGACATCTTCCCTCATAATCTGCCAATTAAGTCAGAAATTTTATTCTGCATATTATATATTTCTGGTCTAGCCTCACAATATAACTTGAAAAATATTTAAACTTTGTTTTCTAACATTTTATTTCTGGTGTTTAGCTCAAATATTTATCTCGATCTACAACCCCCTCAATCAGCGATTGTAAATTTTCTTTAATACCCCAAGCCTGATGTATATAATTGGATATTTTTTTCTAATCTCTCGCCTTGAAAATTTAATTTTGATAATATGGTATTGACTGAGTCTTAAATTTTAGAAGTTCTATCAAAGAGTCTATCCTGTGTTTTTTTCCATACCTGCTTCCGTCGGGGTGGCGGCCATATTTCCTTTGTTTTTTTGTTGGAGGTTGTTTTTCTGTTGAGTCCTTTGTAGTGTCCTAATTTCTTTTACTTCTTGTCACTTCGACTGGTCATTAACAAGTTACCTCTGTACATGGTTTGAGATTTGTGAATGTAATTCCAGCCCGTTAAAGGGTAGTTTTGATAACTTCTCCCCGGAGATATGTTTTACATTTAACGCCCTATAATGTTTCTATTATGCTTCAAAATAAACAAGTGCAGTACTAAGTTCCTGCTTATTTCAAATTTAAATCCTCTTGTTTCCTAATCCTACAATAAACCATTTGCATATAAAATATTTAATTTTAAACAAACATTGTAGTGATTAACCTTTCATAATTTTACTCCATCTACCTGCTCTTGCTCGTCTTCTCCTTATATTTATGGAACAGCTAGGCATGTAATAACTGGTGATATTTAAATATGACCGAGAACAACATTTTACTTGGGTACAGAATTTCAAAATTATAATGGATTTAACTGAAGAGTACGATAGACGTTGGTCTAAATTAGAAAGGAGGTACTTACCCTTCCGGAGCACCCGGTCTCACTTTCCTGGTGGAAGTTCACGTGTCTAACCTAACATGTCAATTCCAAAGTTTTTACTTTCCTTTTATTGTGATTCGGACATGGATTAGTATGTTTGTTTTTGATTAGACGATGTGGAGCTTGAAAACTTGTGAGATATTTCGTTAAAACAGGGATTGCAAAACTTAAAGGGTCTGTGAGTACTAAACCGTCTTCAGTACTCAGGGATCCAGAATTTTCGGGAATTTCAACAGACATACAAAGCAATATTACTGTCCCGGTTGATAAGCCTCCCAACAACATTATTCTCGTTTGTAAGAGATTCTACCTTGGTTGTCTTATTAAATCGCTTAATTAGTATATCAAATAACCCTACATATACTAGAACTAATTTGAACCAAAGATGATGTTCTGTCCAACCATAAGGGAGTTCTATGTCTTTCGGTGTCAATCCTAAGAGGAAAATTACATATAATACCAGTTTAAATTTTACAGCACTAGACGACCGTTTCGGAATACAATTCCTCATCAGTAGTGCTTGGACCAAAATTATGAAATCAAAATTATTTTGAAGATGTTGAAAAGCTACCCAAAGAACCAAAATATATTTTACCAAATTAAGCAAAGGAAATAATTTGCATGAGGGAGTATACCTTAGTTTTTGAGAAATTTAGAAACTTGACCTTTTTACTCGTATTGGATTCCTAAACTCCATAAAAAATCATACAGGGAAAGATACATAGCAGTTTCATCTAAATGTACTTCTAAATCATTATAAGTAACTATGGCACAAATTTTGACAGTCGTCGAAGATGGTCTTCAGTCTTATTCAGATAAAGTCTAATCTACATCTGGCATCAACAAAATGTGGATTTTTAAAAATTCTTAAGAATTACCTGAACATCTTGCTTCTAATACTTTCTATACTCGTGCAAATAGTATAAAACATTTACATATAGCTTTTCTTCAATTATTCCGAAACGGCCGTCTAGTGCTGTAAAATTAAAACTGGTATAATATGTAATTTAAACGCCTGAGCCGATATCTCTGCTGGTGGCTGGTGCCCCGAGGATATCACCAACTCAGTAGGCAATAATTTCGTATTATTGTCAGAAATATACTTTGTCTAAATTTTCTGCAAGTTAAAACTTGAAATTTCTCAAAAACTAAGGTATACTCCCTCATGCAAAGTATTTCCTTAGCTTAATTTGGTAAAATATATTTTGGTCCTTTGGGTAGCTTTTCAACATCTTCAAAATAATTTTGGTTTCATAATTTTGGTCCAAGCACTACTGATGAGGAATTGTATTCCGAAACGGCCGTCTAGTGCTGTAAAATTAAAACTGGTATAATATGTAATTTAAACGCCTGAGCCGATATCTCTGCTGGTGGCTGGTGCCCCGAGGATATCACCAACTCAGTAGGCAATAATTTCGTATTATTGTCAGAAATATACTTTGTCTAAATTTTCTGCAAGTTAAAACTTGAAATTTCTCAAAAACTAAGGTATACTCCCTCATGCAAAGTATTTCCTTAGCTTAATTTGGTAAAATATATTTTGGTCCTTTGGGTAGCTTTTCAACATCTTCAAAATAATTTTGGTTTCATAATTTTGGTCCAAGCACTACTGATGAGGAATTGTATTCCGAAACGGCCGTCTAGTGCTGTAAAATTAAAACTGGTATAATATGTAATTTAAACGCCTGAGCCGATATCTCTGCTGGTGGCTGGTGCCCCGAGGATATCACCAACTCAGTAGGCAATAATTTCGTATTATTGTCAGAAATATACTTTGTCTAAATTTTCTGCAAGTTAAAACTTGAAATTTCTCAAAAACTAAGGTATACTCCCTCATGCAAAGTATTTCCTTAGCTTAATTTGGTAAAATATATTTTGGTCCTTTGGGTAGCTTTTCAACATCTTCAAAATAATTTTGGTTTCATAATTTTGGTCCAAGCACTACTGATGAGGAATTGTATTCCGAAACGGCCGTCTAGTGCTGTAAAATTAAAACTGGTATAATATGTAATTTAAACGCCTGAGCCGATATCTCTGCTGGTGGCTGGTGCCCCGAGGATATCACCAACTCAGTAGGCAATAATTTCGTATTATTGTCAGAAATATACTTTGTCTAACTTTTCTGCAAGTTAAAACTTGAAATTTCTCAAAAACTAAGGTATACTCCCTCATGCAAAGTATTTCCTTAGCTTAATTTGGTAAAATATATTTTGGTCCTTTGGGTAGCTTTTCAACATCTTCAAAATAATTTTGGTTTCATAATTTTGGTCCAAGCACTACTGATGAGGAATTGTATTCCGAAACGGCCGTCTAGTGCTGTAAAATTAAAACTGGTATAATATGTAATTTAAACGCCTGAGCCGATATCTCTGCTGGTGGCTGGTGCCCCGAGGATATCACCAACTCAGTAGGCAATAATTTCGTATTATTGTCAGAAATATACTTTGTCTAAATTTTCTGCAAGTTAAAACTTGAAATTTCTCAAAAACTAAGGTATACTCCCTCATGCAAAGTATTTCCTTAGCTTAATATGGTAAAATATATTTTGGTCCTTTGGGTAGCTTTTCAACATCTTCAAAATAATTTTGGTTTCATAATTTTGGTCCAAGCACTACTGATGAGGAATTGTATTCCGAAACGGCCGTCTAGTGCTGTAAAATTAAAACTGGTATAATATGTAATTTAAACGCCTGAGCCGATATCTCTGCTGGTGGCTGGTGCCCCGAGGATATCACCAACTCAGTAGGCAATAATTTCGTATTATTGTCAGAAATATACTTTGTCTAAATTTTCTGCAAGTTAAAACTTGAAATTTCTCAAAAACTAAGGTATACTCCCTCATGCAAAGTATTTCCTTAGCTTAATTTGGTAAAATATATTTTGGTCCTTTGGGTAGCTTTTCAACATCTTCAAAATAATTTTGGTTTCATAATTTTGGTCCAAGCACTACTGATGAGGAATTGTATTCCGAAACGGCCGTCTAGTGCTGTAAAATTAAAACTGGTATAATATGTAATTTAAACGCCTGAGCCGATATCTCTGCTGGTGGCTGGTGCCCCGAGGATATCACCAACTCAGTAGGCAATAATTTCGTATTATTGTCAGAAATATACTTTGTCTAAATTTTCTGCAAGTTAAAACTTGAAATTTCTCAAAAACTAAGGTATACTCCCTCATGCAAAGTATTTCCTTAGCTTAATTTGGTAAAATATATTTTGGTCCTTTGGGTAGCTTTTCAACATCTTCAAAATAATTTTGGTTTCATAATTTTGGTCCAAGCACTACTGATGAGGAATTGTATTCCGAAACGGCCGTCTAGTGCTGTAAAATTAAAACTGGTATAATATGTAATTACAACACTATCCCTCAATCTAAACTCAAAGAGCGTCTTTAACAAATTATTCACATGCCATTCTTTTAAAAAACGATAATCTAACATACAAATATCTAGAGCTTAACAGGGATTTTGGTTATTTTGTCAAGCATCCTACGGATTACAAAACAAAAACATCCTGGAGACTTTTTGATACACATATTATTTGTTGTGTTTGGTAATATAGTTTGTTTGTATAAATAGTTTGTGCACCATTGTTTACTGTTTTGGCTCTTTATTCTTATGAAGCAGAATTAATGCAGATTTTTTTTTAAATTTAGAAAGAAATCTGTCGCCAAACCATTTATCTCCACATACAGATGTCATTCTGAAGCTAATCAATTCTAAATTGCGAGTCTATGGGAATGTCGTCCATCTTCTAGAGCTTGAAATAAAAGACAGTACTGATTCTTCAAATTCTGCTTCACATTTAGACGCTCACAGAAGGTTATATTTTAAACTGTATGACTAACTTAATAAGTTCAATTTGCTTTTTCTTTGCAGCAATATATATGCTTTTTCCTGCTTATTGGTGTATTTGTTTTACAATAAATATGCTATGGTAGAGCTTGTTCACGCTATGGGGACTTTATACAATGAAGCAAGCTGCTTAGAAACAAATTGGTGACCCAGGGATATCGCAATCCTAGGCTGATCAGGGCCATAAAAAGTATGACGTCTGTATTTAAAGGATTGCTCTGGATACATTTGACGTCCTATAGTTCCATGTTCCTTTCACTATCTATTATGATTAAACACGTGGCGGATGTAGCTAGCTAAACAGGAGGTGCTAACCGTTCCCGAGCACCCAGCTCACTTCCCCGAAGTTTACGTGTTTAACCTAATTTGTCGGTTTCAAAGTTTTACTAAAGGGTACTAACGATTAGGAATTTTCTTCTGATACAGCCGTCTTATGGCTGCAGAATTATAACAGATTTAGTAATAATTAAATATATAAACGTCAGATAAGATTTGAAAATCGAACCTGCGAGAATACTTTGTTGAGAAACGAGAAACGAGATCCTGATACTGTAAAAGAGTTTTAAGATATTAAACAATCATTATTGTACACATATCAACTCTAAAAATAAGATTTTGGTTTCAATATTTATTTGATAAAACAAAATTAAATCAGATAATTTTATTCAAGACAAAATTGGTTTCACAAAATCGGTCAAATTTCGTATTATTGTCAGAAATATACTATAATTATCTAAATTTTCTGCAAGTTAAAATTTGAAATTTCTCAAAAACTAAGGTATACTCCCTCATGCAAAGTATTTCCTTAGCTTAATTTGGTAAAAATATATTTGGTCCTTTGGGTAGCTTTTCAACATCTTCAAAATAATTTCGGTTTCATAATTTTGGTCGAAGTACTACTGATGATGAATTGTATTCTGAAACGTCCGTCTAGTGCTGTGAAAATAGCACTGATATTATATGTAACAAAGAGCAATCGACTTTGGTTCAGTTATCCTTTTAACAACCATCTTATCGTAAATTTATTATTATAACCTTCATATGTCAATGAAATTTCAATCACCTTCTTAAATTTTACCTTTTGAACTCGAGTTTTGTTAGCAATTGGCAGTGTGCATTACAGAAGAATAAAATTAATGTCTACATGAAATTAAATAAAGGTATAGGGAATATAATTATCAAACGAAAGGGGGTTTTTATCATTGAGTCTTAATTATGCTTACAGCAGCATGTTAATTGTAATTTGTCTGTTTTTAAGACGAATCGTGATTACTTGAATCTCAGGACACTAATCAAAGATGGGAAATTATAGCTGTACAAATTATATATGAGAAACTCGATGGCAAAACGGTAATTATGACAATTATATAGTATGGGGAAATAATATATACATATTACATTCTGTATTACCTGAAAAATTTGCTGTAGAAAAATAATTGTGGTTATTTGATCTTTTCTTTAAATAAGAAAAACAGAAAATACTGAAGAAAACTATCAAATGATGGTTTGCATATTTTGTTTGAAAACCACACAAAAACACATCTACTTTTTTCAGAAGGAAACTGTCTACTGAGGATCTTGAATGATTTGCATGATGTTGCACGTTTGTCGTTGCTAGTGAAAATATGCAGGCAAGAACTCCGGGTAATTCTCCATATTTTTTTAAATAAATAAAAATGCTAAAATGATAGATTCTAGTTCGATTGAAGGATTTTTCAATAAATGTACAGCCTAAAAGATAAAAAATATTTTTATTTGAACAATTTGTTTTTCATGTATTATGTTTATTGTACTAAGGTGATTGAACAGTTAGTGTTTACGAGGGGCAGTTTTATTAGATTATTGAAATTTAAGCCAAACATGCGGTTTACCAGAATGACACGTTTTATTCACATTCGCTAGTGGAATTATTCGAATGGAAACGAAACATGTGGTTTACTAGAATGCCACAAAGAAATGAAGGAAATTTATCTTGCCAAAATCTGAAACGTTTTCTTCAGTGTTGACTTATGTTAGAAATATGTATTTGTGCACAACATTGACAATGTAATTTGCATATATTTGGTTTAAAGAGTACCTGTAACGATTTTGTATTTTACATATGTTATTCTCCATACTCCTTACGACGAATTTCTAATGCACGTCTCGTTAATTCAGATAGAAAAATTCAGACCCCTTGCAGTGACGTCACTGAAGTAAGTAGCTCCCACAGAATATTATTTATCTACATTACTTATATTCTGGACTAGTTGAAAACTCTTTTTATATTTCACGATGCATTCATCGATAAAATGGAATTTACTTCCGAATTTAACCTACTAATAATTAAGCAATTACACCTTGATAACAAATTTGTTTATTACACCTTCCGTAGACTGAGACCCGTATCTGTAATCAACAAGATGTATTTTTAAAATTGATAAAATTGATTGACAGGTGTTAGTATAGAATGGTTTCATAACATTTTATGTATAAAACACTAGAGTTACGGTAGTATGAATAGACTCGGTGATAACTGACAACAGACTCATTACTAAATTACATAAATTTGAAAAATAACATTTTAAGTGAAATTTTACAAGTCATTTTATTTTCAATCATTTTTTCTTTATTTCTCATATGATTTTCATGTCACGTATAAATAAAATCAAATTTCTAGTTTGTTTCGTGGTCACATATTCAATCCAAGATGCAATTATACATCTTTTTTAATTATCGGCTAAAATGGCCTTTGACATACATGTATAGAAATCAGGGCTCTTTTCGGACTGTGAGTTATCGAAATCGCATATATTTTAGTTATAGTCTAGAATAACATTCAGAAATTCTGGTTCCCCATTCGTTTATCGTATTCGTCTGTTTCTGGATCAAATGAATACAACTCAACGCCAATTTTATCAATTTTAGGGTTTTGGCAGACATCTGTTGTGTAACAAAAACATATGAGAAACCTGTTTATTGCATTGAAAATCTGTTTTCTGCATTACTATTGGGTTGTTCTAAGGACATTTGTCGCTTGCGGAAAGTAATTTGTAAACAGAATTGTTACTTTCTAGTTTGTAGGCATCTGTTGCCAAACACAAACCTGCGAGAAACCCATTTGAACACATGATCAAAATTTTACACTCTCGATCAGTGAATTATAATTGTACTAAAACAGAGTTAAATTTTAGCATCAAATAATAATGTACTACTTGAAAGAAACTTATTCATCTTGAAATATCAATCAACTTAATTATTGACCATATTTTAGGGTTTCTCGGAAAACATCCAATGCCAGGGTGAAAAAATGGATTAAATTTCAAGCAGTATTCCTTTTCAAATACAATGCCAAGAAAAGAAGTTGGTTGAGACCTTGGAGTACTATTTCTACATTTAAAACGATATTTGGAAGTTATCGTCGATGTCAGTAATTTAAAAATCATCATATAAATGTAATTGTAATTTTTTTGTTCAAATGTATTCACAATAAAATTATTTTCCATTTCAATAAAACAAGATAAATTAAAATTTATTCTAAGAATATTATTTTTTGATTAAAACATTAGTCTTTTTGAGTTAATGCTGTCGGAGACAAATATTTTTACGTTTACCTTACGGTAATATATCGATTACGTCACAACTTAAGGAACACACAATAGCGATGTGAAATATTGGAATTTTAAAACAAGATATACTATTTTGGAGTCACAAGGAAATGTACTTTTAAAATATCACAAAAACAACTTAAACTCGATATTTTATGTCATTTTGTCAATTATATTATATGTTAATTTTACAGCACTAGACCACCATTTCGGAAAAAAAACCCCTCATCAGTAGTGCTTGGACCTGAATTTTAAAAACTAAAATTTCTTCAAAGGTTTGAAAATGTAACGCCAGTCTTGTGCTGTAACAGTAACACTGATATTATATGTAGTTATCTCTAATTGTATTAGGCACACGTATTGATGCAGCTTTCCAAAACATATTATGAATATCCATAGTAGTTTTCAATTTATGAAAACAAACATCAAGGGAATTTAGTGTTGTATTAAAAGAAGAAAAAATCGGAGAAAAATTCGTCTGTTTGAGAAAAAGGTAATAATTAATCTAAATATTATATATATATATATAACGAATTTGTTATTTATTATTTAACATTAACCTAAATAAACACTTTTCATCAAGAAAAATATAATTGTGACAATGTTAAAGATATTGTTTATCAGGGGTATCTCTTATTGTATCAGGTGCATGTCTTGTGGAAGCTTTCATTAAGGTAAATAAATGATTTACATTATATATATATATATATATATATATATATATATATATATATATATATATATATATTATAAAGTTAGTTTCTCAGTGTCCGGTAAAATATAATAAAATAAATAAGTACAACACGATTTTGTAAAGCATTAGCGCATTTTGTGTGACAAAATGTGGCGATATAGGATGTGGAACATGTGTGCATTTACAAGAAGGAAAGACTTACAATTTTAAGGCAAAAGATTCACCGTAAACGCAAAAAATGTCTTGCCATTCACAAAATATGATCTATGTGATTTCTTGCCCGGGTTGTAATGAATTTTATATAGGGGAAACGGGTTCAACACTTCGCTCTCGGGTAAGAGTGCACAAACAGCAAATACAGATTCCTGAATACAGGAAGATAAAGTTAAGTGAACACTTAGATAATTACGGGAAAAGATTTTTTTATATTCCCCTTTTATAAATTATTTACAGACAATGCAATTGACTGAAAAGAAAATGAAAAATGTTTCATTAGAACTCTAATGCCGAAACTAAATAGTCTAACATAATTACCTCCCTTAATAATGACGTCATCGTATTGTTTAATTGTCCTATTGTCTAAATGACGTCATCACCAGTTACTTTGTTACTATGTTATGAATGTTACTATGTAAAGCATCTGAAGATGAAATGAAAGCGCTAATGCTTTACAAAATCGTGTTGTACTTATTTATTTTATAATATATATATATATATGACATAACTATTTTGGTTTTTAGCATTTAAAATTAACATAAACCCAAATTCTTTTATTAAACTCTTTTCATTAAGAAAACATATTAGTGTGACAATGTTTAAGATTTATTTTAAACTAGTAGGGTCATTCAAATATATATATATATATATATATATATATGTATATATATATATATATATATATATATATATATATATATATATATATATATATTTGACATAACTATTTTGATTTTTAGCATTTAAAATTAACATAAACCTAAATTTTTTTTATTAAACTCTTTTCATTAAGAAAACATATTAGTGTGACAATGTTTAAGATTTATTTTAAACTAGTAGGGTCATTCAAAATTAATTAGTTTGTTTGTCAAATTTGAAACAATGTAGAGTTTACTGATTTCTATGTTTGATATGTTGTTTAGGGGTTAACTACCAAAGCGACAAATATGTCATTTAATTGGTTTACATTCAATTTCAAGATATAAAGTGTTTATAATTGTCATTCTTCTTTACGCTGGTCTGTTACGTTTAATTTACGTTTGTGACGTATGTAAGCTCACATGACGTCATTTATGCCGATGACGTAATATGCGTCACGGAATCCTATGACGTAGGCTACATACGATTTTGTCTTGGTGCTAGGTCACTGTTTTCTGTCGGACAAGAAAGAATCATGTCGTTAGACGGTCAACTTGTGCATGGTCTGTGTAACACTTAACAATTTAAAATTCTCAGAAGTTTTAGAACTTCAGATATTTGAAATTTTAACTTAAACCCTAAATTATCAAACACCAAAATCTTTTCTGAGTTTTTAGAATTTTAGGTTTTTGACCAAAAATCTAAAAAGTCATATATCCAAAATAGTGTTAGTTTTTGAGCTTTTGGATTTAGATTTTTTACTCAAAGTTTTTTATTAAAGGTCACCGGTCACCAAAAACCGAATTTTTTTTAGTATTATTTTCCGAAAGATTACATCATAAAAAGTTGATTTAGCCACAAATAACATTTTTTAATCAGTTCTATCCTTTTCTATAGCGTAAATTAAACTCCTGAAACTGTTGAAAAACTGTGTTATCTCCCTTTGGTAGTAAAAGGGCACAAAACCGGAAGTGACGCAGAAGGTGTTATCCCAGCTATTTAGTAAATGAAGCTTGTATAGTGAACTGCATTTATTACCCAGATTTATCGGAAATAACTTCTATTGTTTTTACATATTTATTTATTTTTTAGCATTGGGTATTTCAGTTGACTTCAGCAGAAAAAATTAATAAAAAATAAACATAATAATAAGAAATAAATAAGGAAAAAAAACTATATTTGTGTTTGCTCTAAGTATGATATACTATTTACTAATACTTTTACAAAACATAATTTTACATTTCTTTTGATAATTATTTATTTATTTATTTATTTGTTTATTTATATCCATTTATCACAACAAATAATAAAAGAACCCCAATTTCCGTTTTTTATTTAAAATATTGTTCATATTAATTTTCATTAATATTGAATATCATTTTAATCTTTACATATCTCTGAGTTATTTATTTATTTATTTATTTATTTATTTATTTATTTATTTATTTATTTATTTATCACAACAAATAATTAAAGAACCCAAATTTCCGTTTTTATTTAAAGTACTGTTCACATTAATTTTCATTAATATTTAATATCATTTTAATTATCTTTACATATCTCTTTGATTTATTTATTTATTTATTTATTTATTTACATCTATTTATTACACGAATAATAAAAAACCCAAATTTCCGTTTTTTATTTAAAATATTGTTCACATTAATTTTTATTAAAATTTAATATCATTTTAATTATCTTTACATATCTCTGATTAATTAATTAATTAATAAATTATTTATTTATTTATTTTTATCTATTTATCCTAAGGAATAATAAAAAGAACCCAATTTTTGTTTTTTATTTTAAAAAAAATCTTTTCTCTCTAGTACAGCGATATTATGACCTCAAATTGATTTTAATTTATATGTGTTTTAGAAAATGTCCCATTTTTTTTTCTTTCAAGTTAGATTAAAATCAATGATTTATTATTATTATTATTATTATTATTATTATTATTATTTACCCATGTATTAATCAAAAGAACACGTTTTCGGATAGAATCTAGATCCAAGACCTGCAGTTTTTTGTACAACGAAAATATCAAAATACAGGTTTAAAAATAACTTCTTATTGTCTGTAAATTAAAATATTTCATCCCAGGATTATTTAAATATGAAAGTAATTTCAATTCAATAGCTTCTTATTCCTTATTTGCAGTAAGTTTAATAATAATAATAATAATAATAATAATGATAATAATAATAATAATAATAATAATAATAATATTAATGGAAATTGAAGTTTACGTCAGTGTGTAATTTAAAAAAAAATATTTGTTGATATTTGCCGATGGAGTACTGATCAGAATTCTAATTCTCATTTATTTTCACTGTTTCATGATGAAATAAAAAAAATAATAAAAAATTTCATATAATAACTTTATTACGCTTTAATTTTAATGGGATGAAAAGAACTTTGTCAAAATGTGATACCAGTGAGATTATGCTCAACTAACTAAGGACTCAAAACTCGAGTGTAACTTTCTTTCATTTATTCACAATAAATTAATATCATTCAAAGCGTGATTTACACCCCTCAGATACCAGTAATTAAGAGATTATCAATATGCTACAGTCCATTGGGAAACATCCTGTTTACAAGTAGACATCTACCACCTGTAATGAACAATTTACCTTACAATATGCAACATTAATTGACACGTGTGATTATCTTTATGATATACCCAGTAAATGCTATTTGTCATTTTTGATGGATTCTGAAAATCGAATAAATTAAAGTTAAATGAGATTGGTTAATTTGAACAGGGCATACAAGACTTTGTTTGAACGTGTGAACTGAATGAATTACGGAATTAAATTAATTTTGAAAATTAAAATTGTTTAAAATCTATTTATTTGACTGAATTGATTCATAATAAATTGAATTGTCTTAAATGATTATACCACTCACATTTTCCTGACTTATCTCGTAATATTTAATCTGAATACATTCAAAACAATTAGAAAGCTGCATGAAGGACTTGTGTAAATCTGGCTTTAATTTATTCTGAAATTTGTGGAAAAAACATGTTTATCGGTCATTGTGATTTATTATCTCCAAACGTCACAAAATATAGCATTTTGACTTGAAATCAAACTTTAAAACCCGTCAAAACGCCACACAAACCCACATGTAATATATGGATACATATATAGGTAATGTGTCTTTCCTCAGCAGCTTAACACCATGTACGTCATCAATTAGGTCACCGGAAAGTTACGAGCGGTGTCGGAAACTACCGAGTATTAGCAGTTCGTTCAGGTAAGGTTTTAGTGTATTACAGGTAAATCTAAGACGTGGGAAACCGTCAGACACATCAATATTGACTATTCTACCCATTGGAATGCAAAATACAAAATTGAAAAATTTGGTGACCGGTGACCTTTAAATATCAAAGGAATTAGCAAGTGGAAGCGCGTGGCCTAGTGGTTAAGGCGTTGGACTCATGATTCGAAGGTCGAGGGTTCGATCCCTTGACCGGGCGATGTGTTGTGTCCTTGAGCAAGACACTTAATTTCACGTTGTTCTAGTTCACTCAGCTGAAAAATAAATGAGTACCAGCAAAATGCTGGGGGTTAACCCTGCGATGGACCGGCGTCCCATTCAGGGGAGAGTCTTGTACTCTCAGTCGCTTAACGCCACCGAAACCGGGATAAGCTCCGGCCTGATGGGACTAATGGCTCGGGACAGACTTTAACTTTAACTAAAGGAATTAGCAAGTCCCCCAGCGATCGTGACCAAGGGGACAACTCCAGGCCACCGCTTGAAAAGTGTCAGTCGCACTACCGCACCCATAGAAGTCCTACTTTTTTGGGCTGGACCTTAATTGGAAAGATTTATTTATTTATTTATTTATTTATTTATTTATTTATTTATTTTAAAATAAAGAAATAAAGTTCCTGGGATATTTAGACGTGGAATTGACCTATCAGAAAACCCGAGTTTACTTTCCAGGTTCGGAAGAGGCCGCGGTGGCCTAATGGATAAAACGTCAGTCTTCAAATCCAGGGTCTCTCACCGCTGTGAGTCCCGCTCAAACCACATATGGGAAAGTGAATGTTCCTTGCCGTTGGCCTTTACTTGTTCACTTGGCATCAGTATGATGGTTCGGTGGAGTGGTACCATTGTCTGCGGTGTACTGACTAGCACTTTAAAGTCGCTCTGAGCGCGCTAGTACAAGGCAGACCATACAACACACTCGCACTTCACATGCATACACAAAATTGTTCATAGATTAATCCAAAGAGATTAATAAAACAGTTCTCGTTGCAAAAAAAGCTAAAAATTGCCGATGCGACGTTAAGCAACATTCGACCAACCAATCAACCAATCTCCAGGTTCTATTCTTCAGTGACTTCGATACCACTATAACTGTTAATATAATATCCACATAGGTTATCTAGTAAAAACTAAACAAAAAGAGCTACAGTGTACATGTGCACAATATAAGTATGAGTGTATACACGTATCACATTGTTTTATGTATCGCTGAATGCAAATCTTGACGCTATCTATTGATACACCATGAGTGTGGTACAGAGGTTCAGTCAAACTGTACATTTCTGAAGCGACGAAGTTAGGTCTAACCTAAGTAGAATTATCTAAAATTATTGAGGTTTTATGCACAAGTCACTTTAAAAGAAAACGTACTTACTTATTGTCCTGTGATTGTAATATGTAAATAGATCTCACTAAGTAATGCAGTAAATGTTTATCTAATGCGTGTTTTGAAAACATTAAGCCTAAGGCATTTATTTGTTTGTTGAACATGGTAAATCAGAGCGAATGGTCATGCATTCACCATGTATCCTTCGTTTTCTCTAAATTCCTCTAGTATTTAATAACATTATGCAAAAAGTTAGCGAGCTTTGAATGTTTAAAATGACATATGACTTATTACAGTATTTATAACATTTTTGAGAAAACTTCAAAACTAAATTTTATAAGGTCGTGAGCTTTTCTGTTGTCTGTACAGGTAGCTCATATTTTATCAAATGTAGCCTTTCGTTGGCGGCATATTTGAGGTACAAGTCCAAATATAAAAAAGAATCAGTTCAAGATCACTAGGTTAGATGACAATGACTTTAAGCATTGCGTGTCAAGATGTGGTTGGCATCAAAAATATTTTACTACAGATACCACAGGTTTGAATTTATCATTGACCGATTGGGTGAATGGCGAAAGGACAACCACTACCTATTTTCAAGTCTTGGTCTAATTCGGGAAGGGTTCGAACCCCATCCTCACACATGTCAGCATACCGGGAACGAGCAATCTACTAAATGAGTTTGTGGAATATTATGATTGTCGACAAACTCAGCAAAAGTAAATGTTGTTTTACTTTCACAGTATAAAAAAATATAAACGTTTCTATTCCTTTTTTTAGACAAACATTGAATTATTTTGTTTTAATTTTGACCTATCTGGACAAAGAAATAACCGATATTTTATATGTTGCCTTGAAGATTGTTTGTATATGCTTAATCTTTGATTAAAAGTACTCGCTTACTGTATTAAACATGTCCATTTTCATTCATTTCTCGCTTAATGATCAGAAAAAAGAGTTGCTACTGTACAGTTTCACTGAACATTCGTTCATACACTGTCTTCATTGGTGTGAAACATACTGTTTGTTTCTCTTTCTGTGTGCATAATAATTCTGTAATTTTTCGAATGCTAGAGTTAATTGTAATAAAATCTAAAAGTTTATGCTGCGATACCTTTACTTTCTTCGATAAAGATATTCTGTCTGGCTAAAATTTTTGATTCGTATGTGAGAGGTCGTGGGTTCGAACCACATCCGGAGTCTTCCGCCAAGCACTTGGCGATAAGAAATTTAAGTCACGGGGGCGCGTTTCATGTACGTTTCCTAAGTTCGTTCTAAGTTCATTCCTAAGTTTGAACTTAGGAAAGAGTCAAGAAATGCATAAGTTCAACAAACTCTTGCATTTCACAAACATGTCTTATGCCTTTCCTAAGTTAGGAAAAAACTTAGGAATAAAATTACCGGAACATCTCGTGTATTTATATACATATTCCCATGGGTACATAGCCTACATTATATTTTTTAAAAAATCAAGTACTACTGTACATTCAAACATTTACATTTACTGATGAAATGAATATTATAACGCATACATAGTTACAATTATAGTAATTGAAAAGAATTGATTCAAACTTTTTATTTTCTAATTATTTCATATACCAGTGTTTGCGTACTTGCATGAATAACTGAACGAAGTATAGACTCATGCCATATCGTCTACACATTTGCATTTCACACTGTATTATAATGCATGCCTATATTTAAATTATTTTCACTGGTGAGATGTATACGGGTGTTCAAAGGAATATTTTATTTATGTACATACTGAAGCATGGGTATAGCTAACATTTCGCTTAATTTCGCCGAATAAACTTTATATTGTGTAATTGTTAATAGTTAATAATTGAAACAACATATCACACAGTAAAAAAATGATACTTATGTCATGTGCTACTTTTGATTTTTTGTGAAATAATAAGGGTCATCTAAGTAGGAGTATATATCATCTTTCCCCCAACACGTTTGTTTTTGCACAACTTCCATAAAAAATACAACAAATATTTTAAAAATTCTTAAATTATCAATCCCTGCTTTATTTCTATTTATTAATCTTCACAATTGTGTAGGTGATTTCATAATTTTTTCAACCAAATTGTTTTCACTTGACTGTTCCTACTTGCCTTTAAAAAGCAAATTGTCGTGTTCACAAGTCGTGCATGACAAATTTATACGATTTCATTTTCTTTCGAATCTTGTGTAGCAGAGAGAGAGAGAGAGAGAGAGAGAGAGAGAGAGAGAGAAGAGATGGTCGGTCATTTAATTTCATTTCCTGCTTTGTGTCTAAAAGACGTTTGCTAAAAAAAAATACTTACTCCGTTATGTTTACTATGTCATTTTGTCGGTAAATAGATTCATACTAAACTTAATTTTAACACGCTAAGTTAATGTTATTTTTATAATGTATTGTTATTGCAATGAATTCGTTAAAATCAGTGTTGGCAATAATAGGCAGGTTAACAAATACATATAAAAATTAACTGCATTTGAAATTATATTTAAAATGAATATTGTGGGTCTCTTTCGAAATCTAAATTTTTAAAATGGAGAATAAATTGTTGTGATATAACCCCATGTAAAATGCGTATTTATATAACCCGTGATTACGAAAATGCGTGCCTGACTGACATACGTGTATTTCGTTTAAGTGAGTATTTACTGGCTCCTAACATTTGTATTTAACAAAGGTATAATATTACGGCAACAAAATTATTAAGTGAGTTGCTTTTGTCCCAAAAATCAGGCTTTCGTCGAGCATGTCGTCGTAATAACATATAAATATAGGCTGTCACCATGTCAAGTTCTTTCCTAAGTCAACTATCTACCTGTCCTAAGTTTAGGAAAGAGTTAGGAATATTCCTATATTTAGGACGGTTTCGTGAAACGGGCTTTGGAAAATCATACTTAGGAAAGAACTATTTCCTAAGTATGCTTCGTGAAACGCGTCCCCGGTACTTCTGAAGAGACCTTAAAAACCTATTCTCTGTATAAAGTCAGGCGTGGTATCTACCCGAAGAACCCTCCCTGCACATTGCCCTCAGCGCACTGCAAAGGTAAAAATTTCTGTCAATTTATCTATAGCTGGTGACGCCGCGATGTAAGTAAAATATTCTTGACTTGGATGTGAAACATTACCCAATCAATCAATTGCTGTTCAGGGTGTTTTACAGAATACATGATTATGCATTCAAAATATTTTTTTTAAAAATGCCCAAACATAAAATTCACACTGAAAATAATAGAATCCTAAGTTTATTAGAAATACCCATGCCCGATAAGTGTATAAAATTTCATTACAAAATATAACAGAAATAATATAATGTAAAAATCTAGCGCGAGCGCAGAAGCAGCTTACACTTTTCGAATGGTAGCCCCAGCGTTGGACATTTGAGCGAAAGCATAGGACAAAAGAGCGAAAATAAAAGGACGTTTGAGCGTCAAAGTAATGGACATTTGAGCGACAAAGTAATGAACATTTGAGCGACAAAATTTTAACCAATTTGAGCGTTTTTTTTTTCTTGTCCAAGAATATATGGATGTAGGATTTTTAGCAGGGATAAAGTTTTTGAAGAGCACCAAATAAAAAATTTATAAAATCCATTAACAGTCTAGCACTACAATTCATAAAACTGTTAAAACTTGGTACTAACAGGATAAAGCTTAAAGTAAAATAACATAAATTTTAGCCAGATATAAGTTCCAGGGTAAATTTGTTGCGATCGACTTCACTTTTTGCATATTTCTGTTAAAATTTTCGCATTTTCCCTTCATACTGGAGCAGAAAGTGGATTTAAACTGTCGCTCAAACGTCCATCGTAAAATACAGCAAAATGTTTAAAATCTGTCGCAAAAATGTCCACTAAAGTCGTCGCTCAAAAGTCCACTATGAGTTTTTTAGTTTTCGCTCAAATGTCCTGCGCCCGATGCCCCAGGGTTACCCTTAGTCACGATCAATGGGGGAGTTGGTAATTATTTTAATATTTTAAAATTTCGATTCAATAATCTAAAAATCTAAAAAAAAAAAAAATAAAAACTTGAAACGATTTTGTTTATTGTATTTATTTTTTTTATAGATCTAGATTTTTGGTCAACTTGCCTTAAATGTTTTTATTATGAAAATGGTATTCAATTGTCACAATAAAAATTTCATAAAAATGGGTTCAGTAATAAATTTGGTGTAATATTCCAAAATTTATCAATGAATTTTGGTATTATCTGGGTTCAATGTGCACAGATGAATACGACGTCATAATACTGTGGGATCTGACGTCATGTTTCTGTCGTTGCCTTTGGGTTTGCACAGCTTCAATAATTTGAACATCTGGGAGTAAAAGGGTTAATGACATCAACTTAAAATGTTTTGTTTTTTTTTCGTAGAAAATACAGCTTGTTAAATTAAGCACTGGTTGGTGGACATGTAAATGACGACTTTTGGACTAGTATATAGTAGTGACCACTAACCATTATAGATATTTGACCTCTATAAAAAATTGAAATATATAGCACAAAAGAACATGACTGAAAAATCGACCACTATATAATCAAGTTGCTGATATGGACAAATGAGATTATAGATAGGTTTCATTACATAAAATCAGAACAAATAAAAAAAACCTTGATATACAACTGTAATAAACCACGACAAAGCCCTCAGATATTCATATATTTTCACCGAAATAGGAAAGCATTGTCCAATTTGTCAGTTATATATAAAATCATACAAATCGTATTTATTTAGGAAATCCCGAATACTTATTTTCTTTTGTCTGGCCTACCATGTCATATTTTATTGATATCACGCCCTTCCTTTGCCTTCCACGCCTTACTTATATCACACACTTTAGAAAACAACAACTGCTTTTCTCAGACCTAAAACGCCCATCAGACCCATCACAACTCGTTCCAATTCCAACTCGTTCCAACTGATTTTCGCCAACTCGTTCCAACTTTTTTACCAACTTGTTCCACTTTTTATGCAGAGATTTTACACCTCAGATTTAATTACGAACTCGTTCCAACTGAATTACCAACTCGTTCCAACTTTTGTTTAACCAACTCGTTCCAAATTTAAGAATTGTAATGATTTTAGCCGTTACCAACTCGTAATTTCAATTTTTTAAGCAAGATGATTTAGCCGGTATCAATTAATTAAAAATCAAGGGAATCCTAGCTCATTTTTAATTAATCACAACGTTGTCCAGCTCATACCACTTGAAGGTATGCTCTTCATATTGCACGTTTGTTACTATTGAAAATATCATTTAAAAGCAATCAATATAGTTTATTATTAATTAATATAAGCGGAATAATAGATTATATCATTTTCAATATTCACCAAACTTGCAACAATCATGGAATTTGTTATTGTCGAAATAATACATTATTAACAATTATTAATGATTAAAAAATAACCCGATTCGCATGTACGATGTGTCCATCGACTACATTTGGCATGCTGACGCCGAGAAACTTCTCTACAGGCATACTGGAAGCCTTTTTATCAGTTTATTTAAAGGTCGTGAGTAGTTTTTTAAAAAGAAAAACAAACTTCTTTTTCAATCGCAATCTAATGTTGATTAAAATAAAGGGTTTATTTAAAATTCCTTTAAAAAATAAAGGATACACTTCTAATGCGCTTGTTAATCTGACAAACTGATCAGTTTATGTTGCCTCGATTAATTATGATCACGATACATGGTATTATTTACTTTTTATCTGTAATTATTTTATTTGTTAATCTAATTGTTCATCTAATATTATTTTAGTCTTAGTACACCAGGTTTAATGTTTGTTTATGACTTGAAATGAAATTTGGTAGGAGTTGGTAGTTGGAACGAGTTGGCAAAAAAGCTGGAACGAGTTGGTATTTCAGTTGGAACGAGTTGGCAGTCAAAAGTGGAACGAGTTGCCAAAAATCAGTTGGAACGAGTTGGAATTGGAACGAGTTGACTAACATAAACCGCTTTGACATATCACTATATCTAATTATTGACCAGATTTTAGGGTTTCTCGAAAACAAACATCCAATATCATGGTGAAAAAAATGATTAGAATTCAAGCAGTCATTCTTTTCAAATACAAAGCCGGCAATAGAAACTAAGTTTATTGATGCCTGGAAGTGCTACTTCTAGATATCATTTTTATAAATATTTGGTACAAAATCATTATCCTTATAATATTATTGTTTGATTAAAACATTCATCATTTACAGTAAATGCGACCGGAGACTATATTTACGTTTAACTTACGAAAACATTACGATTACTTCACAATTTAAAGAACACACGTGTGAAATTTACTATAACGACGTGAAATATTTCATTTTTGTTAAATTAAGCACTGGTTGTTATAGACATGTAAATGATGACTTTTGGACTAATAGTAGTGACCACTAACCGTATTAAAGAGTTGAACTCTATTATATCGATAATTGAAATATATAGCACAAGTGATCGTGACTGAAAAAAAATCGACCACTATATAATCAAGTTGCCATTGTGGACAAAAGTTGTTATAGATAAGTTTGACTGAATTCATGAATTCTTGTTTTAGGCAGTATGAAATATATTATAGAAAGAGTGCACTTTTTAAATGAAAAATAATTTCATTACATAAAATCAGAACAAATAAATAAGCCTTGATATACAACTGTAGTAAACCAAGACAAAGTTCTCAGATATTCATATATATTTTCACCGAAATCGGAAAGCATCGTTCAATTTTTCAGTTATATTATCAAATCATACAAATCATATTTATTTAGGAAATCCCAAATACCTATGTAACAATCTTTTTAAAATATTGTTTTCCTGATCTATCAAGCGATTTTGTTTACATTACGCCCTATAGATAATACCATTGCATTTGCTTTTGTCTGGCCTATCACGTCATATTTTATTGTTACCACGCCCTTTCCTTGCCTTCCACGCCTTATTTTACTTATACCACACACTTCAGAAAACTGCTTTTCTCAGACCTACAACGCCCACCCAATCTTCGCTCATCAGACCCATCACAACTGTATATAAACCGCTTTGACACTAAGTCTATGATTAATTCACTTACAAGTCGACTACGATGGATTTATCCTGTGCAACAAAGTACATTTTTGTACTTTCAATTTTGGTTATACATCATGATACTTCTGTAAAATCATCAATTCATCGAAATGACCATCCGGGATATACACCAGTGAGAAAGTTAACTAATCTGGCAAAAGACCAGGGTATTGGAATTGGTAATATCCAAAGGCGTGATGTGAATGCAGATCAACATGGAGAAACAATCCAAGAAAATCCATGTAAATTACAAGGATCATGTAAAGTTAATGAGGTTTCCGGGATGATACCAGTTTGTTACTGTGATGACGCCTGTAGTGTTTACCACGACTGCTGCCATGACAATAATCCACTGACTATGACAAAGGCAAACTTATCAGTTGTAACGGATAAAATAGAATATATCACCTGTGAAACTAAAACATTGCATACTATTTCAGACTTTGTATTTGGATATTTCATGGTGTCCAAATGTCCACATGAGGTTCAAGACAACTATCCAAATATGTCAAAGCTATGCCAGACTGCGGCTGTTTCTCCTGTCACATCAGAAGATGGGGTAACATACAAGAATCTTCACTGTTCGTTTTGTCATGGGGTACAGAAGTATTTGATTTGGACAGTTGCATTTTATTATAATGGAAACAATTGTAATGTGAAGAAAATATCCAACTCAAACTTTACGTATTTAGAGAAGATTCATCACATCAGGGAGCATTGCTATTCTTGGTTCATTCCACCAAAATCGACAACGTTTCGATTTTGTGCCAAAAGTAAAGAAATTGATAATGCTACTAACGAAAATGATCTATGCTCAAAGTTTCAGAATCCTATTTCAACTGATAAGAGGTTCCTTGGCCACAGAACATATCATAGAAATGCGCATTGTAATGAGGTCCAGGCTGGAGACGGTATAACGTGTTTACAACGAGAACAATATGTCACATTTGAGGGAAAAGGTTTTGCAGGGCTTTCTCTCACAGGGATATTTAACGTTCGACCTAAAAATGGAGGATCTGAAGATGAATGCCAAACAAGACAATCCCTGGAGGTAAATAAAATATTAAATTTGATCTTATTTAAGAATAGACGCATAATCAATCTTTTTTAGTCGAATAATTAATTACATTGATAGAGGTGTAACTTAACGATAATTCACCACAAAACTATTTATTTTAGTTGCGTCTACGCGACAAAGATGCGACTGGAAGGACTTTTCATGTTTCATATTTTGGTATTTGAAAGTATAAAAGTTGGGCTTATAATCAGAAATGTCAATATAATAGAACATTCTATACTATTGCTTTTTAGTTTTTTTAACGTCTCGACAAAGTCAAATATTTTTGTCTGGGACGTTAAACACCATTACTCAACTGAACTACTATTTCTTTTTAAGTATCAGAATATTTGGACATTTATTTTGTCATTTATTTTACCACTTTTTTCATTAAACTTCAAATGTAGTTTTCGTGGGCCCCATGGTTGAGATATAAGTTAAAAAACGAAGCAAATATTGAAAAGTAGTCACATCTTTAATTTAAGCTTAATTTGATAAATGACATTGAAATCTTCTCCAAGTATCGAACTATTAACAGATAGTAAGTCATCAATGTTTCTAAATAGGAATGTGAATGAATTGGCGAGAGTCTTCCTTAAATGTGTTTCAGAACCTCAACACCGTTTACAAATTAAATCTGATGCAAAAAAACTTGTCTTTATAATCGTTAAAATGCCTTGCCTTAGATGAATTTATGGAAACATATTTTGGTCTTATTGTTTTCTCATTCCAATATCTTGAAATATTTAGATTTCCACAATTTTCTCCGTACACTAGTAATGAGGAATATTAGTCAATTTGGTGCTTCAAAATTAAACAAAAGTCTATTTTGTTTTGTTTTAGATTAACTAGCATACAAATAAGAGTTCCGTTCATTGCCTCAGTGGCTAACAATTCATCTTACCGTCTCATAGACTGGGTTAGATCTGTTCAAAATTTTCACAGATTTATTCAGTTTAAGATAAAAATATTTATTAATCAAATTCAAAATCAAGCTCAATGAGATTTAGTTTATATACTAATATAACATATAAATGCTAAAAGTATACGTATTTGTTCAATTTAGTTAAATAGTACTAGATTTAGGCAACATTTATATTTAAAGAAATGTTCAATTTTTTTGTTCTTTAATTCACAGGCTGATAATTTTTTTTCAAGTACAACGACAACTCAGGGATATTGCAAGCCTAGGCTTATCAAGGCCCTAAAAAAGTTTTATGGCCGTCATAACAGTATTGTTGATAAGTTTGATGTCTCTGTTCCAGGATTGCCCTGGATATATTTGACGTCTCATAGTTCAATGTTCATTTCACACAATTTTGATTACACACGTGGCGGGTGTAGCTAGCTAAACAGGAGGTGCTTACCCTTCCGGAGCACCCGGCCTCACTTCCCTGGTGGAAGTTCACGTGTCTAACCTAACTTGTAAGTTCCAAAGTTTTTACTTTGCTTCTGGATTATGATTCGGACATGGATTAGTATGTTTGTTTTTGATTACTAGTAAATTTTTGTTAAATATATCTTATTAAAATTGTGACTTCAGTTTTAAAACTGTTTATTCAAAAATTTAAAAAGTTATTTTTGTAAATCTTTAAAATATGTAAATCGGTAAAACAAATCTAAAGTGTATTAATTTTGTTCTGTAGATAAAATGCAGTAACTGTGATGACCAATCGACAGAAGTTTGTGTTGAAGAACTTCTAAAGAATTACAAATATAAACTACGACAAAATTTTGTAACCAATGGCATTATTGAGTCGTCGACTGTGTTCCGAGTTTTAACCTTTATTTATATGTCATGGCCGGTACAGAAATATGGTATATATTTTAACGACATAATCGGTATGCACTGGTGTTCAAAAGACTCTGCAGAACCATGTTGTGGATTTGTATTTGACATGGTTTTAACCATAACTGAAGCGAGAACGTATGAACAAATCTCCTCCCTAATAACAGATGTTTCAAATATGGATTGGACATACAGAGAAAAACACGTTGACGACGACCTTAAAATATCCAATGTTGAAGATGTTTTTGCACATTGTTCAAAAACACGAAAATTAACATATTATGACACTGATCGTCAAGAAATCAAGAAAAACATAGAAATATTTCAGAGATACAAAACTGTATCAGAATATGTACCAATAACTGTAAATGGAACAATCAATGTCATAGATACTATCAATTCAAGTTTTGTCGTTGAAAGCTGGGAAGCGACATATCAGGAAAACAACAATGCCAGCTTAAGTAATAGCACTGCTACGGCTATGACCTTGAATACAAAATGGGGTCCAAAATCCATCTTGACCTATCTCACCTTAGGGTTGTCGTGTTTATCACTTCTTGTTACAATGTCAGTTTACCAATATTTAGGACTGTTTAAGTCCAATGATGGAAAAAATAACCAGACATATGATGCTCTCGCTTTTCACTGCCCAACTTTTCTTTATAACAGCTGTAGGTGCCAACTTTATTTATGAAGTATGCTTGGTTATCGCGGCTTTATCTCATTATCTTTGGCTTTGTACTTTTTCTTGGATGTCATTATTTTGTGTCCATGTTTTACACAAAATGAGGAACGATGAGAAGTAGTCCCGGGAGTCTCGTTTTGAAAGAGCAACTGTCATATCCAATGATCTTTTTGGTTACATATTTCCTGCTTGTTTTGTTGTACCATGTGTATTACTTGATATTTTGACAAATATTCCGATAGAGTACAATGGTGAGATATGTTTTATTTCCGGATATCCGCCAATTTGATAGCATTTACAGTCCCCGTGGTAATTTCAATTCTCACTAATATTACCGCGCTTTAACAACTTCTGTATTGATATCGAGATACAATAATACTAGGAAATCACTTAGCACGGTAAATATAACGCGTTCCTTCATTCCTCGCTACATCCGGTCATGCGTATTGTGTGCTTTTCCTTGGATTCTTGGAATCGTGGCTGACATTTTTCATTCTGACATTCTAGATTATGTTTTTATTATCTTAGCTGGCTCACACGGTATATTTGTAAGTTTGTCATTTATTTCCACTCAGAATGTCGCAAACAAGTTGAGATTTTTATTCCGAAATGGATCTGAAAATCCGCAAAACATTGAATTGAGTGAAATGAATTAAGATGTCAAATCAAGCACTGTTAAACAACTAATTATCTGGAAAAATCTTCTAAGATAAAATTATACAACGAGAAATGCAATATACTGATACAGTAAAACCTTAATTCTTCTCTTCCAGTTGTTCTGTCATTTTTTGGATTATAAAGGGGTAGGCGATAAATCAGAGTAAGACATATAAAGAGACGACAAAATACCGTGGTCATAAATTAGGAGGAAAAAAGTTTCTAGGGGGTTTATAACGAGATTTTACCATGGAAGCATGGTTTGCCTTATAGAGAAAGCTTGTTGTGCCTTATATAAATAGTATTACGTGTATACCAGTGGAAATATGATGTGTAATAGAGTGATAATTTGCTGTGTATAACAGTGGTAATGTGGTCTTTATTACAGTGGTAATATGGTTTGTATTACAGTGGAAATATGGTTTGTATAACAGTGGTAATGTGGTCCTTATAACTGTGGTAATGTGGACTGTATTTCAGTGGTAATGTGGTCTGTATAACAGTGGTAATGTGGTCTGTATTACAGTGGTAATGTGGTCTGTATTACAGTGGTAATGTGGTCTGTATAACAGTGGTAATGTGGACTGTATTACTGTGGTAATATGGTTTGTATTACAGTGGTAATGTGGTTTGTATTACAGTGGTAATGTGGTCCTTATTACTGTGGTAATATGGTTTGTATTACAGTGGTAATATGAGTTTTAGTACAGTGGTAATATGGTTTGTATAAAAGTGGTAATGTGTCCTTATTATAGTGGTAATTTGGTCTGCATTATATTGGTAATATGGTCTTTATTACAGTGGTAATGTGGTCTTTATTACAGTGGTAATGTGGTCTGTATTACAGTGGTAATGTTATCTGTATTACAATGGTAATGTGGACTGTATTACTGTGGTAATGTGGTCTGTATTACAGTGGTAATGTGGTTTGTATAACAGTGGTAATGTGGCTTGTATTACAGTGGTAATGTGGTCTGTATAACAGTGGTAATATGGCTTGTATTACAGTGGTAATGTGGTCTGTATTACAGTGGTAATGTGGTCTGTATAACAGTGGTAATATGGTCTTTATTACAGTGGTAATGTGGTCTGTATTACAGTGGTAATGTTATCTGTATTACAGTGGTAATGTGGACTGTATTACAGTGGTAAGGTGGTCTGTATTAAAGTGGTAATGTGGTCAGTATTACAGTGGTAATGTGGTCTGTATTACAGTGGTAATGTGGACTGTATTACAGTGGTAAGGTGGTCTCTATTAAAGTGGTAATGTTGTTTGTATTACAGTGGTAATGTGGTCTGTAATACAGTGGTAATGTGGTCTGTATTACAGTGAGAATTTGATTTGAGTTACAGTGGTGATATGGTTTGTATTAAAGTGGTAATGTGGTCTGTATTACAGTGGTAATGTGGTCTGTATTACAGTGGTAATGTGGTCTCTATTACAGTAGTAATGTGGTTTGTATTACAGTGGTAATTTGGTTCTTATAACTGTAATGTGGTCCTTATTACTGTGGTAATATGGTTTGTATTACAGTGGTAAGGTGGTCTGTATTAAAGTGGTAATGTTGTTTGTATTACAGTGGTAATGTGGTCAGTATTACAGTGGTAAGGTGGTCTGTATTAAAGTGGTAATGTTGTTTGTATTACAGTGGTAATGTGGACTGTATTACAGTGGTAAGGTGGTCTCTATTAAAGTGGTAATGTTGTTTGTATTAGAGTGGTAATGTGGTCTGTAATACAGTGGTAATGTGGTCTGTATTACAGTGAGAATTTGATTTGAGTTCCAGTGGTGATATGGTTTGTATTAAAGTGGTAATGTGGTCTGTATTACAGTGGTAATGTGGTCTGTATTACAGTGGTAACGTGGTCTGTATTACAGTGGTAATGTGGTCTATATTACAGTGGTAATGTGGTCTTTATTACAGTGGTAATGTGGTCTCTATTACAGTGGTAATGTGGTCTATATTACAGTGGTAATGTGGTTCTTATAACAGTTGTAATGTGGTCCTTATTACTGTGGTAATATGGTTTGTATTACAGTGGTAATGTTGTCCTTATTACTGTGGTAATATGGTTTGTATTACAGTGGTAATGTGGTCCTTATTACTGTGGTAATATGGCTTGTATTACAGTGGTAATGTGGTCTGTATTACAGTGGTAATGTGGTCCTTATTACTGTGGTAATATGGTTTGTATTACAGTGGTAATGTGGTTTGTATTACAGTGGTAATGTGGTCTGTATTACAGTGGTAATGTGGTCCTTATTACTGTGGTAATATGGTTTGTATTACAGTGGTAATATGGTTTGTATTACAGTGGTAATGTGGTCCTTATTACTGTGGTAATATGGTTTGTATTACAGTGGTAATGTGGTCTATATTACAGTGGTAATGTAGTTCTTATAACAGTTGTAATGTGGTCCTTATTACTGTGGTAATATGGTTTGTATTACAGTGGTAATGTGGTCCTTATTACTGTGGTAATATGGTTTGTATTACAGTGGTAATGTGGTTTGTATTACAGTGGTAATGTGGTGCTTATAGCAGTTGTAATGTGATCAGTATTACAGTGGTAACGTGGTCTGTATTACTGTGGTAATATGGTCTGTATTACAGTGGTAATGTGGTCTGTATAACAGTAGTAATGTGGTCCTTATTACTGTGGTAATATGGTTTGTATAACAGTGGTAATGTGGTCTGTATTACAGTGGTAATGTGGTCCTTATTACTGTGGTAATATGGTTTGTATAACAGTTGTAATGTGGTTTGTATTACAGTGGTAATGTGGTCTGTATTACAGTGGTAATGTGGTCCTTATTACTGTGGTAATATGGTTTGTATTACAGTGGTAATGTGGTTTGTATTACAGTGGTAATGTGGTTTGTATTACAGTGGTAATGTGGTTCTTATAACAGTTGTAATGTGGTCCTTATTACTGTGGAAATATGGTTTGTATTACAGTGGTAATATGAGTTTTAGTACAGTGGTAATATGGTTTGTATAAAGTGGTAATGTGTCCTTATTATAGTGGTAATGTGGTTTGTATTACAATGGTAATGTGGTTTTATTACAATGGTAATGTTGCCTGTATTACATGCTATTGAGAGTTGTAATACAATAGTATTGGGGTTTGTAATACAGTGGTAATGTGGTTTGTATTACAGTGGTAATATGAATTGTAAATAGTTCAATTAAATGTCAAATAGAGAGGTCAATTTTGATATGTTGTGTCTTATTTTTGTTGTAATATTAATAAACTTATTATTTGATGATAGGGATATCCTTTGTTCTTTCTTCTTCTTATTATTATTTTTATTATTATCATTATCATCACTATTATTGTTATTATTATTATTATCATTATTATTCCCAAGGAACAAGTTAAAGAGGCCTTTATGGGCTTGTTTCCTTATTATAATAGGTTCAAGTGATATGACTAAAGAACAATTGGGATACCATTCTGCTGGCCTTTATAAACAGATGGCCCTCGCATAGAGGTGGCCTTTAAGGCAGGTTCGGCAGTGCTATTATTATTATTATTATTATTATTATTATTATTATTATATTATTATTATTAGTATTTTAATAATCTGTATAAATAAATTATATTTCCGTGTAATTATCTGTAACTTATATATGTTCAATAAACTTATAAATGAATTTACGTATGTCAATTTTTTTATTTAACAATTATTATTTATTATTTATTATTATTATTTTCTTTGGTCTGTTTAAATCAATTACTACGGTAGCTGAGTTGGTAGAGTCCTCGCACCGTATGCGGAAGGTCGTGGGTTTAAACCCAGTCTTGGCTCTAAACAAGCCTTGAAAATAGGTAGTGACTGTTCTATCGACAAGCACGCGACATTTAGAAATGAAATTCACGGGGTCCATTGGAAAAGACCTATAAAACCAATGCCCAGTAAAATAATTATCCCTGCACATTGCTTTTAGCGCAACGCAAAGGTAAAATATTCTGTCACTTACATAATGACGCTGACGACTCGATTTCAGTAAAATATTCTTCACTAGGACGAGCTTATGTCCATGTTAAGAATATTTCACTGATATCGGAACGTCACTAGCTAACGTTTCAGTCAAGAATATTTCACTGATATCGGCACGTCATCAGCTAACGTCCCAGTCAAGAATATTTCACTGATATCGGAAGGTCACCAGCTAATGTTCCTGTCTAGAATATTTCACTGATATCAGGACGTAAATATGTTAACGTCCCAGTCTAGAATATTTCACTGATATTGGGACGTCATCAACTATTATACCAGTCAAGAATATTTCACTCATATCGACACGTCACCAGCTAAAGTGTCAGTCAAGAATATTTCAGCGATATCGGAACGTCATCAGCTAATATTCCAGTCTAGAATATTTCACTGATATCAGGACGTCAACACCTAACGTCCCAGTTTAGAATATTTCACTGATATTGGGACGTCATCAGCTATTATCCCAGTCAAGAATATTTCACTCATATCGACACGTCACCAGCTAAAGTGTCAGTCAAGAATATTTCAGCGATATCGGAACGTCATCAGCTAATGTTCCAGTCTAGAATATTTCACTGATATCAGGACGTCAACAGCTAACGTCCCAGTCAAGAATATTTCACTCATATCGACACGTCACCAGCTAACGTCCCAGTCAAGAATATTTCACTGATATTGGGACGTCATCAGCCATTATCCCAGCCAAGAATATTTCACTCATATCGACACGTCACCAGCTAAAGTTTTAGTCAAGAATATTTCACGGATATCAGCTATTATCCCAGTCAAGAATATTTCACTTATATCGGGACGCCACGAGCTGATCTTCCAATTAAAAATATTTCACTGATATCAGGACGTCACCAGCTAACGTACCAGTCAAGAATATTTCACTGATATCGGCAAGTCACAGCTAACGTTTCAGTCAAGAATATTTTACTTATATCTGGATGTCACCAGCTTATGTCCATGTTAAGAATATTTCACTGATATCGGGACGTCACCAGCTAAAGTTTCAGTCAAAAATATTTCACGGATATCAGCTATTATCCCCGTTAAGAATATTTCATTTATATTCCGACGTCACCGGCTAATGTTCCAATTAAAATACTTCTCTGATATCACGACGTCACCAGTTAACGTCCCAGTCTAGAATATTTCACTGATATCGGAACGTCACCAGCTAATGTTCCTGTCTAGAATATTTCACTGATATCAGGACGTAAATATGTTATCAGCTATTATACCAGTCAAGAATATTTCACTCATATCGACACGTCACCAGCTAAAGTGTCAGTCAAGAATATTTCAGCGATATCGGAACGTCATCAGCTAATGTTCCAGTCTAGAATATTTCACTGATATCAGGACGTCAACAGCTAACGTCCCAGTCAAGAATATTTCACTCATATCGACACGTCACCAGCTAACGTCCCAGTCAAGAATATTTCACTGATATTGGGACGTCATCAGCCATTATCCCAGCCAAGAATATTTCACTCATATCGACACGTCACCAGCTAAAGTTTTAGTCAAGAATATTTCATTTATATCAGGACGTCATCAGCTATTATCCCAGTCAAGAATATTTCACTTATATCGGGACGCCACGAGCTAATCTTCCAATTAAAAATATTTCACTGATATCAGGACGTCACCAGCTAACGTCCCAGTCAAGAATATTTCACTGATATCGGCAAGTCACAGCTAACGTTTCAGTCAAGAATATTTTACTTATATCTGGATGTCACCAGCTTATGTCCATGTTAAGAATATTTCACTGATATCAGGACGTCATCAGCTATTATACCAGTCAAGAATATTTCACTCATATCGACAAGTCACCAGCTAACGTTACAGTCAAGAATATTTCAGCGATATCGGAACGTCATCAGCTAATGTTCCAGTCTAGAATATTTCACTGATATCAGGACGTCAACAGAAAACGTCCCAGATTATAATATTTCACTGATATTGGGACGTCATCAGCTATTATCCCAGTCAAGAATATTTCACTGATATCGGCACGTCACAGCTAACGTTTCAGTCAAGAATATTTACCTTATATCTGGACGTCACCAGCGTATGTCCATGTTAAGAATATTTCACTGATATCGGGACGTCACCAGCTAAAGTTTCAGTCAAAAATATTTCACGGATATCAGCTATTATCCCCGTTAAGAATATTTCATTTATATTCCGACGTCACCGGCTAATGTTCCAATCAAAATACTTCTCTGATATCATGACGTCTCCAGCTAACGTCCCAGTCAAGAATATTTCACTGATATCGGGACGTCATCAACTAATGTCCCATTCAAGAATATTTCCCTGATATCGGGACGGCACGAGCTAATCTTCCAATTAAAATATTTCTCTGATATCATGACGTCACCAGCTAACGTCCCAGTCAAGAATATTTCACTGATATCGGGACGGCTTCAGCTAACGTCCCATTCATGAATATTTCCTGATATCGAGACGGCACGAGCTAATCTTCCAATTAAAAAGATTTCACTGATATCAGGACGTCACCAGCTAACGTCCCAGTCAAGAATATTTCACTGATATCAAGACGTCACCAGCTAACGTTCCAGTCAAGAATATTTCACTGATATCGGAACGTCAACAGATAATGTTCCAATTAAAAATACTTAACTGATATCAGGACGTCACCAGCTTATGTCCATGTTAAGAATATTTCACTGATATCGGGACGTCATCAGCTAACGTCCCAGTCAAGAATATTTCACTGATATTGGGACGTCACCAGCTATATACGTGAAGTGGCGAGATCTGTCACAAAAAATTGATTGAACCGCGATCGCAGTAAAATGTTAAAGTGTTCTATTTGGAGCAGTCAATGAACATTTCACTATTATCGATATGACTAGTTCCGATAAGTGAAGGAAACGAAAATGCCTTTAGAAAACCGCCGATCGAAGCGAACTGACAAACTTTTCACATTGAGATCTGTTCGAGTATCCTTCTAACGCGTTTGAGCTGCACAAATAAGTAAATCGGCCTATCAGTAGGTACGGGAATTTCACTTGATGTACAGAGCGCCGATCGAAGCAAACTAACAAACTTCGCACACTGAAATCTCTTCGTGTATCTTTTGATTACACACGTGACGGGTGTAGCTAGCTAAAGAGGAAATACATACCCTTTCAAAACACCCAGCCTCACTTTCGTGCTGGAAGTTCGCCGCTGTACCAGGTGATACCCTCTAACGTTTGTGCGGAACTCTTATTTCCAATGAAAATGGAATAACATGAGACGACGTTTTCCCGCGAAAACGACGTCATTGCGGGAATTTGTGACGTTGGCGTTTTCCAAAACGTTCCACACAAACGTTAAGAGGTATTGATCACATGGTCCAGCGGTGAACCCTTTTAAAGTGATTTTTGATAAAGTTACATCCAAGCTTTTTATGCAATAATATTATTATATTATTAATCAGGTGTTATTTTCATATTGGCCCAGTTATTTGGCTAAGGTGTGTCATATTGGCCCGAAGCAGAAGGCCAATGGCCAATATGACACACCGAGGCCAAATAACTGGGTCATTATGAAAAAAAACCCCCTAATTAATGATAATTTTATTACTTAACATTTCATACTCTAAATAAATCTCTCAGTATCGTCGACTGTTACATTTACATAAATTTCTGCTATTTTTAGCAAGTGTTGATTGGCATCGGTCTCGATACCTAAGCGAATGTTTTCTAAGTCAAAATCTTCAATATCTGTCATCATTTCATAGCGAGAAAACCTCAAGCATACTTTCCATAGAACAAGCATGTTTGTTTGACATTCGCTGCATCACGTTGTTTGTAAACATACTGCGTCAAAGAAACGCCTACAAGAAATGAGAGACTAGCAAATGAAAATGTGTAGCTTTTTGTATATTTTGTGAGATACTTTTTATTCAAAAGCTTCTTTTCCACATAAAATAGACATTTTTGTAATCGGAAAAAAAGTTTTAATATGCACTTACCCCTATTGGAATATCAGAAGCGCTATGTGATCAGTCATTTTGTTTTTTTATGAAATGACGTCAGAATGTTTGCACGCGCCCATATTGGCTCAGTTTTTTTTTTCATATTGACCCAGGTTTTTTTCATACTGGCTCAGTTTTGTGAATTTATTGGCGAGGCAGATTTTTACGTATTGTATGTCTAATAAAATAAATCATTATGACTGAGTGTTTCCTTTTCTCTGATTGGTTAATTTCAGTGGTATATATAGCGATATTCAATAATAAATGCTTCAAAAAGTAGATAAATAGTTGGTGGACCACTTTGCGATCATACATAGAAAATTGATTTTCCGGAAATTATGACGTCATAATTAAAAGACTTATAGAATCTATCACGAGTATTCATGTAGGATGGAGAAATCTCACCGGAGGGATTGAATATTTCAGTCAGATACGAGGGTGAGATTTCCCATTCCTACGTGGATAAACTCATGATTGGTTCTTTTTCTTCCATTTTGAATACAATTTTGGGCTTCAAGTATCAGGTACATCAACATCGACGCCATCTTTGTAAATCTAACTTTATTATTGAACGTTTTCCATAAGAATAAATATGACCATCGGACAGAATGTACCTGATTTTGGTTTATACCATTATGGCAAATGTATAAAACTAAAAAACAAAGCTATTTGTTCCAATATCCGAAAATAAACATTTGTAACGCAGTGAAAATTTCTAATTTTTGAGACTCGGGTGTCATTTTCCCGCAAGACGACGTCATGTCTCCACGATATGACATCATTCAATTGTCCTTTGATTGTGACGTCACTGAAAATCCGCACGTTGAGCTGAAATTGGTAGATAAACGCACGAGGAGGTGAAGATTAATAGAATCTATTATAAGTATCCATGTAGCTATATAGGATGGGGGAATCTCAACGAAGGGGTTGAATATTTCAGTCAGAGACGAGGCTTGTCGAATATTCAACCCCTAACGGCCTTGGTGAATATTACTTTAAACAGGTCCGTATAATCCCATATCCACCTCATCAAAAGACAACAATCATACATCAACTTCCGGTATCATACTAATCCATTTCTATATTTGAAATGTTTATGTTTAAAACGTGTATCAAAAGTCAACTCAGGGAATATTTTGTAACATATATAAAATAATGAGGGGTTTCCTTTTTGTTCTGTTTCAATAAGATATGAAGACTTCCAATATTAAAATACTTCAACCTTTATTAAAACTTTGGACAAACCTCCAGAGAGGGTAAAATCCTACAATGGACAATTAATAACACATAATACATGTATTCAAGAACAATCAAATCATACTGAAACATGACACAAAGTAACAGGTGAGCAGGCATGCCCTAATGTAACAGGTGAGTATACATGTCCTAATGTAACAGGTGAGCAAACATGCCCTAATAACAGGTGAGTATACATGACTAAATGTAACAGGTGAGCAAACATGCCCTAATATAACAGGTGAGTATACATGACCTAATGTAACAGGTAAGTATACATGACCTAATGCAACATGTGGGTAGGCATGACAATGTTTAAACAGCATATGTGCTGCATAAAATATGATATAAATGTGCAAAATTGCTAACTGAATTATGCGACCACGTGTACCGTAAACATATAGCTAGCGTGTGCCGGACATGGGTTCATTATAAGACCAAAAACTGTCAGTAACAAAGTTTGCATGGCTAATCGAATGTTGACAAAATATTATTTAAACATACAGAAAGTATCAATATGAACAAACACTTACACTTTGGTGCCATGGACTTTGTAGCGATAAAAATGATGAAGAACGCATTGCTGATGTAAGCAAAAGGAAAAACGTGATTGGGACTAAACCACAAAACGAAAAATGAACCAAGTATCCGATCTGGATACGTTACACTCCCCTCCTGATTTTAAAAAAATCACAACTTTTCTAACACTCGTAGCTAAAAATCAAGTAAGGGTACCAGAATGATAAAAAACAAATTGATACAACAATATTACAATAAAGAATAAAAAAGTTTCACATCAAATATACCTTCAATAATGAGAACTACTCATTCAAGTCACTAGTATTGAACTGTTCAAGAGTCCATTATCATGACCTTAAAGTTCTTAAAATAGATGGACAAGTTCTGTAACTGGTCTTACATAGGTTTGTCGTTTACCCTGCCTAACAATAGTGACCTCGGCCTTACGAACAATTCCATCTTCACTTTTGAAGACGCGATCTACGACTGCGAGTGGCCAATGAATACGATGAACATCTTTATCTCGTAACACAACAACATTGCCAGGGTTTAAGTTTTCCGAAGGAAACTTCCATTTCCTACGAACTTGTAGATTGTGGATATAGTCTCTACTCCATCGTTTCCAAAACTCATCAGCTAAACCCTGAACCAACTTCCATTGACTCTTCAACATATCTTTTAATCCAAACTCAGGAAAATCTGCATCATGTTGAGGGATTTTTTGAGTCAACAATCTTGAAGGTGATAAAATGTCAGGATTTTCAGGATCAGCCGAAACGGAAGTTAATGGTCTTGAGTTTACAATTGCGCTCACTTCTGCCATCAAGGTACATAAAACTTCGTGAGTAAGTTTGTTCTTTTCTTGGAAAAGCATGTTATCAAGAATACGACGACACACACCGATCATTCTCTCCCACGTTCCGCCGAAATGTGAAGCGTGGGGTGGGTTAAATTTCCATACTGTGTCAAGTTGAGATAATGCTTTATCTACAGGACCGTTCTCAATAAATTCGGCCTGAATCCCTAATTCTTCGACGGATCCCACAAAGTTGGTACCTCTGTCAGATCGTAATAACTTTACCGGTCCTCTAATGGCTACAAAGCGACGGAAGGCGTTAATAAATAAACTGCTGCTTAACTCCTCTATAACTTCAATATGGATAGCTCGGGAGACTTAACATGTGAAGAGAATTGCCCATCTTTTATGGCTCGCACTACCACCTCTGGTCTTACGGATCACTACTGGCCACGGTCCAAATGTATCGATTCCTACAAAGGTGAAAGGAGGGCTTGGATTCAGCCGGTCCTCTGGCAAATCAGCCATTCTTTGTACACATAAAGAGCCTCGTAGTCTTTTACACTGAATACATTGACGCACTATAGCTGGTACTAATCGTTTGCTGCCTATGATCCAAAAACCTGCAGATCTCAAAGCTCCCTCAGTCATGTGACGTCCCTGTTGATGATTAATAGCATGATAGTGACGAACTAATAAAGTCGAAATATGATGTTTCTTGGGGAGTATGACTGGTTGCAAACATAAGCTTAAAGTGTAAGTTAAACGATTTTCGATAATTTAAGTATAAATAGTAAATGCCGTAATTAAATCAATGTCGAAAACCCCGTGGTCGTACATGGTCTCCTTTTCGAGATATACGTGGTGAAACCTCCAATTTTGCACCTGGAAAAATTTGTAATCAAGCCTGTACAGGCAACTTCCGGTTTTCGACGATCACACTTGTGACGTCATCAATAAGTACATGTAGCGCGAAAGTGCGCGTGATGCACTAACAACTGTCTGGGTTACAACGACTGAAAGGTGCGCTTCAGCTCTCCGATCAACGGCGGAATTTACGGGAATACAAAATACTGACAGACTTCAAGGTGTAAACATGACAGAACATTCAGTAAATTTTACGAGCCATACGAAACTGTGAGGTGGAAAATGTATCAGATTCATCAGAAGAAACTGTCTGACAGGGTTAATGCTGTACATGGTAGTGTATATTGTAATTTTTACGAACTATTTTCTCTTTTTTTACAGCAGATCTACAGTGTATTGTCATTTTTTTTATTTCCTTGCGTTTGAGGGTCAATGTTTAATGAAAGTAGGTGTCTATGTGTCACAACCACACCACATGCACGTTTTAGTACAGGCTACCGGTTCCACATACCACAATCATGACAATGACCAGCTGACAATCCTATTATTTTGCCTTATACGGGTACAAATTCCAATGCATTCTGGGGTTTTAGGTTTACATTTGCATAGGTTGTTATAACCACTATCTTGGCACTGCTTGTTAAAAATATAATATAGTGCGATATGAAGTTACTGGTTGGCTACTTGCCTTAGGTTTGAACCCCATAATCCTTACTTTCACAACTTGAGCTGATCAGCTAGTGTCAGTTTCAACATGTCAAAACATCATTTCTTAATAATAAAAATAATAATAATTATAAATCTGTTAAAGTCTAGTTTTAAAACATCACCACTCAGGATTATATTATTGTAAATTGAAAAAAATGTATTTGATTATTCTTTTCTGTTACATGGGTATCTAAGGAAGACATTCAACATATATCCATCATTAATCAGTTTGTGCTGTTTAATAGGTATACAGTGGGGAGGATGTACAATTTTGTATCAGGCAGATGAATTGAAATATCCATAATCTGTGAATAAACCTCATGTGTGTATGCAAATCACTTGTTTTAATCCTGACTGGATAATAGCTGTTATCCAATTTGTGGTCAAGACAGTCTAATGACCATCTTGTTCTCTGGTAAATATGACATTGTCCAACTTTCTTTCCAGAAAAACTTATTACACATGTATATGGTTAATCTGCTGTTGTGTCTATCTGTTTTACCCTACCATACACTCTTGATAGCATGTCCTACCCCAGGTACCAATTATGTGTCTAATTATGTTGGGTTAGATTTAAATGTAAAAAAAATGTTTTCAAACAATCAAAATTCATTGCACTTTAAATAACTTGGTATACATAATTATGATATAGCAGAAATTAATGGTTAATTATTTCATTGTTTTCAATGAAGCCTCTTTTAATACTTAAAATATTTCTCTTTTCAGATAAAACAAATTGCATAAAAAGATAATGAAGGCTTAACAAATACAGTATAGCAGTCACATGATGGATTTACATTGATCTGTCATGATAACAGTGGGGTTCAAAATTGACAAGATTTTGACAGTCCTTGTAATTAATGTTATTGTTTATTTAACTTCTTCAGTAGATTTGGGACATATCCTCAGGTGAGTGTTAATTAAGGCATATGTGACTCTTGTTTAATATATATAAATAAGGGGTTCAAAATTTCAAAACATATTTTTTTAATTAAAGGTCCAGGACCTTTTGCCTTTTTTCATGGGTTCAACATAATTTTTTGAAAGACAAATATCACTGAAAGTTCCATGTGCAATTGAGTTAACATTTGAAAATATGTAATCATTTAAAAAAAGTAGTATTTTCTTGTTAAGAGAAAAATTTTGGGTCCATCAGACTTTTCAAGTTTTAACTTTTAACTTTTCAAGGGTCCCAACACCCAATATATCCCAGACCAAGACAATTTTGAACCTCTGTATATTCATAGGTCTCACAGGCCAAATATGGCCAAGTTCTATTTTTCATTATATTGAATAATTCAGAGTTGTATATTTATACTCAGTGCAAACAAAGTTGGGGCCCACGGGTATATGGGAATCACCCTGTCCATCTGTCCAAATATAATGTACACTCCATATCTTCTATGTCTATGGATCAATTTTAATGAAACTTGCAACAAATGAAAACAACATGAGACAATGTGTTGCATACCAAATTAAGGTGAATAGAACAAGGAATAAATCTTAAAATGACAACTAGCAAGATGGGGGGGGGGGCTGTCTAAAGAGCTGCTCTAGTTATGTGAAGTAAACTTAATATATTGTGTGATTATTATCTTACATTCATGACAAATTCTTGTTTATTTTGGCTATTGTGTGATTTGTATGATCAAATTCAATAGAAAATACAGTGTATTCATTTATATTTTGATAGGTACACATTCATTGCAATACAGATTCAACCTGATATTGATAGAGAATTCAAAATTCAGAGAGGAAGTGAAATATCCGAGACAAGTTTAAAGGAAAAGAAACTATGTATAATATTTCATTTTGTACTAGTCAGCATGCATTTAATTATTTAAATTTTTTGTAGTGGTTTAATTACTTCAATATACACAGCTTAGCATTTAAAGATGACATACTGGACATGAGACAGCTGAACATCAAGTGCAAGGTCTAGATTCTCAACTACAGTTTTGCAACCACTTGACCAGATTGTTCAATAACTTTACCAAAATGCAAAAAAGATAAATTATATGTTAGCACAAATTTGTCTAATTGAAGAGTAGCAAGGTATTTTCATTACATGAATTTGTTTATGTATCATACATGTATTAAAATTATTGTTGAGAAATAGTTTGTTTTTACTACCAGTACTCAGAGTTTTTCATAGATCTTACTCAAAAACTATCTGATTGAAATTAATTTGGAATGGGGGGGGGGGGGGTTAATCAGATTTTATGGCACAGGTTCACTGCCACAAGTACATGTAACAGGTACCCACAATATTGGTACTGGCTAACTTCATCTACACAGCTATCCATAAATAACTATACAATTTTATAGTCAAATTCCATCCATATTGCCAATATATCAGAGGTTTTGCAGTATTTTGAAATGGTAATAATGATCTAAATTTTCATGTCATTTTTTTAAAACCAGTTTTCATGGAATTTATTTTTAATTTGAGAAAAAATATAAAAATCTGTGAAAAATATATTTTCAAGTTAAAAACAATATTTTACCTAAAACAACACTCAGATTTACAAACATGATATTTTGATAATGTAATTTTGTGGAGATTTTCTGCCTATAATGAAATGACCAGTTTGAAATGTGTATAAATTTATGGATAGCAGTGTATATGTAGACCTATTCCAAGGGGGTTGGTGGCACATTGGTCTCTATTACACCTTTTAATTTCAAGGCTTGAATCCCACTTGGGACTGATCCTAGTGTAAAAAATTTTGTCAATCTGTCTGTTTATGTCAGTGGTTATCTCTAGACACTCCAGATTCCTCTACATTTTGAAATCATCACCTTGATATAAGTAAAATGATTTTGATTTTGGGTGTACTCCAACACATATATTTAGGAAGATGCCACTTGGGACTTATCCTAGTGTGAAAAATTGTCAATCTGTTTGTTGATGTCAGTGGTTTTCTCCAGACATTCCAGAGATGTCCACCTTGATATAAGTAAAATAATTTTGGTTGGATGTAAACTTTACTCCAACACTTATATTTAGAAAGAGGTATCTATGGCCTGACTTTGATATGTACAAAATGATTCCATAGAAGCTTGGCTCTGTGCATGTAGGTACTTAGTGCAAGCATATATAAGAGTGGCTTTAATTGATAGCTAACAACATTTGTATAGGTTGCTGCCATATTACCACATTATCTTTGCACTGAAGCCAGTTACCACTCAGTCCATTATACCTGAACTAACACAACCAGTAGGAGTCTATGACTTCCAGATGCAGTCAACTGAATTTCTCAAAGCTGCAGGAGCAGGCACACAGGAAAGTTGCAGTTTCCTTTTTCTGTGGATAATTTAAGGTTGACTAAATAAATAAGGTGTTCTTATATTTTACATCATGAGAGGCAGACAGTATAACATCTGACCCTTTCCATATTGCTGGTGCATTGACACTTGTGTTGATTCAAAGCAAACCAGAAACACATGAATTTCACACAACATGAACTTGTGTTTCCATCAACAAGAAAAAGTTTCTGGTGTGATGTAGCTTGCATTCAACCATCCCCTTGCACCTTCTAGTTATGATGTAGCCATTTTGTAACCAGTACTTACATTTGTGACCCTACCCCCTCCCCATCCTGAAAAGCAAGTATGGTTGACCGAACCCGGTAGTTACGACGTAGTATATCCCGCTAGTATTGTTGGGAAGGTCTTGGGTTCGAGTCTCGGTTTGGTCGCTGTATTTTTCTTTCCCTATTGCATTTTGAGGCTCGCCCAACCCTGGTCTTGGAAGTGACCGACAAACAGTAGCTATATCGCAACATACACGTTATACTGCAACGATTGTTTTGTTAGAAAAGGATTTAAGGATTATTAGGTCAGTCGTGATTAAATTCCGCTATGAACTCAACATCAACAACAGGGAGGAGGGGTCATGTGCATGTGTTATGGAACGGTTGTGGCTGTTTACAGGCTAATTTAACCACCAAACCTCATCATAATGCATGAACAGATCACTTGCGATTTATTCGTCTTCTTCTTACTAAACCTATGTAAAGTTGTCCTCAGTGGAGATCATTTAATGCGGTTTGACTGAACATTTTTAAGTTTCGGCGGGCGCCATACTTGTTTATGTTGTAAACAAGTGGGTGCTTATGCGCATGTCTGCAAACATTGGCTATCACACTTGTGACGTCACAAGTCATCAGAGAGAAATTCAAGTTTCCATTCAGGTGTGCAAAAGGGGTTATTTCAAAATTTCTCCGTAATTAGTGATTCGATTTTTGAAAGAAATACGGCGTTCGTCTCGGGGAAAGGAGTTTATTAAAATATGTTAATATCGTTTTTCATTGTACTTACACTTTAAGTCTTTAGCATATTTCAATCTACCACCTACTCGTAAAATTTCCTTAGAGTCTAGGAATGGGGATAATGACAACAAATCGGAATGACGAGGACACTCCTTGTTTGCTTTAAGCTCTACTATATCAGGAAACATCTCGTGCTGTATAATCCGAATGATGTCTTGTTCTACTTCAGAACGAGTAGGGCGATCCATATTTTGACGCTTCCTGATAGCTGCTTTTATTAAAGAGATGGCTCGGACTAAACTGTTCCATGTAGAAAATCGACTAAATCGTTCTGTCCAACTATTTCCAGTGTGAATAATTCCTGTTTTCGCCGACTGAATTTCAGGGCGAACTTCCTTGTCCGATTCAGGTGTTACCAACGGGAATTGTTGAATTTCTACTGAAGTGTTTTGGAGCAGAAAAGACGGCCCACAAAGGTAAGTTGAATCAGCTAAGTTGACAGCATTTGTCCCACGTGAGGCGATATCAGCGGGATTCTCTTCAGTAGAAACAAAATACCACTGATGTGGAGAGCTAGATGCTCTTATTCGGCTAACTCTATTCGTAACATATACGTAGAACCTCCGCGTCTCATTGGAAAGATACCCCAATACCACTTTACTGTCCGTGTAAAAATAAAACTGATGCGAGTCTATATCTAATTCCTTTTTAACAATGTCTGCAATCTGTACTGACAACACGGCTGCACATAATTCCAGTCTGGGTATCGTGTGTCCTTGTTCCGGAGCTACCTTGGCTTTTCCCATTAGGAATGAAACGTCAATACGGTCATCTTTAATCAGTTTAATATATGCCACTGATGCAATAGCCTCCTTGGAAGCATCACAAAAAACATGGACTTCCTTACGAGAGGCGTTTACGAAAGACAACTCAGAGAACTTTCTGGGAATTCTTAGATCTTCTAAGGACTTCAAGGATGTTACCCAATCCTTCCATCTATGTAGCGTCGTCTCTGGAAGTTCCTCGTCCCAATTGACTGGTCCAGAACAGGATGTAATTTCCCGAAGAAGCAGCTTTCCGCATAAAGTAACTGGCGCTGCAATACCCAACGGATCAAATATACTGTTGATTGTTGATAGTATACCTCTTTTAGTAAACGGCTTCGGCTCAGGTGAGATTTTAAAAATAAAGTTATCTGTTGAAATATCCCACGACAACCCTAAGCTTCTCTGGATAGGGGGCGAGTCTGAACTCAAATCCAAGTCCTTGAGATCCTTTGCGAGGTCAACCGAATCAAAGCTCTGCAGGACTGCTTTGCTGTTTGATACAATCTTGTGAAGCCGAAGTTTGCCACCGTCTTCCAATGCCTTTTGGGTCCGCCTCATTAGGTCCACTGCAGTCTCGGTATCTGTACAAGATGTCAAACCATCGTCCACGTAAAAGTTTCGACAGACAAAATCTTGGACATCCTGGTCCGCTTGACTTACGGATTTTCTAAGTGCAAAAGTGGCAATGGAAGGCGATGGGCTGTTCCCAAAAACGTGCACCGTCATCTGGTAATCAACAAGCGGGGCGGATAAGTCATTGTCTGCATGCCAAATAAACCGCAGAAAGTTTCTATGAGATTTCTTTACTCGAAAATTATAAAACATTTGCTCTACATCTGCAGTGATGGCGATGGCTTCCTTTCTAAATCGTAACAGGACTCCTAGAAGACTGTTAGTAAGATCAGGTCCCGTCATCATCACACTATTTAAACAACCCATCGAACTTGGCAGATGAGTCAAATACCACACGTATGCTTCCAGGCTTCTTTGGGTGGTATATCCCGAAGAATGGCAAGTACCAGTGCTCTAAATTTAAGGTAAGTGGAGGAGCTATCTCTGCATGTCCCTTTTCAATCATTTTGCGCATAAATTCCATCAGGTGTTCCTTCTTTACAGGATCACGTTGGAGACTGCGATCTAGAGATTTTACTCGTTGTAAAGCTTGCTTCCTATTACTGGGCAACATTTGTCTCACTTTACGAAAAGGAAGGGGCGCAGTCCAATGTCCATCTTGATCAAGTGTCATCTCAGAGTCCATCAAATCCAAAAACATTCCATCTTCTATAGAGGGACCCGGAGTCTCATCTAATGGCGTTTTCTGGAAGATGGGTTCTGACTTTACAGATATGAGGTTCTCACACTGAGTGAAACAGGAAGTATAGCGACCACTGGCTAGAATATTTGTCTTGCGCACATCAACAGTATCTAAGTTATGGACTTTACCAAGGCAGGTTTCTCCTATAATAACCCAACCCAATGGTAATCTCTGAGCATATGGAACATCTGGACCACCGAATCTCTGATCCAAAACGTAATGAGCTTGAAGAACATCTCTTCCAAGTAAAACTTCTATACCCATGTCCAAATCAACAGGAGGAATAAATCTAGCAACATCCTTCAGATGTGGATAGCATCTCGCGACTTCTGGGGACGGTATTTCATGCTTGTTATTAGGAATGTTACTGCATTCAATTAAAGATGGGATCCTTATGGAAAGGCTGCGGTCTAATGCTTCCACAGTGTAAGTCTTTGTAACTCTGCCAACTGTAGGAATCTTGCCTGAACAGGTAGATAACAGGAAGTTCACATACCCTGCATCTTCATTAAACTTATCAAGTAAAGCGGGTGTAGCAAGTGACCGGTCGCTCTGGTCATCAATAACTACATAAACTTGTTTGGCTAGTTCTGGTTTGTCCTCTGGATAAACAAAAGCAGGCATGATCTTTGCACAGGATTTTCCAGCACCACCTTTAACTCCGCAGATTTGGGTACAACAACTTAACAGTTCTGAATCCTCCCCTTCATGGTTTCCTGCATTCTGAGACTGTGAGGGTAGAACCGAGGGCAAGTCATTAGATGGTCTAATACTGGTGTCCGTCTGATGGAGTGCTGAAGGATGGTCCTTGCTTTTACAGACATCACATTTTATCGTTTCAGTGCACTTCCTCTGTAAGTGTTTCTTTACCCCACAACAACGAAAGCATATTTTCAACTTCCTCAACAAATCCATTCTCTCTTCAATGGGTTTGGTTCGAAACTGTCTGCACTGGTTTAAAGTATGCTTGGTACCATGCACTGGGCACAAAGGATCTGGTTTACTTGCTTCCTTAGGAACCATTAAGTCAGTTTTCCTTACACCAACATTCATTACAGGAAATCGTTGTCCAACCCTTGATTTGTGCTGGTCACTGCGAAATAAACTAGGATCATTGCGCCACCTTGCCATGTCATATACAAAGTCAATAAAAAATGTGAAAGGGGGATACAATCTATCATGATATTTTTTGTACTTGTTGACTTCATTTGACCATCTTTCCTGTAGATTAGGTGGCAAGTGTGACACAATCTGATTAATTCCTATACACGAATCATAATATGAAAACAGGTTATTATAATGAGTGCCATTTTTCACTGAATTGATTTCACAAAGTAAATCATACAATTCAAATAGACGTTTACTGTCACTGTACGAATTAGTAAGTTTGGGAAACTGACAAAGTTTGTTTTTCAAATGTTCTTCAATAAGTTCGGGGGACCCATACTGAATTTCTAATCTGTCCCAAACCTTTTGTAAAGCATTTAGCAAGTTTCCACCACAAGCAGCTTTAATACTTTGAGCTTGCTTTGCAGAAGAAGGGCCTAGCCATCTTATGAGCAAGTCAAGTTCTTCAGCATTATTGACTCCCAACTCATTAATGACAGCTTTAAAGGTTTGTTTCCAAGACATGTAATGTATTGGGCTATCATCATACTTCACAAGGCGAGTAAGGACAATATCTTTGCGGGCCATCATTTTGGTCATTAACTTACACATTTCTACCTCATGTGATGAACCACTTTGACTTACAATATCTGGTTCTGAACTAGTGTGAACAGAGTATGTTTCATTCAAAATATTATTGGTAGGTATACAATTAACTTGACCTGTGTTTTGGAATGGTCTTGAACCATTGTTATAATTGCCCTGATGCACACTATTCTCTAAATTTTCACTTATATCAGAAACACAAGCCAAAGGATAACTGTCCTTTCTTGGCGTAGCAACAGGGGGTGAAGGGACTGGATAAATGTCATTACATATCAAGTCATTAGACTTTGGATATGGTGGAACATATGGTGACCTATCAAACTTAATTGTAGGAGTGACTAAATTATTAGCATGATGATAAGACATAGAATCAGATAAACGTGGGACTGATCTCACTGTATCACTATTACAATTAATATCATTATCTAAAACCGACACATTATTTGCAGCTGATGCCTCCTTAGTTATAAGAGGGCAATCTTGGAATTCAACAGGTGGTGGTATGCACCCAATGTCAACAAAGTTATTTTCATCATATTCACAATGTTCAATATCAAAATTACTTATTTGTTCTTGTTTGACTGTAATTAATGAACCATTGATACTTGAATCTAAAAGTTCCATTTCTTCAAGTTCTTGAATTTCTGTCTCTAACTTTATTTCTTCTTGTTTCACTGCAAGTAATGACATTCTTGCATTCAACTCTTCTTTCTGTCTTATTATTTCATAAAGTTGCAATTCCGCATATCTAAATTTTGCCCTTGCAGCATCTAATTCTGACTTTTTCCTGCGTAATTCTGATTGTGATGAAGAAACACTACACTGCTTAACTTTAGTAACGGATTGTCTTGTGTCCAATAAACATTTCTGAACTTTTGACTTTAAAGTATCTCTTACCAAGAGATGGGAAACCTTTTCGCGCTCACTTTCTACTGATCTTTGGTTCTCTAAAAAACACACAAAGTCAATAGAGAGTTCCTCATATTTCTGTAAGGACTGTATAAGATTTGCTTGAATGTCTTTTGGTTTAAAGTCCTTATTATCCACTGAACGGATCAGTGCATCGATGTCGGATTTGACCAAAAGAAGTCTCTGATTAAACTGACAGACTTTTTCTTCAAGCAATTGTTTTCCCTTTTCACTCAATGTTCTCTGTCTCAGTGATGTAGTGGATGCCATGGCTGTAAGAGTGATTTTACTGTTCTGTTTCAATAAGATATGAAGACTTCCAATATTAAAATACTTCAACCTTTATTAAAACTTTGGACAAACCTCCAGAGAGGGTAAAATCCTACAATGGACAATTAATAACACATAATACATGTATTCAAGAACAATCAAATCATACTGAAACATGACACAAAGTAACAGGTGAGCAGGCATGCCCTAATGTAACAGGTGAGTATACATGTCCTAATGTAACAGGTGAGCAAACATGCCCTAATAACAGGTGAGTATACATGACTAAATGTAACAGGTGAGCAAACATGCCCTAATATAACAGGTGAGTATACATGACCTAATGTAACAGGTAAGTATACATGACCTAATGCAACATGTGGGTAGGCATGACAATGTTTAAACAGCATATGTGCTGCATAAAATATGATATAAATGTGCAAAATTGCTAACTGAATTATGCGACCACGTGTACCGTAAACATATAGCTAGCGTGTGCCGGACATGGTGTTCATTATAAGACCAAAAACTGTCAGTAACAAAGTTTGCATGGCTAATCGAATGTTGACAAAATATTATTTAAACATACAGAAAGTATCAATATGAACAAACACTTACACTTTGGTGCCATGGACTTTGTAGCGATAAAAATGATGAAGAACGCATTGCTGATGTAAGCAAAAGGAAAAACGTGATTGGGACTAAACCGCAAAACGAAAAATGAACCAAGTATCCGATCTGGATACGTTACACTTTTGTAAAATTGCGACCATTTCATGTCGAGAAATAGGTTTTGGTATGGATTCGCGAAAAAAAGATAAAGTACCGCGAAAAATAAAGTAATTTATAGTATACACGCCTGAAAGCCAAAAGATAGAATTATAATATTACAAACAAATATACAGAAAACCTGTCTATAAACCAAGAGAACCAGTAAAGGTGTCCTTTATGGGCAGGTGGCCTTTATATACAAATTCAAATAATCTGAATAAAGAAAAATTGAGATACAATTATACTGGCCTTTATAAGCAGATAGCCTTTATATCATATGTGAAAGTCCGAAGTAGAAATCCGATCTACGGAACAAACTGACAATAGACGGTAAAATTACGTCATGATGACGTGCAAAATCCGAGTTATCATTAAATTTCAGATATAGTGCCTTTTTATCAATTAAAATCTAAAAATATTTTATTTGTTCTGTATATGGGATTTCTACTTGGAACTGTCACAGTTATAGAGCATTTTAGACTGTATATATATAACATTCACAGCAATTTGGTGATTCTACCACCACACAAACACTTTATATTCATGTATATATAGTAAATACATGGTCAGAGCCTCGCTTTCTACACGTTTTCTGACCCTCACCAAATACGACCTTTATTCACCGTCAATGACCATGTATTTACTTTATCCTGCAACAGATACGTCCTAAAACTATAATTGTTATTGCGTGCTACCCATCTGTTTGACTTGTTTGTTTACACTCCAAGCGCAAGGATACAAATGTTACGTGACGTCATGCCACCCCATCACACCAGTACTTGTCATTTTCGCTCAGTCCGACGTTCAAGCACATGTAGTTCTCAATTATCTAAATAAATAACTACAATACGATATTATTTTCATATTTAATATATGTATCAAAATCAATCTTTTCTCAAAATAAAATATTAAAATTTATGAATGTATTGATCATGTTTATTATACTGTGTTTTGTTTACATTGAGAATGGGGTTCATTTGGGTCAAAGGTTACGTCAAAATAATGTTGAATGGAAAAAGTAGTGCCGTAACTGTGACGTCACAGTTAGCGCGTGGCTTTATTGGGTCGATAAGGTTTATTCGGCAGGCTTTATGATGCCAATGTACACGTTAGTTGCAGGATAAATTATATTATTCCAAATATGTCGATAAAGTTTATTTTTTTTGTGAGGTTAATCTATATATTTAAATAATAAATCTAGTTATGGTAATAAAAAACAAACAAACAAGCAAACAAAAAATAAAATACAAAAAAAAAAAAAAAAAAAAAAAAAAAAAAAAATTGAATGAAAAAAAAAAAAAAAAAAAAACCCAAAAAAACCCACGCCAATCCATGTCCAAACTAAAACCTCAATCCTATAGCATTTATTTAACTCTTGAAGTTGGCATATTAAGTCCTATTTCAAGGTGTGTGTGTGTGTGTGTGTGTGTGTGTGTGTGTGTGTGTGAATAAAACATCTTTTCGGAAAAAATGACAAATGTTTGAAATACCGGGTTTGCCTTGTATTATATAAAAAGTGTGTGTGTGTGTGTGCGTGTGTGTGTGTGTTATTAAAAGACTTCTTTGCGAAAAAATGACAAATTTCTGTAATAATTATCATGTGACCCTGTTTGTCTTGTATCAACATAAAATTGTAGAATTTCTTGTAAATGTTTATAGTGTAGTAATATTCATGGCAATTTGACTAGCTTGAAGGTCATACTGCCTAGGGCAAGACAAAAAACCACGTACAATACAATTACATAAATTAAGAAGACGGTATATTAGTATATGAAAAAGACCATACCAATCTAATTTTGTGTTACATATTATAGTTGAAGTGTTTTATGCCCCGGTAAAGATTCTTTCATCGATCAATATCGATGCGGTCAGTTCTGGGATAAGGAAGTAGTAGTAGTAGTAGTAGTAGTAGTGGTGTTTAACGTCCCAGTCAAGAATATTTCACTTATATCGAGACGTCGCCAGCTATAGGCGAAAGTGCAGAAATTTTACCCGTGCGTTGCGCTGATGGCATTATACAGCAGGGTTCTTTAGCGTGCCAAGCCGACTGTGACAAGGGACCTCGTTTATTTTAAGTTCCCATCCGAAAGAACCGTGACTTTCTTTTCGTAATGCCGAGTGTTTGACGAAAGAACAGTCACTACCCACTTTAAAGTCTTGGGTCAGACCCGGTCGGGGTTCGAATCCACGACCTCCCACTTACGGAGCGAGCACTCTACCAACTGAGCTACCGCAGTGGTTCTTGGATAAGGAAGAAAAAAGAGAGAAACACTACTGGATGGTCGAACTGGACCAAGACTCCATTCAAGTTATCTTGGTGAAACAGCAAATCGGCAGCGAAAGACAAACAGAAATGACAGGATACGTTGCGGCCTTTGTGTACCTTCTGACGAGGAGAACATTAAAGTTAAGGTAATGTTAGTTCTGGGATGATGGAGAAAACTGGAGTACCCATAGAAAACAACCGACCTTCGTCAAACGATCTAAAAAACTTTCTCATATCCTGATCAGAGAAAAACCATGGAAATGTTTATCAACTGGGCCATAATTAAATATTCAATACGGTGTATATGCAAACAACAATGATCAATATGTCCGCATGACCTTTAATCAGGAATTTTTATCACGAATAATTACATTGATGAATAGGGAATTAGTATTTATGTTGTCTACATTATGGGGATCTCTAATTCCAAACTCCTAATATCAGCATGCAGAATCAATGGTCAAGGGTTTAAGACAGTAAGAGTTTAACGCCCCAGTCAATAATATTTCACTTATATCGAGACGTCGCCAGCTTTAGGCGAAAGTACAGAAAATTTGCCTTTGCGTTGCGCTAATGGCATTATACAGCAGGGTTCTTTATTGTGCCAAGCCGACTGTGACAAGGGACCTCGTTTATTTTAAATTCCCATCCGAAAGAACCGTGACTTTCTTTTTGTAATGCCATGTGCTTGGCAAAAGAACAGTTACTGCCCACTCTCAAATCTTGGGTCAAACCCGGTCGGGGTTCAAACCCACAACCTGTTTAAGACAGTAAGGACAATACTAATCTTAAGCTAGACGATTTAGGTGTGAATAATTCGTGCGATATTGTAGGCCTATACAATAACTGCGACTGCAACAATTCACGTGTCTTTTGTGCACTCTCCTAGATGGACATTTCCAATGAAAGGTCAAGTTGACAGGTCAACGTTGTTTGTCTTTACAAAGTGCATTTTACAACAAGCGACTCCATTCAAGTTACCTTGGTGACCGAGTTGTCTAACTTGCGTGTTTACGAAACTGCGTCTTCACCGCTAGCAGTGGCGTAGCGTGCATATAAGCCAATAATCCTGTGCTTGCACATGATTTTTTGATAAAAAATCCATCAAACTAGGGAATTTTAAAATCAAGTAAGTATGATGCTATTATGTGCGTACTATCTGTTTTGTCTATTGAGATGTTGCTATTAAATTAGAAAATTCAAAAACAACAAATGGCAATTTGAAATATAATTGTTTTTGTATTTGTGTGATTTCTGGCTACGGCTATTTCAGTTAATTTTTCCCAGTTAAATCACTGCGTCCTTGTTTGAATACGAATGAGCAAAAACAAATTTCAATTTTCTTTTTACTCACGAAACTACTGTTTAAGAGTGTAGAAAAACGTACCTTTTTAAAACTATTCCTGTGGAACATGCACCAGGCCCCTTAGTGTGAAGAAACCACTAAGGTAGATCAGTTGGTAGAGTGTTCGCTCCGTAAGTGGAAGTTTGTGGGTTCGATCCCCGACCGGGTCTGACCCAAGACTTGAAAGTGGGTAGTGACTGTTCTTTCGCCAAGCACTCGGCATTACGTAATGGAAGTCACGGTTCTTTCGGATGGAACCTAAAATAAACGAGGTCCCGTGTCACGGTGGGCTTGGCACGCTAAAGAACCCTGCTGTATAATGTCATACGCGCAACGCACCGGCAAAATTTCTGCACCTTCGCCTGTAGCTGGCGAAGTCTTGATATAAGTGAAATATTCTTGACTGGGACGTTAAACACCATTAGTCACTCACTCCTTAGTGTGAAGAAGTTTACTGTGCATGTGGTACTTTTGGCACCAGACTTGCACATTAAATTTTTTCTGTCTACGCCACTGACTTGGTTCAAACCTCACTCGAAACTGATCTGAGTGTGAGCTTATTTGCGCATGCTTTGAACCATTCTGCCATCGAGACCCATTTTTGACAAAAATGACACATCCTATTATCTGTAAACACAAAATTAACTTCAAAATGTCCTTAAAAATGTAATATTTGACCTCATGCTCAAGCTGTGCATCATTTGAATACTAAACACAATAGCATGTTCATCTTACATGTACATCTTAAAAGGAATTTTAACTGTTAAGATTTCACGATTTTTTGTTTTTTAGTGTATATTTAATTGGCATTTTAAGACAATGACAGCGAGAGCAAGGTGAGTGTTAAGATACTAATATACGTTAAATGTAACAAATTTGTTCACATTTCAGTATATAATGCCTATTTCTGTCCACACCGTCAAAAATAAAGAACCCATTTTTTGTAGACTTGATATACCTATGATCTTAACCTTGAACGTTTGTATTCACTTTTAAGTTAAGTCTAGGCATTGTTTACCACTGAGGTAGCTCAGTTAGTAGAATGATTGTTCCGAAAGTGGAAGGTTGTGGGTTCGATCCCCGACTGGGTCTGACCAAAGACTTGAAAGTGGCAGTGGCTGTTCTTTTGCCAAGCACTCGGTATTTAGATTCAGGAAGGGAACTTAAAATAAAAGCGGTCTCGTGTCTCGTGCTTCGCAGATTATGCAATTTGTACGTGCTTCACTGTCGTTTATTACCTCATAAAAGACACAAAACCCTATGTCAATTCTTTAATGATTAATATACCACAACATCACAGGACACGGATGTACTACGTGGCATGAATGAATTTGAAATTACTCAGACCAAGGAATAAGTAAGCTGCTTGCAACTAAATTGTTGACTCGGGGATATTGCAGGTCTAGGCTTATCAAGGCCCTCAAAAAGTTTTATGGCCGTCATCACAGTATTGTTGATAAGTTTGACGTCTCTGTGTTCAGGATTGTCCTGGATATATTTGACGTCCCATAGTTCCATGTTCCTTTAACACAATTTTGATTACACACGTGGCTAAACAGAAGGTGCTTACCCCTCCGGAACACCCGGCCTCACTTCCCTGGTAGAAGGTCACGTCTAACCTAACTTGTCAGTTTCAAAGTGTTTAGTTTGCTTCTGGATTGTGATTCGGACATGGGTTAGTATGTTTGTTGTGATTAAATTAATTAGAATTAATATTTGCGTATTTTGAAATCGTGGCTAATCATTTCGTACCAAAATTTACCATATTGGAATTATGTTTGTAAAAGCCTGATCCCTACATCATATCATGAACTACAATACTGTAATATTTTATGACAAGTCTTCTGTGAAAGCTAGTTTCTCCACCGTGAAGTATTTGTTGGAGAATGAATTTGTTAAAAATAAAAAAAATCAAAAGACCACAATTTCAGAATAACCACTAAACCGGAACAGGAAATCGATATGCACTACTACACTTCTAACTGCTTGTACCTTTTGTTTTTAATTTCAGCGTCCTCGAATGATGTTAGAAAAGCAGGTTACCAACTTTTACCAAAATGTCGCTTCAAGTAACATTTTTTGAATTTGTTTCTAGCTCATTATTTCTGTAAAGATCCACCAATATCTAACGAATGGTTTGGAGAACGGGACAAAAAAGAGTGACATACGACGAACGAACGGAATACTGTAATCGTATTTATTTTCGCAGTGTACTAATCTTCGCTTATTTCGAGGTCATTGTTTTGCACGAAAATTAATACTGAGCGAAAATTATATTATGTTTATTGTGTTAAAATGCTTATTTCAAAATCGCGATAATTTAACTACGTTGACATGTCTAAATTTCCTATATCGCAGAAAATAAATACACGCGAAATTAAATACGTTTAGAGTACATTTCTAAACCCCATCGCCGATTTATTTTAGTAAATTGCTGGATCTTTTTTATTTCTTTTCACAATAACCTGGTGAGAAACTTACAGTACAGACCTGTCGAAAGTTTATCACTAAGCTTGTGACGCATCTTACGCATCTTACACATCTTACGCATCTTACACATCTTACGCATCTTGCACATCTTACGCATCTTACGCATCTTACGCATCTTACGCATCTTACACATCTTACACATCTTACGCATCTTACACATCTTACGCATCTTACGCATCTTGCACATCTTACACATCTTACGCATCTTACACATCTTACGCATCTTACACATCTTACACATCTTACACATCTTACGCATCTTACACATCTTACGCATCTTACACATCTTACGCATCTTACACATCTTACACATCTTACGCATCTTACACATCTTACGCATCTTACACATCTTACGCATCTTACGCATCTTGCACATCTTACGCATCTTACACATCTTACGCATCTTACACATCTTACACATCTTACGCATCTTACACATCTTACGCATCTTACGCATCTTGCACATCTTACGCATCTTGCACATCTTACGCATCTTACGCATCTTACACATCGACAGCTCATCTCGGCCCCCATTTTAGCATAAACTAGACTGCTTGTTCGGCTGTTGCCATCCATCTCTTAGCAACTTTTCAGGTCACTAGCTAGCTATCCATACTTCGGACACTGTTACCGAACTATGAGTTGAGTAATGGTGTCTAACGTAACAGTCAAGAATATTTCACTTATATCGACACGTCACTAGCTAAAGACGAAACTGTAGAAATGTTGCCTATGCGTTGCGCTGATGGCATTATACAGCAGGGTTCCATATCGTGCCAAGCCCAACGTGAAACGGGACCTCGTTTATTTAAGTTCCCATCCTAAAGAACCGTGACGCTCATTTCGTAATGCCGAGTGCTTGGCGAAAGAACAGTCACTACTCATGTTCATGTCTTGGGTCGGACCTGGTTGGAGCTTGAACCTACGACCTCCCACTTACGGAGCGAGCACTCTACCAACTGAGCTACCGAAGTGGTACTACCGAACTATTTCTCTTTTTCGTTAACTCAGTGTTAAACTTTCGACAGGTCTGAACTGTGACTACATGCCAGATTATATTTTTTATTTATGTATTTCTGTATGTGTGGTCAAAGTTAGAATAAACTGTAAATGACATCTCTAGTGACATAAAATTTGTATATATGCGTAAAAAACTTACTTTTATTGCATGACGTCAAAAGGAGAAAGTTTTTTTTAGCTCATTTATTCATTCGTTTCGCCTATTTTAAACTAGTCAAATTAGTATACTCATTTTTTCAATTGGACACCAAATCGGTATACTCATTTTTTCGATTGGACACCAAATCGGTATACTTATTTTTTCAATTGGACACCAAATCGGTATACTCATTTTTTCGATTGGACACCAAATCGGTATACTCATTTTTTCGATTGGACACCAAATTGGTATACTCATTTTTTCAATTGGACACCAAATCGGTATACTCATTTTTTCAATTGGACACCAAATTGGTATACTCATTTTTTCGATTGGACACCAAATCGGTATACTCATTTTTTCAATTAGACACCAAATCGGTATACTCATTTTTTCGATTGGACACCAAATTGGTATACTCATTTTTTCAATTGGACACCAAATTGGTATACTCATTTTTTCAATTGGACACCAAATCGGTATACTCATTTTTTCGATTGGACACCAAATTGGTATACTCATTTTTTCAATTGGACACCAAATCGGTATACTCATTTTTTCAATTGGACACCAAATCGGTATACTCATTTTTTCGATTGGACACCAAATCGGTATACTCATTTTTTCGATTGGACACCAAATCGGTATACTCATTTTTTTTCAATTGGACACCAAATGGGTATACTCATTTTTTCAATTGGACACCAAATCGGTGTACTCATTTTTTCAATTGGACACCAAATCGGTATACTCATTTTTTCAATTGGACACCAAATCGGTATACTCATTTTTTCGATTGGACACCAAATCGGTATACTCATTTTTTCGATTGGACACCAAATCGGTATACTCATTTTTTCAATTGGACACCAAATCGGTATACTCATTTTTTCGATTGGACACCAAATCGGTATACTTATTTTTTCAATTGGACACCAAATCGGTATACTCATTTTTTCGATTGGACACCAAATCGGTATACTCATTTTTTCAATTGGACACCAAATCGGTATACTCATTTTTCAATTGGACACCAAATCGGTATACTCATTTTTTCGATTGGACACCAAATCGGTATACTCATTTTTTCGATTGGACACCAAATCGGTATACTCATTTTTTCGATTGGACACCAAATCGGTATACTCATTTTTTCGATTGGACACCAAATTGGTATACTCATTTTTTCGATTGGACACCAAATTGGTATACTCATTTTTTCAATTGGACACCAAATCGGTATACTCATTTTTTCAATTGGACACCAAATTGGTATACTCATTTTTTCGATTGGACACCAAATCGGTATACTCATTTTTTCAATTGGACACCAAATCGGTATACTCATTTTTTCGATTGGACACCAAATCGGTGTACTCATTTTTTCCATTGGACACCAAATCGGTATGCTCATTTTTTCAATTGGACACCAAATTGGTATACTCATTTTTTCGATTGGACACCAAATCGGTATACTCATTTTTTCAATTAGACACCAAATCGGTATACTCATTTTTTCGATTGGACACCAAATTGGTATACTCATTTTTTCAATTGGACACCAAATCGGTATACTCATTTTTTCAATTGGACACCAAATCGGTATACTCATTTTTTCGATTGGACACCAAATCGGTATACTCATTTTTTCGATTGGACACCAAATCGGTATACTCATTTTTTCGATTGGACACCAAATTGGTATACTCATTTTTTCAATTGGACACCAAATTGGTATACTCATTTTTTCAATTGGACACCAAATCGGTATACTCATTTTTTCAATTGGACACCAAATCGGTATACTCATTTTTTCGATTGGACACCAAATTGGTATACTCATTTTTTCCATTGGACACCAAATCGGTATACTCATTTTTTCAATTGGACACCAAATTGGTATACTCATTTTTTCGATTGGACACCAAATCGGTATACTCATTTTTTCAATTGGACACCAAATTGGTATACTCATTTTTTCGATTGGACACCAAATCGGTATGCTCTATTTTTCAATTAGACACCAAATCGGTATACTTGTTTTTTATCGTTGACTATACAGTACAGACCTGTCGAAAGTTTAACACAACATAACGAATTAGAACCGAATCTATGGTGTTCAATAAGGGCCAAATTGGCCGAATCAGAAGCTTGTGTCGCATCCTCAGCTGCTATCTACAGTACAGACCTGTCGAAAGTTTAACACTGGGCTTACAACAAGAAGCCAAAGCACAGCTGTCGAGCTACCAAGAAATGGAAAGCTAGCTGCTGAAAAACTTCCTAGAGATAGAGAGCAGCTGTCTTGATATAGCTTACAAGGGAATCAGTGCAAGTTGACGATTTGGCACTAATTGCTTACCTTAGACCTTGGTTCTAGATTGTGAATCGGACATGGATTAGTATATCAATTTTGTTATTGATATAAAATAATTTTTGTATTATTCTTTGTAGGTTGAGAACAATTATTCCGCATGAAGATCAAATATGGATATAGAAAACCAACAAATGAAATAAAGAGAATATTAATATATATTGAAAGTTGGATTTAATTCTGTGATCTGGACCTTGAGTGTTCAAAATGACGATAATTTATCAATATCGTGTGGCTAATGCCCGACTTGGAACGTTCGTTAAGTTACTCGGGATGTGGAAGGGTAGTGTGTATAAATTGGTATACAAGGAACTTATCATATTTAGTACAATTTATGCTATAATTAGCCTGATATATCGACTGGCCTTAACGGCACACCAAAGAGAGTAAGTATTGCTAATATCACAATATTGTGTTCGCTCCGTATGTAAGAGATCGTGGGATTGAACCCCGGCAGGGTCTGAACATAACTTATCATCTTTAAATATTTTATTTAATTATTATTAATATTTTTCTTTGCTTACAGTTTGGCTTTAATTAACAACTACGGTAGATTTGTTGGTACAGTGGTCGCTCCGTATATGTGAGGTCGTGGGTTCGAACCCCTGCCGGGTATGAAAAAGACTTGATAGGTAATGATTGTTTTTTTCGCCAAGCATTCGGCATTTAGAAATGAAAGTCACGGGGTCCTTCGGAGGCGACCTTAAAAACCAATGCCCTGTGTCAAGGTAGGCGTGACACGTTAAAGATTTTTATTGCATACTGCAAATGTAAAAAATTCTGCTACTTCACCTACAGCTGGTGACGCCCCAATATATATGTGAAGTATTCTTGACTGGGAATGTAAAGCTCCAATCAATCAATCAATCAATCAATCAATCAATCAATCAATCAATCAATCAATCAATCAATCAATCAATCAATCAATCAATCAATCAATCAATCAATCAATCAATATATCAATATATATCAATCAATCAATCAATCATATCACACTATTGTCGACAATTGTGATGTCTGTGTATCCAACAACTATCCGGGACATATTTGACAGCCCCTATGTGCCATGTTCCTTTTATTCTCAGGTTTGATACACACGTAGATTGTAGCTAGCTAGACATAATGTGATTTTTATTCCGGAGCACCCGGCCTCATTTCCCAGGTGTGCGTTCACATGTTTAATTTAATTTGCCAGTTTTTAACGTCATCAAGTTTTGTTTTTTGTGTTTTTTAAATTATTATCATCATTATTATTTCTTTTTCTTTGGGGGTGGAGATGGGGTTGTGATTTGGGTGTGGACCGGTATATCTTTTTTTATTATTATTTGTAAATAATTGAACAGTAAAACACTGCAACTGGTAACACGTGACAGAGAAGCAATATCTGATAGTCATGAATCAAGGACAATGGCTTTGAAACCGAGTCATTGAGCAAATATATTCAAAATTAAACCTTCACAATATTTCCTCACTTTAAAATGTCCATCCGAGTCACATTTTTTTCCGCAAGGGAATGCCAATACACTTTAAGACAAATCAGCGCGAACAAGTTGTCTTTTTCTATATAAAACTGAACTCTGATAAGGTTTTTCAATATTCACAAAATTTCCTCCCTCTAAAAATATTCCTTTTCGCTTTTATTTTCGCATGCAAATACAATGCATTGTTTTGAAAGTTCCGCACGAAAAAGTGTCTTTTGTACATGAAGTGGAACACTGATAAGGATTTTTTTTGTATATACACAAAATTTCCTAACTTTCCGCTCTTTCCTGCATGGGAATTACAAGTTTTTTATTAGTCAGTTCCGCGCGAAAAAGTTGTCTTTTTCTGCCTAAAACGAAATACTGATATATAATTTTAGTGAAAACAATTTCTTCACTTGACAGATATCATTTGTGCACTTTCCATCTCGCACTTTTCCCCATAGGATTGCTAATGAATTTGTTAGATAGTTATACTTTCTAAATACAAATGAACTCTGATTAGTTTTTTTTTCTATTTTCCAAATTTTAGTGAACACAATTTCTTCACTTTAAAAATATCCTTTGTGCACTTTTTCCGCATGGGATTGCTCATGCATTTGTTGCTGGACAGTTCCGCGCGAAAAAAGTATATTTTTCTATTTTAAAATTAATTCTGATAAGTTTTTTTTCCTCTTTTCCAAATTTTAGTGAAGACAATTTCTTCACTTTAAAAATATACTTTGCGCACTTTTTCCGCATGGGATTGCTAGTGCATTTGTTGCTGGACAGTTCCGCGCGAAAAAAGTATATTTTTCTATTTTAAAATTAATTCTGATAAGTTTTTTTTTCTCTTTTCCAAATTTTAGTGAAGACAATTTCTTCACTTTAAAAATATACTTCGCGCACTTTTTCCGCATGGGATTGCTAATGCATTTGTTGCTGGACAGTTCCGCGCGAAAAAAGTATATTTTTCTATTTTAAAATGAACCATGTCTGATTAGTTTTTTCTCTATTTTACAAATTTTAGTGAACACAATTTCTTTACTTTAAAAATATCCTTTGCACACTTTTTCTGCCTGGGATTGCCAATGCGTTTGTTACGAGAGTTCCGCGCAAAAAATTATGTTTTTCCGTTTTAAAATGAACTCTGATTAGTTTTTTTTCTCTATTTTACAATTTTAGTGAAGATATTCTTTGCGCACGTTTTTCCGCATGGGATTGCTTATGCATTTGTTGCTGGGCAGTTCCGCGCAAAAAATTATGTTTTTCTATTTTAAAATGAACTCTGATGAGTTTTTTCTCTATTCCAAATTTTAGTGAACACAATTTCTTCACTTCACTTTAAAAATATTCTTTGAGTATTTTTTCCGCATGGGATTGCTATACATTTGTTGCTGGGCAGTTCCGCGCGAAAAATTATGTTTTTTTAATTTTAAAATGAACTCTGATTAGTTTTTTAAGCTATTTTCCAAATTTTAGTGAACACAATTTCTTCTCTTTAAAACTTTTTCTGCATGGGATTGCTAATGCATTTGTTACGAGAGTTCCGCGCGAAAAAGTAAGGTTTTCTATTTTAAAGTGAACTCTGATTAGTTTTTTTCTATATTCCAATTTTAGTGTTTTTGAGAAGATAGCAGAGTACTGTAATAGTTATACAAGTCTTATCCCCGTGTCATTAGTCTTAGGGTTTTATGTGTCGTCAATAGCAACAAGATGGTGGAAACAGTTCACAAATGTTCCATGGCCGGACAGGTAAGTCAAAAATTAAAAAAAAAAAATAAATAAATCACGTTATCAGTGGCGTAGCGTGCATATAAACCAATAAACCTGTGCTTGCACACAATTTTTTGATAATTTTTAAAATGAATTCAATCTGATCTGTGATCTGTCATTCTGCTAATTGTCGTTTACAATATACAAACGGCTTCCTGCCTTTATAAAATGTAGACATGAAAAAAAAAAACAAAAAAAAACAAAAAAACAAAAAACAGCAAAATCTTGTAAAAATATGTACATTTTTCTTCTAGCTGTATCACTGTCTTTGAATAAAAACGATCAAAAACCAAATTTGAATTCTCTTTGTACTAATATTGTTTTAGAATGCAGTAAATGCACCAAAATAGCTTCATTTTTTCAAAATTTTCAGAAGGAGCTAACCCCCCCCTCTCGACACTCCTAGCGTGCACTCGTTGGCACCAGACTTGTACATTCATTCTTTTCTGGCTACGCCACTGGTTATTTTATAAATACAGTTTTCTTTCGCTGGGCTTCTGGCTCTAACTTGAAAGTAGTGATAATAGTAGTAGTGAAATGGTTTATTTACGTGTCACAAATCATGCACAATATTAAAATACATATAAATATTTTGCATTAAAAAACAAGTAAGAGACCCTGCCTTTAAGACATATGAGATACGTTCTATACAATGTCTTACAAACATTAAAAAGTTGTTTATACAACGTACCTAAAGAAAAAATATGAGACAGTTGTAAAAGTTGACATCTAAAGAGTAAAGCCCCATAATGGCCGAAAAGTCTATATTGATGTTGTACAACAATTGCCCTATAGGTATCTGGGCATTCAGAATTGTGACATCCTTTCAGAAGGATGACAATTAGTGACGCCCAAAAACCTAGAGGGCAATTGTTATGTTGTTATAACTAAACATTATTAAATTATTATTGTTTTGCATAATTAATTGCAGTCCTCCTCCGACTAAGTGTCATAAAAAACTACTGTATTTTCAATAAATTAAGTGTACATAGTTTTTATTATTTATTTATTTGCATTTAAAATGCACTGACCTAACCAAATCATTTTTTTAATTAAAAACATCATTGTTCAGTTCTCCTGTAAATAGAGGAATTTTGCGAAAATTTTGGAAATTTGATAAAGTTTATACAACAATTTGGCCGCATTCAAAGTGCCATCAGTTATTAAACGAAAACAAAGTCCCATGCGAGTTATCTCCCTTGCACCAGGTTGTAACAGGGAGACAATAGTTGTGTCAGGATGGGGTAGGTTGTCACATGCTGACAAATTTTGCGGGACTGATCTTATTTTTACATGTTATACGATTAGAAAACATCTGATAAAATATGTTTTAATCTATTTATGGTATAATAATAATCATCATAACAAAATGTCGAACAAATGAAGGAATAAATAAATAAATAAATAAATAAATAAATAAATAAATAAATCTAGTTCGAACCTCAGGTTGCACAGAGATATCGCGGACAAACTGTATAGAAATTACAGTCTAACCTGCCTTAAAGACCACCTCCATATAAGGGTCACATGCTTATAAAGACCATTAGCATTGTATCCCAATTCTTCTTTAAAGGCCACAATCCCATGAGGGCCACTTTTACTAGTTCCCTTTGGTATCCTTTATAGAGATTTGACTGTACTGTTTTTCTTTCAAAACAGCAACATAATCAACAACAAACATAACAACTCATGTTAAAATCATATTAATTCAAAAAAATATAATAAAAAATTCAACAACTGGCAGATTTAGTAAAATTTAAAGATTTTTTATGCATGCTAAAGGACTTGTTTAAATAAATCGCCATAATCGTCAGAGGCACATTACCAAACTACTCCTGCATAATTTATATAAACTAGGCTAAGTAGGTTTTTTTTCTAAGAAACATTCATTAGAAATGCAAAATGCTTGATATGACTGACAGTACCGGCCTGTCGAAGGTTAAGCACAGAGGTAAGGAAAAGATGTGGTCGAATTTCGACTGTCATGTGCTACAGACCTGTCGAAAGTTTAGCACTAAGCTAACGAATTAATACCGAAGCTGACGGCTCATTGCTATACAGTGCAGACCTGTCGAAAGTTCAGCACTAAGCTAACGAATTAATGCCGAAGCTGACGGCTCAGCGCAATACAGTACAAACCTGTCGAAAGTTCAGCACTAAGCTAACGAAATAATGCCGAATCGACAACACATCCAGATCCCCGGTTAGCTATAGATCGACAGCAGGTGTAATCTATTTCGTGATATAGTCAAACAACATTGACCTGTCCGTTCAACCCTCTTTATTAGGAATACTCACCTAATACATGGCTAGCGTAAGGATTCGCAGTTAATACATATACACATTGTCCAGGATAAGTGTTCACATCATATAGACGAATACACACGCGTGATTCCAATAACTTAAATTTACCTGTCTATAATGAATATTTAAATCAAAGGTCAAACGGACAGGTCTTTGTTGTTTACCTATAGCTTTACGTTCACCAGCTATCAATATTTCGGCCACTCTGTAGCCGACCTTTGACCCAGTTTTTATACATGTGTGATCTGTGTTAAAGTTACGACAGACCTGTACTGTATGATAGAGACCGAGTTGGCCTAATGGATAAGACGTCATTTTACAAGGGTCTCTCAATCCTGTGAGTTCGAGTCCCGCTCAGACCACATGTGGAAAAGTGAATGGCCTTTACTAGTTCACTTGGTATCAGTATAATATGACTGGAGAGAGGTACGCTTGTCTGCAGCGTACTTGCTCGGTGAGCTAGTACCTTAAAGATGCACTGAGTGCGTGCTGGTACATGGCAGACGATACAACACAATCACACTTAACATGCATACACGGACTTGTTCATAGATTAATCTATACAGATTAATAAAATGGTTCTCGCCGCGAATAGCTAAAATTGCTGATGCGACGTTAACCAACATTCCATTCAACCAACCGACCAGCCACCCTGTACTGTATGGGTAGCCAGCGGCTAAAATCTGTAAAGAACTTGATAGCAGCTTTAGAAAGCAGCCAAGGCAATGAGGATCGAGTTGAGTTGAGTAATGATGTTTTACGTCCCATGAATATTTCACTTATATCGAGACGTCGCCAGCTATAGGCGAAAGTGCAGAAATTTTGCCTGTGCGTTGCGCTGATTGCATCATACAGCAGGGTTCCTTATTGTGTCAACCCCACCGTGACACGGGTCCTTGTTTATTTTAAGTTCCAATCCGAAAGAACCGTGACTTTCATTTCGTTATGCCGAGTGTTTGGCGAAAGAACAGTCACTACCCACTTTTAAGTCTTGGGTCAGACCCGGCCGGGGTTTGAACCCACGACCTCCCACTTACGGAGCGAGCACTCTACCAACTGATGAGCTACCGCAGTGGTCTAACAAGGATGGAAATGAGCTGCCTTTTCAGCTTAGTGTTAAACTTTCGACAGGTCTGTACTGTATGTAGATTTGACTATGTTAAATTACCTGTTATTTAATCTATGCATATTATATATATCATTAACATGGTGACGACAGAAGAACTAATTTGACAGAAAAAACAAATTTCTTGTTGAAGAAATAAATTACCTTCTAGGTAAACAACAATGACCTGTCCGTTTGACCTTCAATTAGGAATATTCCACTCAATAAATGGGTAGTGTTAAGATCCAAATTAATACATACACAGTGCACAGGTTTACTCTCTGAGGTGAGTATAGCTTATGATGTATTCAAAATAAACACTTGTGTTCCTTATCCACAGATGTACTTGGTCCGGGATAAAGATTTAAATAAAAAGTCAAGCAGACAGGTCAAAGTTGTTTGCATTTACCTGTTTAGCAATGTCAAAGAACTTACATAATATAATTACAGAATTTACGTCATATAATTACAATAAAACCACATTATAACAGAACACAAAAGAGCCTATATGGCAGAAAAAATCTATTTCATGTATCTAGCATTTTTGTTGCAGAAATAAATGAACTTACCTGCCCAGCAATGACAAAAAACTTACGTCATTACAGAAAACCTATTTTACTTTCCATAATTAACTTTGCCATTTTGCTTATTGACAAGGTACCTGTATTTTGAGGTCTTTCTGTGGGTTTTTTAAAGAAAGAAAGAAAGAAAAAAAAACTATATTGTATATTGGAATCAAGAATTTACTACTAGTATATGTTGGAGCTTTTGTTTTATTTCTTTCAGCGAACCTATTTACATGTGCGTTAACGATTTTATGTCAAAAGCAAGAACATGCCAGAAAGTGCGCAACCAGCTGGCCTTAGCTTTGATTGTGGAATGATAAAAAACAAACATACTGGTCCATGTTAAACTCGCAATCCAAAAAGCAAGTAAGACCCTTGAACAGACAATGTACTTCCACCAGGAAGTGACACCGCCACAGCAGCTCGGTTAGTAGATTGCTCGCTACGTACATGTGGGAGGTCATAGGTTCAAACCCCGGCAGGGTCTGACCAAGACTTTAAAAAAGGTAGTGACAGTTCAGTTCTTTTACCAAGCACTCGAAAATACCTTGATACCACGTGTCACGACAGGCGTTGCACTTTAAAGAACCCTCCCTGCACATTGCTCTGAGTGCACTACAGACATAAAAATGTCTGCCACTTCAACTATAGCTTGTGACGTCTCGATTCTTAACTGAGACGTTAAACCCCATTCAATAAATTATCAATAAATCCACCAGGGAAGTGAGACCGGATGCTCCGTAAAATCTTATAACAATACTGAAACATTGGCTTTTTCTACTTGTAGAACACTCTTCATTATGTGTTGTTACCTACAAGGATACGACGATAGAGGGCGTATTATTCGTCGGAGTATTGCCAGGTACATGATGTTTGGGTTTATCTTGATCTGTAGATCTATAAGTGTAGCCGTCATGAAGAGATTTCCTACGCTGGATCATATAGTTGAAGCAGGTATCTAAGGAGTAGGTATAAATGTATATGAATGTCAGAGTTATCTGCCCCTAGCTAACATATATTTGTCATTAGTATTGTACTAGTGTATATAAATGTCAGATTTAACTGCCCTTAGCTAACATCTATTTGTCATTAGTATATGGATGTCAGAGTTATCTGCCCTTAGCTAATACTAGTATATTTTTGTCATTAGTATATGAATGTCAGAGTTATCTGCCCTTAGCTAACATATATTTGTCATTAGTATATGAATGTCAGAGTTATCTGCCCTTAGCTAACATATATTTGTCATTAGTATATGAATGTCAGAGTTATCTGCCCTTAGCTAACATATATTTGTCATTAGTATATGAATGTCAGAGTTATCTGCCCTTAGCTAATATATTTTTGTCATTAGTATATATGGATGTCCGATTAATTTGCCCTTAGCTAACATATATTTGCCAATTTCCAATTATTTAATTTACTTTAGGATTGTGATTTCGTTATAGACCTTTATGTTTGTTTTTGACTCAATGTAACTAATCATGTAATAGAGTTGAGTTTAGTAATGGTGTTTGACGTAATGGTCAAGAATATTTCACTTATATCGAGACGTCGCCAGCTATAGGCGAAGGTGCAGAAATTTTGCATTCGAAAGTTTCCATCCGAAAGAACCGTGACTTTTATTTTCTAATGCCGAGTGCTTGGCGAAAGAACAGAGACTGCCCACTTTTAAGTTTTGGGTCAGACCCGGTCATGTATCGAATCTACGACCTCCCACTTACTCTACGTAATAGAACTAATACGTGTTGTTATCGGTATGTTTGTGTTTGATCTGTACCTAGGTTCACACTGATAGTTATCAAAGCAAATATATCAATCTATTTTCAAATCACGGTTCCAAATCAAAAGTAAAAACAAACGTACTAATCCATGTCCAAATCACAACCCCATGCAAAGTAAAACAAACACACTAAACCATGCCTAAATCACAACCCCATGCAAAGTAAAACAAATATACTACATTTGTAATCCATATCCAAATCACAACCCCATGCAAAGTAAAACAAACATACTAATCCATGTCCAAATCACAACCCCATGCTAAGTAAAACAAATATACTAATCCATATCCAAATCACAACCCCATGCAAAGTAAAACAAACACACTAATCCATGTCCAAATCACAACCCCAGGCAAAGTAAAACAAACACACTAATCCATGTCCAAATCACAACCCCATGCAAAGTAAAACAAACATATTAATCCATGTCTAAATCACAACCCCATGCAAAGTAAAACAAACATACTAATCCATGTCCAAATCACACCCTTATGCAAAGTAAAACAAACATACTAATCCATGTCCAAATCACAACCCCATGCAAAGTAAAACAAACATATAATCCATATCCAAATCACAACCCATGCAAAGTAAAACAAACACACTAATCCATGTCCAAATCACAACCCCATGCAAAGTAAAACAAACATATAATCCATGTCCAAATCACAACCCCATGCAAAGTAAAACAAACATATTAATTCATGTCCAAATCACAACCCCATGCGAAGTAAAACAAAAATACTAATCAATGTCCAAATCACAACCCCATGCAAAGTAAAACAAACATACTAATCCATGTCCAAATCACAACCCCATGCAAAGTAAAACAAACATACTAATTCATGTCCGAATCACAACCCCATGCAAAGTAAAACAAACACACTAATCCATGTCCAAATCACAACCCCATGCAAAGTAAAGCAAACACACTAATCCATGTTCAAATCACAACCCCATGCTAAGTAAAACAAACATACTAATTCATGTCCAAACCACAACCCCATGCAAAGTAAAACAAACATATAATCCATGTCCAAATCACAACCCTATGCAAAGTAAAACAAACATACTAATTCATGTCCAAATCACAACCCTATGCAAAGTAAAACAAACATACTAATCCATGTCCAAATCACAACCCCATGCAAAATAAAACAAGCATACTAATCCATGTCCAAATCACAACCCCATGCAAAGTAAAACAAACATACCAATTCATGTCCCAATCACAACCCTATGCAAAGTAAAACAAACATACTAATCCATGTTTAAATCACAACCCCATGCAAAGTAAAACAAACATACTAATCCATGTCCAAATCACAACCCTATGCAAATTAAAACAAACATTCTAATCCATGTCCAAATCACAACCCCATGCAAAGTAAAACAAACATATAATCCATATCCAAATCACAACCCCATGCAAAGTAAAACAAACACACTAATCCATGTCCAAATCACAACCCCATGCAAAGTAAAACAAACACACTAATCCATGTCCAAATCACAACCCCATGCAAAGTAAAACAAACATACTAATCCATGTCCAAATCACAACCCCATGCTAAGTAAAACAAACATACTAATTCATGTCCAAATCACAACCCCATGCAAAGTAAAACAAACACACTAATCCATGTCCAAATCACAACCCCATGCAAAGTAAAGCAAACACACTAATCCATGTTCAAATCACAACCCCATGCAAAGTAAAACAAACATACTGATTCATGTCCAAACCACAACCCCATGCAAAGTAAAACAAACATACTGATTCATGTCCAAACCACAACCCCATGCAAAGTAAAACAAACATACTAATTCATGTCCCAATCACAACCCTATGCAAAGTAAAACAAACATACTAATCCATGTTTAAATCACAACCCCATGCAAAGTAAAACAAACATTCTAATCCATGTCCAAATCACAACCCCATGCAAAGTAAAACAAACATATAATCCATATCCAAATCACAACCCCATGCAAAGTAAAACAAACACACTAATCCATGTCCAAATCACAACCCCATGCAAAGTAAAACAAACACACTAATCCATGTCCAAATCACAACCCCATGCAAAGTAAAACAAACATATAATCCATGTCCAAATCACAACCCTATGCAAAGTAAAACAAACATACTAATTCATGTCCAAATCACAACCCTATGCAAAGTAAAACAAACATACTAATTCATGTCCAAATCACAACCCTATGCAAAGTAAAACAAACATACTAATTCATGTCCAAATCACAACCCTATGCAAAGTAAAACAAACATACTAATTCATGTCCAAATCACAACCCTATGCAAAGTAAAACAAACATACTAATCCATGTCCAAATCACAACCCCATGCAAAGTAAAACAAGCATACTAATCCATGTCCAAATCACAACCCCATGCAAAGTAAAACAAGCATACTAATCCATATCCAAATCACAACCCCATGCAAAGTAAAACAAACATACTAATCCATGTCCAAATCACAACCCTATGCAAAGTAAAACAAACATACTAATCCATGTCCAATTCATAACCCCATGCAAAGTAAAGCAAACACAGTAATTTATGTCCAAATCACAACCCCATGCAAAGTAAAACAAACACACTAATCCATGTCCAAATCACAACCCTATGCAAAGTAAAACAAACATACTAATCCATGTCCAAATCACAACCCCATGCAAAGTAAAACAAACATACTAATCCATGTCTAAATCACAACCACATGCAAAGTAAAAGAAACAAACTAATCCATGTCCAAATCACAACCCCATGCAAAGAAAAGCAAACATACTAATTCATGTCCAAATCACAATACCAAAACCAAATAAAAATATACATACTAATCCATGTCCAAATCACAATCCGAAACCTAAGTAAATATATACATACTAATCCATGTCCGAATCACAACCCCATTCAAAGTAAAACTAGCATACCCAAATGTCCAAATCACAATCCCAAATCCAAAGTAAAAACTAACATACTAATCCATTTCAAAATCACAATCTCAGAGCAAAGTAAAAACTTGGAAACTTGGAAACCAAATTAAACACGTGGATTTCTTTCAAGGAAACGAGGACGGGTTTTCCGGAGAAGCAGGACAAGCATCCCTTGTTTAACTACATACACTCTGCATTTTTGAAATCTAAATTTAGAAACTCCATTGTATTCAGGATAAAAATACGTCACATACTATATTATTGCCTAAACCACCAAAATATTAATTTAAATACTCTTTTTTTACAGTAAGACTTATCTCATGTTGAAAACTGAGTTAAAAAATAGAAGATACTAAAAGATTCAAAACTCGCATTTTTTTCAGAATTAATATTTCACAATTAGTTAGTAACAAATAAAATCGATAACTTTATAACAATTTTAAGATATTTTTTGCAATTCAGTTATGGGTTTTTTATTACATAAGTGCATATCATATACATTATTATCTATGAAGATTATTAACTATTGTCGATCTTTTGCGGATTAATATATTGACATTTAACCAATCTTTCCGAATCCATATATATGTCCGTCCATAAACTTTTCAACACCCCAAAAAGTGGTTCACAGCTAGTTTGTTTGCAATAACAAATTTTGACATGTTTTATCAAAGATTTGTTAAATAGTTACTTACATGTGACATACCACTAGATCGATCTAATCGATGTAAAGACACTGTTTTCTCTCTTTATACATATCAGACACAAAAACTGCTGTATTATTGCAAAACATGATTTCGGACACTGAGAACAACGCGTATGTTTCAACACATGAATAATTTTTTTTCATACGTCAAATGAAACTATAAAACATCCTTTTGCTCTAGGAAATTGCTCTCTAGGACATGGACAATGGACGTTATACGAAAAATAAATTATCGCTAAATACACTCACAAAAAATCAAATTTTACCCAATTTCTAAATATGTTTATCTTCGAAAGTGATTGTTATTCACATGAAATTAAGTTAACTTAAATAGCCCCTTTTCAGTATATTTTATTCATTTAGTTAATTATTGAATAAATTGGATTTTGTCACAAATCTTTTCATTTGTTTTCCAATTTAAAAAGATTCTAATATGTAGTATCTAAAACTACTCCTTCGACAAATATAAATTTATAAAACATCAAGTACTAAAACCGTCAAAGCTGCTGTTTACAATGGTTATATAAGGTGGGCTCAAATCTTTCTGGATAGACATATATATATATGACTTAAAAGTAAAAATGTTTATATATATATATATATAATATATATATATATATATATATGTCCTTCGAGAAAGATTTAAGCCCACCTTATTTAACCTTTGTAAACAGCGGCTTTGACGGTTTAGTACTTGGTATATATATAACTTAAAATAAGTTAAAATGTTTTCTAAAACATAACTGAATTTATTATTTGTAAAACATTTTCACCATTGTTTAGGTTCTAGGTTCTTCTTGTTAGATTTATATGTAACAAGAAAAACCACACAATTATAAATAATAAATTCAGTTATGTATTAGAAAACACTTTAACTTATTTTTAAGTTTTTAATATATAAATTTACCTCACACACACAAAGGATAAACTTTATCGACATATTTGGAATTATATATATATATATATATGTGTGTGTGTGTGTGTGTGTGTGTGTGTCTTATTTAATGAATAATATACTGTTTACACTAAATATTTGTTGAACTTCAGGTTTTATCACAAAAGACGAAGCTATATGTATGAAAATGTAGATTGCAAATATAACAAGTTTTGGGTACCACTTATGTGGGCTAACAGTATACTTGTACAGGCCAGAAAAGAGGAACGTATCGAGACAGATTGGGGATTACGTATGATAATTGAAGTAAGTATACTGTAACGTATTTACAGTCAAACCTGTATATAAAGACCACCTAACGGAACCAGTAAAAGTGGTCTTAATGGGCAGGTGGCCCTTTTATACCGGTTCAAACTATATGAATAAAGAACGATTGGGATACAATTATACTGGACTTTATAAGTAAGTGGCTCTTATATAGGGATAACATTTAAGGCAGGTTGGACTGTATTTTTCGCGGTGTACTATTTTTCGCTTATTTTGTGGTTTTTTGTTTTCCGCGAAAATTACCACCGAGCAAAAATTTCATTATTGTGTTATAGTGCAGATCTTAAAACGCGAACATTTAAGTACGTAGATATGTCTTAATTTCATATACCTCGAAATTAAATACGTTGTCAGTAGTGGTATCATCGGTCCACACATATGAGATAGATGACGGCGGCACAGGAATAAAAAATTCAATGGCAAAGACAATTTATTTCTAAACAGTATGTTCGTAATAAAGTATTATACAAGTATATTACATATTATCCCAGTTTTATATTTACAGCACTATACGGCCGTTTCGGAATACAATTCCTCATCGGTAGTGCTTAGACCAAAATTATGACACCAAAATTATTTTGAAGATGTTGAAAAGCTACCCAAAGGACCAAAATATATTTTATCAAATTAAGCTAAGGAAATACTTTGCATGAGGAAGTACACCATAGTTTTGAAAAATTTCAAATTTTAAATTTCACAAAATTTAACTAAAATTACTTTGGTTGAGGGAGTATATCTTAATTTTAGTTGTTAGTAGTTAGTAGTACATAACTAGTGCTGAACACATGTATATACTAGTAATGTAAAAAATAGGTTTGTTGGTTGTATTGGAAACAGTTAGGTCACTATAAATGGATTTTCGATATGACATCCCGACAACGACATTTTGCATGCATGCTAATACAACAATATGTCCCCAGTTGGAAACAATTAATAGTGGGAAACTATATACATCCAACGAATTAACACAATAAGGAGCATAATGTAAACATATTAAATTTCGCGTGTATTTATTTTCGGGTCATAGCAAAGTCAGACATATCCGCGTAGTTAATTTCTTTTTTTGCGTTTTTGAAATATGCACTATAACACAATAGGCATCACATAATTTTCGCTATTTATTAAATTTTCGGGCAAAACAAACAACATCGAAATAAGCGAAAATAGTACAGCGCAAAAATAAATACGTATACAGTGTGACAAGATTTGGACATAGGTTCTTATAATTAATGTCGTTAGTCAATAAATCCATGTACAAATAATTTCAAGAACACTGTTCTGTTTAGTTACCAACATCGGTTCACAAATAGTTGTATTCATATTATGAAGAAAATAGATTGCGTGGAATTTAAAAAAATATTATAAATAAACTTATTTCTTTGTGTCAGGTAAGCAGTGTTTTGAATCACCAATACTTGATTCCTTTTTATCTAATGAAACTATTAAAACAAATCGAATTCACTATGAATTAACAGAGTGAAAATTGAAAAAAAAAATCATTGCTTAGTTGTTAATAAATTGTTTCGTACTCATTGGAAAACTATTGTTTTTTGTTTTGTAGCAACTTGCAGATTTTCGAGATAAATGTTCTCAGTGTTTTGTTTACGACTGGATTACAATACCATTAATTTATACACAGGTAAAAGAATCATTTGGTTTTATACAATATCAGGACATCGACTTATGTTAATAAAAATTGTAACAGGAAATTCTTATTCATAGGATTATGACGTTGATGTCGCTTAACTTTTATTATAACAGTTTACATGGGATGATGGCGTTAATGTCGTTTCAACTTTTACTTTAACTGTTTACATGGGATCATTATGACGTTAATGTCGGTTCAACTTTTACTTTAACTGTTTACATGGGATTATGGCGTTGATATAGTTTCAACTTTTATTATAACTGTTTACATGAGATCATTATGACGTTGATGTCGGTTCAACTTTTATTTTAACTGCTTACATGGGATTATGGCGTTGATGTCATTTCAACTTTTGTTTAACTGTTTACTTGGGATCATTATGACGTTGATGTCGGTTCAACTTTTACTTTAACTGTTTACATAGGATTATGGCGTTGATATAGTTTCAACTTTTATTATAACTGTTTACATGAGATCATTATGGCGTTGATGTCGGTTCAACTTTTATTTTAACTGTTTACATGGGATCATTATGACGTTTATGTCGGTTCTACTTTTATTTTAACTGTTTACATGGGATTATGACGTTGATGTCGTTTTAACTTTTGTTTTAACTGTTTACATGGGATTATGGCGTTGATGTCGTTTTAACTTTTGTTTTAACTGTTTACATGGGATTATGGCGTTGATGTCGTTTTAACTTTTGTTTTAACTGTTTACATGGGATTATGACGTTGATGTCGTTTTAACTTTTGTTTTAACTGTTTACATGGGATTATGACGTTGATGTCGTTTTAACTTTTGTTTTAACTGTTTACATGGGATTATGACGTTGATGTCGTTTTAACTTTTGTTTTAACTGTTTACATGGGATTATGGCGTTGATGTCGTTTCAACTTTTGTTTTTACTCTTTACATGGGATTATGGCGTTGATGTCGCTTTAACCTTTAACTGTTTACATTGGAATGAAAACCCTCAGTTTTTGCCCAACGTGACAAACGATCTTCTATTACAGTTGAGCCTTATTACAATGTACCTCAATCAGTATACCACTTCATTAGAGTCACAGTCTTTAAGTCTTAAATCTGTTTATCTTTTTATAATTCTTTCAATTATCGACAAAACCTTTTTACTACCACAGTTCGACTGACGAAACGGTTGCAATGAATCGAGGTTTTGCTTTTTATTCAACACTTTAAGTTTGTAAAATAAAAAAGTGTTGTCAGAAGAATGGTCAATGGACAGAAAAGAATTTAAGTCAGAAAGACGAGTATTAAGCGAACATTAAGAACCTTGCTTTAATTGTGAAAGTTTTTAAACTGAATTTCCTAGTTTTTTCAAAGCTTATTACACTTTGGATTGTACCTTTAACAGTGACTGTATATTTGTTTTTCATGTAAAAACATCTTTTTATGTACTACTTAGTGAATTTTTTGTGTACTCAATTTATACACTCCTGTCATGTTTATTTTCAGGTGGTTACACTGGCTGTTTACACGTTCTTTGCTGCGTGTTTAATAGGACGTCAATTTTTAGATCCTGTGAAAAACATACCCGGATATGAGTATGACCTTTATGTACCTATATTTACACTGTTACAATTCTTCTTCTACGTTGGATGGCTTAAGGTAAGTTTTCGTATCAATATCCAAAATTGACGTATCGCCGGCCACGCCCACAATGTTCCGACACTGATCTCCGTCACGCTACCAAAGCAGCGTCACGGCAACTAATGACGTTCTAGTGTTAGTGACGTCATTAAACCGCACAATTCAGGCCGAGTTTTCATTCTTTTTGCGTGTCAATCAAGCATGTCGACCCTTTGTCGGAACATAGTGGGCATGTTCCTTTCTCAATTTCTATTTTACACGTGGCAAGTGTAGCTATCTAAACATGAGATGCCTTTCCTTACAGAGAGCAGGGATTAATTCCAAGGTGGCTGTAAATTCGATTAACTTAATCTGCCAGTTTCAAAATTGTTTACATTTTCTTTTTGATTTTGGTTTGGGCATAAATAGGTATGTTTGTTTTTGAATAATATTTCTTCATGGCAAGATTTCTATGTCCTCACTGCAAAGTAGGGGTAGCTTTTATGAAGCGATACTAGTTACATAGAGAAGTATACAAGGACATCTATCTCTCTTCCTATTGTATTTTTTCGGAATATGATACCAGAATTGTTAACGTGACAATTCTGACGTTAGGATTAAATCAACCAAAATGAGTCTGATTGGTATATCAAAGGACATATGAATTGACATATCGCCGGCCGTGCCTTTTATATTCCGACACTGGCCGCCATCACGGTACCAAAGCAGCGTCACGGCAACTAATTACGAATGTCAGTGACGTCATTACATGGAACAATTAAGGTTGAGTTTTCATTCTTTCTGTCTGTATTTCAAGCATGCCGAGCCTTTGTCGAAAATTTGTGTCCGTGGCCGGCAATTGAAGTAAAAGAGGGAAAATGAAAGACTTGTTTTCTCGTGTTACTTTCAAACTCGACAATAATGTGCACATACACAACTTCAATACTTCAATAGTTTCCAGTACTGCAATTTATACATGTAAGTGCATTTTACCGCTATTGAGTTGAATAATGGTGTTTAACGTCCGTCAAGAATATTTCAATTATATCGAGACGTCGCCAGCTATAGGCATTATACATCAGTTATTTATCGTGCTAAGCCTATCGTAACACGGGGCCTCGTTTATTTTAAGTTCTCGTACGAAAGAACCATGACTTTTATTTCGTAATATTGAGTGGTTGGCAAAATAACAGTCACTACTCACTTTCAAGTCTTGGGTCAGATCCGGTAAGTGTTCGAACCCATTACCTCCTACTTACGAAGCGAGCACTCTACCAACTGAGCTACCGTCTACCGCAGTGATTTTTACTGCCAATTGTGGGAAGTGTTCTCTCCACTCTTGACGTCTGTCTGGTTTCTTGTCTTTACAAAAAGATTGTATTAGTATTTGTATCAACCAAAACAAATACACTAGTCCAAGTCCGAATAATAATCAAAAATAGCAAAGTAACTTTAAAAGCTTGCAAAACAGATCAAACAAACGAACGAACTTCTACTAGAGAAGTGAGGGTTAGTGCTACGGAAAGGGAAATCTCCTCCTGTTTAGCTAGTAAGCTACTCCCGCAAAGTATATTTAGCATTCTGTTAATTATCATTTTCGTTGAAATAGTGGATAATTAACTTCATTTTCCTATTAAAAGGATGGTCATTTCACATGGATTGGTATATTGGTTTTTGATTTATATTTTGCAGGTTGCCGAACAGTTAATCAATCCATTTGGCGAAGACGATGATGATTTCGACATCAACTGGCTCATTGACAGACATACTGCGGTTGGTAATTTCCTTGAATTTAAGAATGCCAGTTTTTACCAGTAACTTTTAGCCAATCATATAAATACTATTTTGCATAATGCTATCAGTAATCGCAGTAACAAAATATCTTTGACTTATAAACAGATAATGATCAAGGTATTTCGATCAAAATTTTTATGTCCATTTAAGGACGCACTGACAACGAACATTATAGATAATAGAGGGTTGTTTAGTTGTGTTTCTGTTTAACTTTTTTGCTTAGGCATAAAATCTATTTGTTATGCACTTTGATGAAAATGTTCCAAGAAAATATGCAAGTTTAGTTTTGTAATACTTTGTACAATTTCAGAATAAATTTTTAAGTAGCAAGAAGACATATTCTTGACTACAGCCAAAATATCACATTTAAAACAAACCAAAATAAAACACAATAATGCACTATAACCATTCTAAAATTCTAAAAGAATGTCTTTTTATGATTCCAACAAGATTGACCTGTGCGCTTGACCTTTAATTTAAGGATTTATTTTTGACGAGCACATGGATATTTATGGAACACAGGTTTTTATTAATATTCATCATAGGAAACATGAATTGCTGGTTTCGTAACTGATAATACTTACACTGCCCATGTATCGGGTGGACCATTGTTAGTGAATAGTTTAATAAAAGGTCAAGTGGACATGTCAATGTTGTTAGCATATACATGTTATGGTCGTCATAACAATATTGTTGATGAATGATGTCTCTGTTTCCAACATTATACTGAATATATTTAACATCCCTTAGTTCGATGTTACCTTTAATCCTAATCTTGATTAAACACGTGGCGGGTGTGGCTTGCTTAAAAGGGGGTATATACCCTACTGGAGCACCCGGTAGGGTGCACGTGTATAACCCAACTTCTCAGTTTTTACTTTGCTTCTAAATTGTGATGTGGACATGGATTAGAATGTTTGTTTGGTAAAGTTCACGTGTTTAACCCAAATTATCGGCTGAACTTTGCTTTTTGATTGTAGTTTGGACATGGATTAGGTTTTTTTTTTTTTTTTTTTTTTTTTTTTCACTATGTATTTGTATATAATCAAACCAAACATACGACTCCATGTCCAAATCAACCTAAATTGTTGGCTTTATTCGCTTTAGGATTGCGATTTGAACATGGACTGGTATGTTTACTTCTTGTATTTGTATATAGGTAGCGATGACACTGGTGGATCAGATATATGGAAAACATCCACACTGGTAAAAGATGTATACTTTAATGAAACTGTATCGGATCTACCGTATACAGAGGCTTCTCTACAATCTAAGAAACCCGTATTCCTAGGATCAACTTATAATCTGGCGTAAGTATTGCCAATAACATATTATAATTTTACAGCATCAAACGTGCCGTTTCGGAATGCAGTCATCAGTAGTATTAAAACAAAATTGTGAAACCAAAAGTTTTCTAGGGATTGAAAAAATACCCAATATCGTATACAGAGGCCTCATTGTGGTCAATGAAACCCGTGTTCCCATAGTTGATTTACGATCTCGCGTAAGTATCGCAAACTGTTGAAAGTTACATGTATATATTTAGTGAGTTTCGACAAAACGATATAGAATATACTAGCCCATTCTAAAAGCAAATTTGATGACAACCTTTTGCGATTATCTCAACGTAAAATCAAGTACACTGGATATTGTTTTTTAATTTAACACAATCTTATTGATAAGAACGATATATCTGTAAACAAATTAACCCTGGATTTATTTCACGACCAATAGTTGTCCCGTTCATTCATAATTTTGTCTTAACACGTGGATAGTAGACCTAGCTACACAGGAATTTGTCTAAACACGTGGAGGGTGTACACAGGAGTTGCTTACCCTTCTGGAGGACCCGTTCTCACTTTCCTTAAATTCTTAATTTGCTTTTTGGTTTGTGATTTGAAGATGGACTGGTGGTTTTTTACGTGTTACTCGTAACAGGTAAAACATTGAAATACAAGACTTAAACAGGCATCATCATTATTTTTTATGACTTAATGACACAACTTCTAAAAATGAACTTGAATTTTAAGGGATCTAATCCGAATTGAACAAGAAAATTGCTTGTAACTGGAGTAGCTAACTAATGCCTGTTAATAAAATAGCACGTACCCTTTCGGAGCAGCCGGTCTCACTTTCCTGATGTAGGTTTATGTGTCTAACCTAATTTGTCAGCCTCAAAGTTTTTACTTTGCTTTGGGAGTGTGATTTGGACTTGGATGGTTTTTGATTTCAGACTTTATTCTGACCACTTTTGTGATTAATGAGATTTCTGATTTACAGGGTACCATCATTCCAGGAACAAAGATTTATTCCACCGGATGAAGCTCAGAGGAGAATATCGGGAAGTACAGTTGCAGGCTCAATGCTTAGTCTAATTACAGGTCACAAACCTCATATGTACGTAAAACGATCTATTTATGTTCATATAAAAACAATTACTTGTTGCGTTGTTAAAAGTTGCTTAACGTCGCATCAGCAATTTTTCTGCAATTCGCGACGAGAACTATTTTATTAATCTCTACGGGTTAATCTATGAACAATACTGAGATTCGTGTATGTATGTGAAGTACAATTGTGTTTTATGGTATGCCTTGTACTAGCGCTCACTCAGAGTGACTTTAAGGTGCTCGTTCAGCTTGTCAGTAAGCTGCAGACAAGCGCCGCTCTCTAAGTGACATCATACTTACACTGGATGAACGAAAAATAGCAATATTAAATGAGAACATTTGGTGAAAAATTTACTCACCAGTAACATGAGGTATTTCAGTTTTCTAATTCTCAATTTAAATTTTAAGAAATATAGAAATCATTTGTTATCTATACTTACAAAATATCGATGTTGTCTTTTTATTGTTATAACAGGCGGCAGCATTTTCAAGGTTCTCATGACTTTCTGCACACAGCAAACCACGAAAAATATCGACGTATTAATGGATTACGGGACTATTTCCAAATTCCGAACGGGAATTATATGCATCATGGTTTAGATACTCCGGAGAGAAGAATTTCAGACGAGTCTACTTTCTATCCTCCAAAAACAAACATGTCCTTATGGATGTCGGATCTAGATCTTCCGGAGGAAGAAGATTTTGGAAGAAAAAGATCTCATACTGATGTTGGAGAAAGACGAATACACAAAGCAATACGGAAAAGAAAGATTAGTTTCCCTCTTACCCTGCTTAGGCGTTTGACACGGGATTCTAATGTCCACAGTAATTCATCGGGTTCTTTAAAAGCAAACACGAGGTTTCACAACAGTCAACAAAGGAAGAACAACCA